>JAQFWZ010000074.1:725000-932500 GCA_027789725.1 Dendropsophus ebraccatus | reverse complement strand
TCAGCTTCCTCAGGTCTGCAGCAGCCTGTATCTCAGCCTCCTCATGCCTGCAGCAGCCTGTATCTCAGCTTCCTCATGCCTGCAGCAGCCTGTATCTCAGCCTCCTCAGGCCTGCAGCAGCCTGTATCTCAGCCTCCTCATGCCTGCAGCAGCCTGTATCTCAGCTTCCTCATGCCTGCAGCAGCCTGTATCTCAGCTTCCTCAGGCCTGCAGCAGCCTGTATCTCAGCTTCCTCAGGTCTGCAGCAGCCTGTATCTCAGCTTCCTCAGGTCTGCAGCAGCCTGTATCTCAGCCTCCTCAGGCCTGCAGCAGCCTGTATCTCAGCCTCCTCAGGCCTGCAGCAGCCTGTATCTCAGCTTCCTCAGGCCTGCAGCAGCCTGTATCTCAGCCTCCTCAGGCCTGCAGCAGCCTGTATCTCAGCCTCCTCATGCCTGCAGCAGCCTGTATCTCAGCCTCCTCATGCCTGCAGCAGCCTGTATCTCAGCTTCCTCATGCCTGCAGCAGCCTGTATCTCAGCTTCCTCATGCCTGCAGCAGCCTGTATCTCAGCTTCCTCATGCCTGCAGCAGCCTGTATCTCAGCTTCCTCATGCCTGCAGCAGCCTGTATCTCAGCTTCCTCAGGCCTGCAGCAGCCTGTATCTCAGCTTCCTCATGCAGCAGCCTGTATCTCAGCTTCCTCAGGCCTGCAGCAGCCTGTATCTCAGCTTCCTCAGGCCTGCAGCAGCCTGTATCTCAGCTTCCTCAGGCCTGCAGCAGCCTGTATCTCAGCTTCCTCATGCCTGCAGCAGCCTGTATCTCAGCCTCCTCATGCCTGCAGCAGCCTGTATCTCAGCTTCCTCATGCAGCAGCCTGTATCTCAGCTTCCTCATGCTGCAGCCCTACCAGGGTGAGCTCCATCTCCTCCCTCCAGAACATGACTGTAGAGCCCCCTACCGGCCCGAGGCTCCTCCCCCACTGCGGACGGTGTACCTGGTGCTGAGCTGTGCAGTGCTGGGCACAGTAGTCCGTTGTTAGGAGCCCAGGCTGTGTGTATGGAGCGCTGATCCCCTCCTCCTGCCTCCTCACAGGAGGATGAGAGAGACATGATGCCGCCCCCGGCCTGCCACACACTGCCCCCCTGTGGTGGAGGACACTCACTGCAGCTTCTGACAGGACACAGAGGCCGGAGGCCGGGAGCTGTGCGGAGTGACGTGTCACCTGCTGTAATGTGCAGCGGCCAATAGGGAGGAGGGGATGGCGGGAATACAGGGCCTCATCCACACAGCAGCAGCAGCATCTCTGTAGTGTCCTCTGGCAGAAACACAGCACATCTGACTTCTATTTGTAGTTAGATGTGCAGTGTATCTCTCTGCCAGAGCGCCCCCTAGCTGGCCGGGAGTGAGGCGCCCTGTGCAAGCGCACAGGTCGCACACCCCAAAGACCGGCCCTGACTATATAGTCCCTATTATTCTCAGGTTCCTGTATGTGGTATGCAAAGGCTGAGGATCACGTGACCAAGCCCTGTAACCATGGTTCCTCCAATGGCTGTCGAGTTTTGGCCAGGGGTTACCATGTGACTTCCTCTTGCCAGAGAGTCTGCTCCCTGCTCCCAAGCAAGGAGGTTGTGTTCCTGTGTGTCTCTCTTCACCTTCAGAAGAGTGGACCTGGTGCTCTGCTGTACAGATCCTGGCTGTCCGTCTGCTCAAGTGCCTGGAGTATCTCCTCCTCATCTGGGTGACGTTCCTGTTATTCCTCTGCTCAACAAGTCAAGATATTCACAGCAAGTATTCTAAACCACCCAGCATCTCTATTCTTCTCTCACTACTACTCCCATCATCCGGCACGCTTCACCTCAGCCTATGCAGCACCACCTTAGCTCTGTCTATATAAGTCTGCTATATACCCGGTTGCATCCGGAAGAGACTGTTGCTACCAGTTACCTCAGTTACAATAAAAGTGTAACCACCGCTGTTACTGAGCCCTGGCATTGGTGTCCGTTTACTGGTGCCCTGACTAGGAACAGCGAAGAATCGCATGCCCAGTAGCAAGTATACCGCAGTACCTGCAGACCGGTCCCTCAGCTGTGCCACCCTCAGGCCCTGTACTGTGACAATCCTATACCCTGCAGCTGCCCCGGTTCCTGCCCATCTATACCTGGTCCTGCCCGGGTCAGGGCATCGCAAATTTTGGCGTCACGAACAGGATACAGACTGTGTTTTAAGTGCCCAGAACTGTACTGAAACCCCCCAGAGACTTTGCCATTGCCGCGCTGCGGCCTACGGAGGGGTTAAAACAAGGGGGCTGACGTGTTTCTCCTGAGCGCGCGCGTGCGCTGTGCAAGCTCCACCTCCCAGCCCTGCTGTACTGCAGCCTCTGTTGCAAGGGGGAAAAAGATTGTGACCGGACCGCCGGAAGTCCTAGGAGCCGACTTCGGCCCTATCTCCCCAACCCCGGGCATACTGCACTGCCGGTCCTGCTGCTCCAAGGCTGCCACCTACAAGCTCTGCACTCTCTCATCACCCGGCCCGTCTGCCCAGCGCTCCAGCACAGTCCCGCTCCCTTAAAGGCGCAGTACCCCGGATCTGACCATCATGCCTACCGGCCGCAACAGTGACTCTGATGGGTCAGGCAGTCCGCCTGCAGCACGTGCTGCTGCCCCTGCCCCTGCCGCTATAGTCACCGCAGCCGTGCCGTTCTTCATCGGGCCCTCCAATCTCCCCAGCTATAAAGGGGAACCCCACACGCTAGCTGCTTTTAAGGAGAAAATCTCCCGAACACTTGAACTTGTCTCACTCTCTCCCACTCAGCAGGTGCAGTTACTGTTAGGACAACTCGAGGGTCCCGCTGCTGAGGAAGTACGGTCCTGGCCCCCCTCTGAGAAAGCTGACGTCCAACAGATCCTGGTCCGGCTAAGCAAAGAATTTGAGGTACAGTCACCCACGGAGGTCCGCCTCAAGTTCTATGACTGGCGCCAGAGGCCAGGTGAGACCCTCAGGGACTATGCGCTAGCTCTCCAATCTGCCTATCGGGCAAGTAGACACTATAGACCCCTCGGCTGTAGAGAGCATGATAACTGACCGTTTCATAGAGGGGGTGGATTCTAGTCTCATCCAGAGCCAACTGCGGATGCTAGCCGCCCAAAACCCTACCATGCCTTTCCTGGACTTTAAGACTCTGGCTCTAAGGGTGGTTGGCACCGACACTCCCTGTGCTGGCGGTACCGCAGGTCCGGTTCCTCTAGATCCAGTGGAACCCACCCTCTCACCTCCAGGCTCAATTGTGGCCCCACCTGTTGCTGCTGTACAAGCTGCTCAACAGCTGGTCTGTGCCAATCCACCAGTGGCCCCCGACCTTCTAACACAGGTGGTTGACTCTCTCTGCCAAGCCCTAAGGGGGCTGCAAGGGGCCTCTGCTGCACCTCTACCTCAGGACTTCTACACCGACTACGAAGAGCCTGATGAACCTCGCCCACAAAGACTTAGAACTCCTGAACGACCCTATTGCCGCCACTGCAGGCGGCATGGACACTACCGATCCCAGTTAAACGGGCTACCCCTGGGTCCGAGGGCCAACACCCAGGAGGTCAAACCCCAGGCCCGCAAGAAGCACAGTGGTTCTCCAAATTCCTCTCACAATGCCCCCATGTGACTCTCTGGATAGACAATGTCCCCTTGGAGGCCCTCATAGACACTGGTTCCCAGGTTACCACGATACCTCGACATGTTTTTGAGGAACATTGGAACCCACAGGCCTTGAGCCCGGTTGAGGAGTACCGTTTAAAGCTTATTGCTAGCAATGGCCGGCCTATTGTGCAACTAGGGTACTGGGAGCCGACTATCTGTATTGGTAGCCGAGAACTACCTCGGCAGGGTGTCATTGTTACTGAGGCCCAGGGAGATGGCGGTACTGTTGTGTTAGGCATGAATGTTATTCGCCATGTGTTTGCTGAAGTGGTATATGCTTTACATGCCTCCCTGTCTCATGCTTCCTCTCAATACAGGCAAGCTGTCCAGAAGACAATCAAGACGCTCACCGCTCAGCGGAGGTTTGCCAATCAGCGAGGAGAAATCTGCCGTGTCCGCACCAAGGACGCTCCCCCGATCACCATCCCGGCTAACAGTGAGTTTCTTATCTGGTGCAGAGTCCGCCCGGGCCTTGACAATGCCGACTATGCTGCTCTGTTGGATGCTATTGAGATCGAGGGACAACCCCTCGTCAGAGCTGCTAGGAGCCTGGTGACTGTGTCCAATGGACAGGTCCCTGTACGCCTGGTGAATCTGGGGGACTCCGCCGCTGACCTGCCTAAGTTCACTACCGTGGCCAAGCTGTATCAACTTGATCCTGAGGACGTTGTCTGTGAGGAGACTATTGCCTATCAAAGGTCTATCCGCGGTACTAAAAGAGACTCAAACAGAGCCCCCGTCCCTTGGTGGGATGAACTCCACATTGGCGACGCCAATACTCCCCTTGAATATCTCCACGGCAATCTCAAAAGTTGCCAAACGGTACCACGAGGCCTTTAGCAAGCACTCCCTTGATTTTGGGAAGACCACTCTGGTCCAGCATCGAATAAATACTGGAGACCATTTGCCTATCAAGGAGAAGCATTGGCCAATTCCCCCTGCCAGCTATCAGCAGGTCAAGAAACTGCTCAAGGAGATGAAAGACTCTAATGTCATCCAAGAAAGTCTGTGGGCCGCCCCTATTGTCCTCGTGAAAAAGAAAGATGGTAACATCCGGTTCTGAGTGGACTATAGGAAGATAAACACGATTACCCACAAGGATGCCTATCCATTACCCCGGATTGAAGAGTCTATTGCCGCTTTGGGGTCAGCCGCCTACTTCTCCACCTTGGACCTCACCAGTGGGTACTGGCAGGTGCCCATGGCACCCGAAGACCGCGAGAAGACGGCCTTCACTATGGGGCTCTTTGAGTTCACCAGCATGCCCTACGGTCTGTGCAACGCCCCCGCCACCTTCCAGCGATTGATGGAGAGATGTCTCGGCCATCTTAACTTCCAGAGTGTCCTGCTATACCTAGATGATGTGATTGTCTATTCACGTACCTACGAAGATCACGTCCATCATCTGAAGTGTTCCAGGTCCTAATTGATCATGGCCTAAAAATCAAGCCTTCCAAGTGCCATCTTCTCAAACCCCAAGTGAACTACCTGGGGCATGTTGTGAGTGCTGAGGGGATACGACCTGATCCAGAGAAGATCTCGGCTGTGGAACACTGGGATACCCCTAAGACCGTCAAGGAGGTGAGAAGTTTTCTGGGATTTGCCGGTTATTACCGCCGCTTCATTCCCCACTTTGCACAAGTGGCAGAGCCCCTCAATGAGTTACTCCGGGGTTGTCCTCGAGAAAGCTACAACCGACGACTCCCTGTCGAGTGGTCCGAACGGCAGGAGGTTGCCTTTCAAACCCTGAAACGCCTGTTGACCACGCCTCCTATCCTGGCCTACTCGGACTATAACCTTCCCTTCCGGCTCTACACAGACGCCAGCTTCCAAGGCCTGGGAGTTGTGCTGTCCCAGGTTCAAGATGGCCAAGAGAGAGTTGTGGCCTATGCCAGCCGGAGTCTGCGGGGCGCTGAAAAGAATGACAACAATTATAGCTCCTTCAAGTTGGAGTTACTAGCCCTAGTGTGGGCCGTCACTGAAAAGTTCAAGGACCACCTCGCGGCCACCCCTGTTACTATCTATACGGATAACAACCCGTTGGCGTATTTAAACACAGCTCGACTGGGTGCCCTGGAACAGCGATGGGCTTCTCGACTGGCCAACTTCCAGTTTGAAATCAAGTACCGCAGTGGCAAAGCTAACGTCAATGCAGACCTCCTGTCCCAGTTACCCAAGGGTGAAGAGGCCCCAGAGGACAGCGATTGGGAAGATGTAGAAATGCCTCCCTTCTATCAAAGGTTCGCCACTCAGAGTGCAATTGATGCAGCTGGGCCTGAAACGCCTCCGCCTCCACCTAAGGCCCCGCAAGACTTGGCCAGGTGGCAGACCGTCCAGGAAGAGTCCTGTGTCCTGGGGGAGATCTATGACTACCTCTCTACTGGTCGGGTCCCCATGCGGATCAAGAGGCCCTACCCTGATGTCGAACTAAGGCGACTCTGGAGGCAAAGAAAGAGGCTCTTCTTACAGAAGAGACTGATCCTGCGGAACTCTCTTGACCCGGTTTCTGGAGAGAGGTGCCACCAGATCCTCATTCCCCGACGAGACGCTCAGATGGTGCTAGATGCCTACCATGACCAGTCCGGTCATTTCGGGGTACACAAGACGGAGGCAACTATCTGACAGCGGTTCTACTGGATCGGAATGAGGGCTGACATTGAGAACTGGTGTGCTGAGTGCCCTGCCTGTAATATCTCCAAAGCTGGTGGAAGAGAAGTCAGGGCCCCTTTGCATCCAATCACCTCCCACCGGCCGAATCAGTTAGTCGCCCTAGACCATGTGAAGCTGGCCCCTACAAGATGCGGGTATACCTACGCCCTCACCATGGTCGACCATTACTCCAAGTGGGTAGTCGTGGTACCTGTCAGAGACTTAACCGCCAGAACCACTGCCCTCACTTTTTACAAGGAGTATGTAAAGCACTATGGGTGCCCAGAGTCTCTGCTGACGGACCGGGTCCGGCCTTCGAGTCGCAACTTTTCCAGGAGCTGTGCGCCTACCAGGAGTGTAAGAAACTCCGTACCATGGCCTATCATCCTCAAGGGAATGGTCTATGTGAAAAAGTTAACCAGGTCTTTATCAACATGCTCCGAACGGCCTCAGTGACGAAGAGAGTAGAGTGGCCCCACTTGTTGGATGAACTGGTGGAGATCTATAACAATACCACTCATTGTTCCACTGGCTACTCCCCGTTCTACCTGATGTTCGGGCGCCAAGGCCAACTTCCTCAGGACCGTGCTCTTGGAGTCCAAGCTCCTGACGCCTTCAACCCCCTACCTGAAACTGACTGGGTTCAGGAGCATCAGAGGAGAATCCAGGATGCCCGGGAAATTGTTGACAAGAGGATGGGGGAAGCTCAACAGCCCCAGGAGGATGCCTACAACCTAAGGGCAAATGCCACACCACTACAAGTAGGAGATAAAGTTTGGCTAAAGAAATATCATCGCTCTCACAAACTTGAAAGCCTTTGGGAGCCTGAGCCCTATGTCATCTCTTCTATCCCTTACCCAGAGACTGATGTGTTTGAAGTCAAAAAGCCAGGGCTAGCCCCACAGACGGTGCACCGGAATAGGATAAAGCGTTGCACTAAGGAGGACCTACAAGGCCTTACAACCCAGTGTCTGGTACCTGCACCAACGCCTCCGGCTCCCCCAGCGGCTCCAGTAAACCTCTCTCTCTGGAAGAAATGTTCCAAGTTGAACCGTTCCTCATGCCCATAGGCTATCCAGCGGTCCCTGTACACATTCCAGTAGGCCCTCCTCTTCCAATTGTGCCTCCAACAGCTCCACCTCCACAGCCAGCCACTGGGGGTGATCCTCGACCTGTACCTGCACCGATCACTGTTGAAGAGGATCCTCCGCTGAGACGGTCTGAGCGCTCTACGAGAGGAATTCCTCCAATTCGCTACAGAGACCAAAGCATTTAAACTGTTCTTCTTGTTTTGTTGACTGTTGATGTTCTAAGTTTTTGCTCTGCAATGTTTAAGGTTCGTGCCTGGTCCTCCTGACCAAGTTTCCTGTACTAACCAGCCATGAGCTGATGGACACTCACATTGACCAAACTGTTCTCTAGTGTCTGTCCCAGAGCCTTTACATGGATGATGGTTTCAATTGCCTAAAAGAGACTCTACCTAACAGAGACACTTAACCCATTCCTTCCTAAAGCACTTTTGTCCAATTATGTGGTATCAACAGGTTGTCATTGCACTTATGTCAGTATTGCACTTATTTCTAGTATCATATTCCAGTAGTATCAAGGTTATTCATGTATGTTCCTCCTCTGAGTACGCAGAAGGTCACAGAGATAGCCTCAGAGTAGAGCGCCTCTTTTGAAAAGGAAACAGTATCTATCTATATTTTTCTGGTGTCAGAGTCAGATAGCTCCTCCTCTGAGTAAGAGAAGTCAGTTTACATACCTCTCAGAGTAAGTCTAGTTTTGCAGGAGTGTATTTTCTTAACAAGTCTTGTATTTCTCATTACAGTATTATATCTACAGCTGGAAAGATTATTGGAGCCAGTTTTCGTCAGATGTCTTCAGAGTTATGTGAGCCAATCCTCCTCCAGACCTCGCAGTATTTGTTGTCTTTTGTATTTCCCTTCCTTTTGTTTCCAGTGTCTGTTCACCTCTGTCTTGTCCCGACACACCGTAGTTGCTACACATAGTCATACTTAACATTCACACTGGTTCATACACATTGCACCTTGGATACCTTTTCGTGTGTTTGGCCTATTGAGTAATTGTGTCATGTGATTGACTGGTATGTATGGCGCGCCAAATGTATGCTTGTTTTTGTTATTTTATTCTTTCTCTTTCACTTCACACAGACACCCAAGGCAGTGCACAGGTCTTCACAGTTCTCTTTTTCCAGTAGGGTAACACTTTATATTGGAAACCTACTGTCTAACTGGCTGGAATATTGAGGGTCCCCCGCCAGCAGTTAAGTTGTCCTGGCTTCCATGTCAGATGGTTCACGCACTAACTACCTGTAACCAGAGTACGTTAGGCACCCCTAGGTGAAGTCCTGCCACCAGGGTTTTCTCTCTTCTTAGTTTCACTTTGTCACCTGTGCCTTGAGCGTGGGAAACACACTTCAGCACTCACAATCATCATTCAGTCCTGTTGTCTAATTGTCCAGTCTATTTATGTTTGCTACCCCTCGAGATTCGCCGAGGTTGGCTCAAAACTTGCTAGGGAGGTATGCAGTGTCCCAGAACACGCTGTCTGTTTCTCACTGTCAGTTCATTTTTGATTCTACAGCCATGCCTGTTCTGGAAACTATTTGCACTGCAACTGTGACTATATCTGAGACTGGCCAATAAAAGAAAAAGATTAAGATGGGCAAAAGAACACAGACATTGGACAGAGGAAGACTGGAAAAAGTGTTGTGGACGGATGAATCCAAGTTTGAGGTGTTTGGATGACAAAGAAGAAGGTTTGTGAGACGCAGAAGAAATGAGAAGATGCTGGAAGAATGCCTGACGCCATCTGTTATACATGGTGGAGGTCATGTGATGGTCTGGGGTTGGTGCTGGTAAGGTGGGAGATTTGTACAGGGTAATAGGGATTGTGAATAAGGAAGGCTATAACTCTGCACCGCCATGCCATACCCAGTGGGCAGCGCTTGGTTGGAGCCAATTTCATCCTACAACAGGACAATGACCCTAAACACCTCCAAATTGTGCAAGAACTATTTCCAGCAGAAGCGGCAGCTGGTATTGTATCATAGGTAATGGAGTGGCCAGCGCAGTCACCAGATCACCACCCCATTGTGGGAGCAGCTGGACCGTATGGTACGCCAGAAGTGCCCATCCAACCAATCCAACTTGTGGGAGCTGCTTCTAGAAGCGTGGGGGGCAATTTCTCCAGCTTACCCCAACAGATTAATAGCTAGAATGCCAAAGGTGTGCAATGCTGGAATTGCTGCAAAAGGAGGATTCTGGGACGGAATCCTGGGGGCGGGCAGTGTATATATCCTGGGGGTGGGCAGTGTATATATATATATATATATATATATATATCCTGGGGGTGGGCAGTGTATATATCCTGGGGGCGGGTAGTATACATATATCCTGGGGGTGGGCAGTATACATATATCCTGGGGGCGGGAAGTGTATATATCCTGGGGGTGGGCAGTATATATATATATATATATATATATATATATATATATATATATATATATATCCAGGGGGTAGGCAGTGTTTATATACTGGGGGCGGGCAGTATACATACTGTATATTCTGGGGGTAGGCAGTGTATATATCCTGGGGGCGGGCAGTATACATATATCCTGGGGGTAGGCAGTGTATATATCCTGGGGGCGGGCAGTATACATAAATCCTGGGGGTAGGCAGTGTATATATCCTGGGGGCGGGTAGTATACATATATTCTGGGGGTAGGCAGTGTATATATCCTAGTGGCGGGCAGTATACATATATCCTGGGGGTAAGCAGTGTATATATCCTGGGGGCGGGCAGTATATATTCTGGGGGTAGGCAGTGTATATATCCTGGGGGCGGACAGTATACATATATCCTGGGGGTAGGCAGTGTATATACCCTGGGGGCAGGCAGTATATATATATATATATATATATCCTGGGGGTGGGCAGTATATATATCCTGGGGGTGGGCAGTGTATATATCCTGGGGGCGGGCAGTATACATAAATCCTGGGGGTAGGCAGTGTATATATCCTGGGGGCGGGCAGTATACATATATTCTGGGGGTAGGCAGTGTATATATCCTAGTGGCGGGCAGTATACATATATCCTGGGGGTAAGCAGTGTATATATCCTGGGGGCGGGCAGTATATATTCTGGGGGTAGGCAGTGTATATATCCTGGGGGCGGACAGTATACATATATCCTGGGGGTAGGCAGTGTATATACCCTGGGGGCAGGCAGTATATATATATATATATATATATCCTGGGGGTGGGCAGTATATATATCCTGGGGGTGGGCAGTGTATATATCCTGGGGGCGGGCAGTATACATATACCCTGGGGGTAGGCAGTGTATTATCCTGGGGGCGGGCAGTATACATATACCCTGGGGGTAGGCAGTATATATATCCTGGGCGGGGGTTCTTCTACTAGGGCGTGTGTCAGTACGTCATTGGCTGAGGTGAGAGGAGAGTTACTTGTGTAGCACTAGTGTTACTTACATAACCTCTACTTGCTTAGAAGGTCAGCGCCATATTGTAAGGGCTGCACTATATATACAGAATATCCCATCCTTACCACAGGTACAGACAGATTACATTATCACCAGAGATGAGCGAACTGGGTTCGGTTCGAGTCGATCCAAACCCGATCGTTCGGCATTTGATTAGTGGCGGCTGCTGAACTTGGATAAAGCTCTAAGGTTGTCTGGAAAACATGGATACAGCCAATGACTATATCCATGATTCCCACATAGCCTTAGGGCTTTATCCAGCAGCCACCGCTAATCACATGCCGGATGATCGGGTTCAGATGGACTCCAGCTGCTCCAGGTTCACTCATCTCTAATTATCATAGAAATGCAAAGTATAAAAACACCAGGTGGCAGATTTTACCTAACATAAAGTGCTCCCCCGACATACGAGGCCTGACCCTACGCTGCTGCTCTCATCAGTATGCCGGTGTAGCAGGCCAGATTAACCCCCGTCCAGATTATACCCGGGTATAAAATGGCCTAGGCCAAACTATACCCCGGGGTGTAACATAGCCTAGGCCAGACTATACCCGGGTGTAACATAGCCTAGGCCAGACTATACCCCAGGGTGTAACATAGCCTAGGCCAGACTATACCCCGGGGTGTAACATAGCCTAGGCCAAACTATACCCCGGTGTGTAACATAGCCTAGGCCAAACTATACCCCGGGGTGTAACATAGCCTAGGCCAAACTATACCCCGGTGTGTAACATAGCCTAGGCCAGACTATACCCCGGGGTGTAACATAGCCTAGGCCAGACTATACCCCGGTGTGTAATATAGCCTAGGCCAAACTATACCCCGGGGTGTAACATAGCCTAAGCCACACTATACCCCGGTGTGTAACATAGCCTAGGCCAAACTATACCCCTGGGTGTAACATAGCCTAAGCCAGACTATACCCCGGGGTGTAACATAGCCTAGGCCAGACTATACCCGGTGTAACATAGCCAAGGCCAGACTATACCCCGGGGTGTAACATAGCCTAGGCCAGACTATACCCGGTGTGTAACATAGCCAAGGCCAGACTATACCCCGGGGTGTACCATAGCCTAGGCCAGACTATACCCCGGGGTGTAACATAGCCTAGGCCAGACGATACCCCAGGGTGTAACATAGCCTAGGCCAGACGATACCCCAGGGTGTAACATAGCCTAGGCCAAACTATACCCCGGTGTGTAACATAGCCTAGGCCAAAATATACTCCGGGGTGTAACATAGCCTAATGGCCCTATTCCACGGAACGATTATCGTTCATAAACTCGCTCAAACGACCGCTCGTTAACGATAATCGTTCCGTTGAATTGATGAAAACGATCGAACGACTCGAGCAAAATGGTCGTTGAATCGTTCTCAAAAGTTTTTCAACATGTCGAAAAAAAATCGTTTGTCTTCCAACGATAATTCGCTAATCGTTTTGTTGAATTAGAAATCGTTAAATCGTTCGTAAAATGTGTCTAAAAAGTAGGTGTGTTGTATTCAAATTAACAATTACCTCAACCATTTTTATTCGATCGTTTGAACAATAAAGTAGCACAGGCTCATACCACGTGGAGTAACGTTCGAATTTTTGAGGCGTGTTCTATTGATACGTCACGGGCTTCATCATCGGGATAATCATCGGGTAATCATCGGGATTTCTTTCCTTTAACTCACAGAGCAATGGCATATGGGAAAATTCTTCACGCTGCTGGAGCCATTTCTTTGACCAAAACCGCGGACGCTTTGATTGCTGTTCCTCCATTTGGATGTCCAGTTCTTCTTGGAGATTGATCAGCTCAGTCAAAATTTCCAGCCCACGTTTTCTCTTCAACATTGCTATTTCTAATTGCAATGAACAATAGAACCACCAAAAATCTCAATGTGCTTTGCTCTCTGCAGCTCAAAGACAATGATCAAAATGGAGACTACAAGCTCCGGAGGCGGGTACAGTAGGCTGGACAGTATCAAATTCTCAAGGTTTTTTTAAGGTTTTGTCACACCTCTCTCACACCTCCAACTTCTATTCCCCGCCTACATTATCATCCCGGCGAACGTTTTAACGATCATGTAACGACCGCAAAATAATCGTTATCGTTCACATTACCACTAGATTGAATGTGTAATCGTTCGCAAAAAATAGTCGTTTATTGATCGTTAACGAGCGGTCGTTTGAGCGAGTTTATGAACGATAATCGTTCCGTGGAATAGGGCCATAAGCCACACTATACCCCGGTGTGTAACATAGCCTAGGCCAAACTATACCCCGGGGTGTAACATAGCCTAGGCCAGACTATACCCTGGGGTGTAATATAGCCTAGGCCAGACTATAAACCTGGGGACAGTCTAGCCCAGGCCACAGTATACCCCGGAGTATAGACTCTATACAAGGTAGTGTGAAACAGTCTAGGCCAGACTATATCCCTCCAAGTTATCATATCACTGGTTTTCTCAGTTCTGGCCCAGGCCACAGTATACAGGAGGGGATATATTCTATACCGGGGGGTGTAACATAGCCCAGGCCACAGTATACAGGAGGGGATATATTCTATACCGGGGGGTGTAACATAGCCCAGGCCACAGTATACAGGAGGGGATATATTCTATACCGGGGGGTGTAACATAGCCCAGGCCACAGTATACAGGAGGGATATATACTATACCGGGGGGTGTAACATAGCCCAGGCCACAGTATACAGGAGGGGATATATTCTATACCAGGGGGTGTAACATAGCCCAGGCCACAGTATACAGGAGGGATATATACTATACCAGGGGATGTAACATAGCCCAGGCCACAGTATACAGGAGGGGATATATTCTATATCGGGGGTGTAACCAGGGCCGGCGTTAGGGGGGGGCAAAGTAGGCACTTGCCCAGGGCCCCCATCCCCCAGGGGCCCCCTAGCTCCTTCCTTCATTAGTGGAGCAGGAAGCAGAGCAGCACAAGCAGCTCCCCTGCTCCACTAATGAACGAAGGAGCTGAGCTGTGAGGACGGAGCGCCCCTCCTGCAGAGCTGCCTGTGCCCTACAGAAGAGGAGGAACGGCAAGCCCAGGTAAAGAAATAGAGGGGGGGGGGGTTAGAGGGTCACGGAGACTGGGGGCGGGACTTGCGGCCAGGGGGCGGTGCTTACGGCCGCGGGTGGGCGGAGCCTCGGGTGTCTTTATAAAACAGTAACCCCCTCCCCATATACTAGCCTAGCGAACAGTATACAGGAAGGGGGCAGGGGATCTTGTATGATGCAGTCCCCCCTTCCACCATATACTGTTCAGGGCCCTCCTCCCTCTATATCTATGGGCACCAGGCCCTGAGCAGTACATGATGGAGGTGGGTGCTGAATCACACAGTATCCTGTATGATAAAGTACCCCCATATCTCTCCTCTGCTCTACTACTACCCCCAATACTACTCCTAATACTGCCCTACTATTACCCCCAATAGTGCCCTACTACTACCCCAATACTACTCCTAATACTGCCCTACTACTACCCCCAATACTACTCCTAATACTGCTCTACTACTACCCCCAATAGTGCCCTACTACTACCACCATCAATACTACTCCTAATACTGCTCTACTACTACCCCCAATAGTGCCTTACTACTACCCCAATACTACTCCTAATACTGCCCTACTACTACCCCCAGTAGTGCCCTACTACTACCCCCAATACTACTCCTAATATTGCTCTACTACTACCCCCAATAGTGCCCTACTATTACCCCCAATACTACTCCTAATACTGCCCTACTACTACCCCCAATAGTGCCCTACTATTACCCCCAGTACTACTCCTAATACTGCTCTACTACTACCCTCAATACTACTCCTAATACTGCCCTACTACTACCCCCAATAGTGCCCTACTACTACCACCATCAATACTACTCCTAATACTGCTCTACTACTACCCCCAATAGTGCCCTACTATTACCCCCAATACTCCAAATACTGCTCTACTACCCCCAATACTGCCCTACTACTACCCCCAATACTACTCCCAATACTGCTCTACTACTACCACAAATACTGCCCTACTACTACCCCAATACTACTCCTAATACTGCTCTACTACTACCCCCAATACTGCTCTACTACTACCCCCATACTGCCCTACTACTACCCCCAATACTACTCCTAATACTGCTCTACTACTACCCCCAATACTGCTCTACTACTACCCCCAATACTGCTATACTACTACCCCCATACTGCCCTACTACTACCCCCAATACTACTCCTAATACTGCTCTACTACTACCCCAATACTGCTCTACTACTACTACTCCCAATACTACTCTACTACTACCCCTAATACTGCTCTACTACTACCCCCAATACTGCTCTACTACTACCCCCAATACTGCTCTACTACTACCCCCAATACTGCTATACTACTACCCCCATACTGCCCTACTACTACCCCCAATACTACTCCTAATACTGCTCTACTACTACCCCCAATACTGCTCTACTACTACTACTCCCAATACTACTCTACTACTACCCCTAATACTGCTCTACTACTACCCCCAATACTGCTCTACTACTACCCCCAATACTGCTCTACTACCATTGCTATTATTACCTCCACTCCTGATACTACTACTACTCCCAAAACTGCTACTCCCCTTATCTACTACTACACCCCTCATCTTATATGCTTCTACTATTGCTACACCCCTTATCCACTATGCCTATACTACTACACCCATCAAAAAATAAATAAAAAAAATCGAGAAAAGAAAAAACGAGATTTTATTTTTTGCCCACATCACCCCAGCCCTAGGAGATGCTATGTGCTGGGGGCGGGGGGGCATTTAACTATCAGTGGAGATGCTATCTGCTGAGGGGGCAACTATCAGTGGAGATGCTATCTGCTGAGGGGGCAACTATCAGTGGAGATGCTATGTGCTGGGGGGGGGGGGGGGAACAGGGGAGATGCTATGTGCTGGGGGGGGGGGGGACAGGGGAGATGCTATGTGCTGGGGGGGGGGGGGTAACTATCAGGGGAGCTGCTATCTGCTGAGGGGGCAACTATCAGGGGGCTAGCTAACAGGTGTAAAACCTACAGTGAGATGCCTCCTATATTGGTGGATACTACATACTGGGTGGTGGAGGTAACTACCAGAAGAATTACCTACAGAGGGATACCGACTATATGTACTATGGAGGCACAGAGGGACCTATCTACTATATAGGGCACAGAGGGGTCTTATTTAAGGTCACAGAAGATCACCCCACCTCGAGCAGCGCGCCAACCGCTGACAAAAAAGTATCGGGACCTTAAATTGCTGCTACAATGTTTTAGCATTTGGGGCCCCACCTTCAACTTTGCCCAGGGCCACATTTTGTCTAAAACCGGCCCTGGGTGTAACATAGCCCAGGCCACAGTATACAGGAGGGGATATATACTATACAGGGGGTGTAACATAGCCCAGGCCACAGTATACAGGAGGGGATATATACTATACCAGGGGATGTAACATAGCCCAGGCCACAGTATACAGGAGGGGATATATTCTATACCGGGGGAGGTAACATAGCCCAGGCCACAGTATACAGGAGGGGATATATTCTATACCGGGGGGTGTAACATAGCCCAGGCCACAGTATACAGGAGGGGATATATTCTATACCAGGGGGTGTAACATAGCCCAGGCCACAGTATACAGGAGGGGATATATTCTATACCGGGGGGTGTAACATAGCCCAGGCCACAGTATACAGGAGGGATATATTCTATACCGGGGGGTGTAACATAGCCTAGGCCACAGTATACAGGAGGGGATAGACTGCATTGACCTCCATGAACTCTTCAACAAGGCACATACCCCTTACCGCCAGGAATAAAGACACGCACAACTTCTTCCTTTTGCTGGGTGGAGATCGGCCACAGCTTTTATTAACTTTTCTCAACTTTAAAACCTTAGTAACCCGGCACTCTCCAGTGCCAACCAACCGATACAACAGCCGTGGTATGCCGCCGGCGGACTCCCGCCGTACATGTCTGGCTGCTCCGAATCATCCTCCATATAAACTTCAGGCCAAGCTGTAACTTACAATAAAACTTTAGAACAAACAATCATGGAAAAGAAATCTCCATTATCTTTTTCTTTATTTATTTATTTTTTTTTTTTAATTTTTATCATTTTTTTTTTTTTTTTTAAAGGAAAAATGACAAAAGGGAGGGAGGGAAACGCGGCAAGTGGCGGAAAGGGTTGAGATAAGGGAGCCAAACGTATATATATATTGTGCCCGCCTCCTCACCCCCCCCCCAACATCTCCATAGGCCGAAAAACCCGCGGCAGCACGGGATTGGATGAGAGGGCGGGCACAAGCATGGAAAGGGAGGGAATAGACAAACAGGGCAGGCAAAGCTTTAACCCATTCCTGGCGGCACTTAGCATGCAGCAGCAATATTTTACTATGGAGAGTGGCACATGCAGTCCGCCTGCACCCTTCTTAATTAGTCGGGCTCAATACAGACTGCATTGACCTCCATGAACTCTTCAACAAGGCACATACCCCTTACCGCCAGGAATAAAGACACGCACAACTTCTTCCTTTTGCTGGGTGGAGATCGGCCACAGCTTTTATTAACTTTTCTCAACTTTAAAACCTTAGTAACCCGGCACTCTCCAGTGCCAACCAACCGATACAACAGCCGTGGTATGCCGCCGGCGGACTCCCGCCGTACATGTCTGGCTGCTCCGAATCATCCTCCATATAAACTTCAGGCCACGAAGGAGCCCTGTGAACCCCTACACAGGGCTACGACCTCCACCCAGAAGGAAAAGGGCTTGCTCGATCCCGTCCTGCAAGCCAGACAGAAAAATATCATGCCCAATTTCGCTCAAATGCACACCATCAGAGGACATGAGGCCCCGATTGTCACCCTCCAGTTGGCGGTGGCGGACTACCACACCTGAACGAGAGCGTACAAAACGAGACATTCTCGAGTTAAGCGTTTGCCTAGACCGTTCGATCGCCAAGGGATCCCTGGCATACTGCCACACTACTCGAGGAACGACCTCTGACCACACCAAGACGAATTCCGAGAACAACGGACCGAACCTCAAAATATCAGCACGCATGAGTGCCATCAGCTCGTTGATCTTGGCGTGACAGAGGTCATTCCCACCCCCGTGCACCACTAAAATAACAGGGCCCGAGGTCACCCCGGCAATAGACATGACCTCAGAAAGAACCTGGGGCCAACGTAGCCCCCGAATGCCTCTCCAATACACTTCAATGTGGCGAAAGCCCAGACTCCTGCCACCAGGCCGAACATCCGCGCACTGGCCCGCACGGAAGATATAGGAATGACCCAGTATCCACACAGTCGGTTTCAACTTAGATGGAGGTAATAGCTCTCCTATGCGTAACGCCCCAAAAAATGCAAGGCCAAAAGCCACGGCAAACAAAGAACTCTCGTAGGGGGAACTGCACGCCGCCGGGCACGACTGAACCATGCGAACCAATAACTGATAAGATACCGGGCGTCGCTGATCACCTTGAACCCTCTCCTTTTTCCAACCCTTCAAGGCCTGCCTGATAAAGAAAGCCCTGGTGACATCCCCCCAACCCAACAACTTAAAATAAAACGAAACCCCCGCAAGTTTACGCTGCGCTACGGAGCCAGACGCTCCAGCCGCCCTGATGCCCAACACAAATTCAACAGTGATTTCCGAACGCACAGACTCATCACCTGCTGCATCTCGACCCTTGACCAGCGAGCACCACTCTTCCCACGCCTTACCATGTAATCTCCAAGTAGCAGGTGTCACTGACGAAGCGATCATCTCCATCATCACAGGTCCACGAGATTCCATAGACGCGCCGGGCAGGGGTATCCCACTTCCTTGGCTCCAGGCAGGAGCGCCCTGAAATCCTGCCAACGAAAGCGCGACAAAGCATCAGCGATGGAGTTGTGAACCCCGGGTACATGACGAGAACGGAAGTAAATATTGTACTCCAAGCAGCGCAAAACCAGGTGACGAAGGAGACCAATGACCGGAGGAGAGGAAGAAGAAAGGCTATTAATACAACGCACAACCCCCAAGTTGTCGGACCAAAAGCAAATATGCTTATTGGCGAGACTTGGGCCCCAAATCTCAACAGCCACTATAATGGGAAAAAGTTCAAGCAGCGTGAGATTCCTGCATAGCCCCAACTCGGTCCACTCCACCGGCCAAGCCTCCGCACACCAATCAACACCTAGGATCGCCCCAAAACCGGTTGAACCAGCGGCATCCGTAAAAAGAGCCAACTCGTCATTAGTCATTCTGGTACCCATTAAACAGGTGCGACCATTGTACGAAAGAAGGAATTCCTTCCACACTCTCAGATCAGCTTTCAAAATGCCAGTGAGGCGTATGCGGTGTTCGGGAAGGCGAATGCCCCTGGTAGCCAGGGACAGCCTTCTACAAAACACACGCCCCATAGGCATGACCCGACATGCAAAGACGAGAAGACCCAACAAAGACTGCACCTGTTTAAGGGTGACCTTGGCAACGGCCAAAAACCCGTCAATCAAATCCTCCAATTTAACCAGTTTATCATGAGGAAGGCGGAAAACCATGGCCACGGTGTCAATTTCAATACCCAAAAAGGTAAGCACCGTGGCAGGGCCCTCCGTCTTGTCCCCCGATAAAGGGACCCCAAAACGCTGCATGAAAAACTGAAATGTGGACAAAAGAAACTGACAGGACGAATCCTGCGGAGAACCCACGAACAGAAAGTCGTCCAAATAATGTATAACAGAACCGGAACCAGTTTCATAACGCACCACCCACTCCAGAAAGGAGCTGAAAATCTCAAAGAAGTGGCATGAAATGGAACATCCCACCCCACTGAAACCCAAGCAAGTGGTGACACTCCGGATGAACTGGGAGCAACCGAAAAGCTGATTCAATGTCAGATTTTGCCAATAGAGCCCCTTTTCCCTCCTTCCTAACCAGCATCACGGCCTTGTCAAAAGAGACATAAGAGACTGATGCATCATCTGCCGAAATGCCATCGTTAACGGATGAGCCCTTGGGGTAAGACAGATGATGAATGAGTCTAAATTTTCCCAGTTCCTTCTTCGGAACTACCCCCAGAGGGGAAATCCGAAGATTAGAAAAGGGGGGGGCATTAAAAGGACCCGCTACCCTGCCAAGCTCAACTTCCTTGGCAATCTTCTGACCAGTGACCACCGAATGCTCACGTGCCGACTTCAAATTATCAGAGAACTGGGGTTGCCCCGAATAGTTAAACGGGATAAAGAAACCAAACTGAAAACCCTCTAACAGAACAGAGGCATCGGAACTATTGGGGTAACTGTCTAGCCAAGGGCGCATCGCGGCTACGCTCACTGGCGTCCTTGACTTCGGCAGGAGCCGATTTGTGGAGTTGTCGCACCGAGGGCCTGGGACAACGCAAGGCTGTATGAGCTCCGCCACAGGCGGAACACTCATGTTTGTATTTACACAGGCCTGCGAAGCGACAACTGCCTTCATTAAAGAGCCAACAGGAACCTGGTCTGCGCACGGCCACCGAGCCCGAGGCTGAAGCTCCCCCGGAACCGGTGGCCGCGGGCTGAAAGGGCTGTGCCTTCGGTGCCATCATGAAACGAAGCCATACGTCCGTGGCCCTGACGCCCCAGCCGATCTCCGGCTGCAACGCCAGGCGCCGCCGGAAGTCCTCATCATAGCGCCACCAGGCGGATCCCCCATGTGACTTATATGCACTATAAATACTATCAAAATAAACAAACAACTCTGAACAACGCTCCGGGTGCTTCTGACCCATGACACAACCTAAAACAGAGAAAGCTTGAATCCAATTGTTCATGGACCTCGCCACACGGGGCTTCCTAAATTCCCCGACTCTAACATTGTCAGTGAAAGCACGCCGTTCCTTATCCACCGTAAACTGATCAGCTGAAATAAGGGACCAAATGTCCACATACTGATTGGACCAAATCTTCTCCTTGGTTTCTGCGTCCAAATGTGCACCCAGCGGGCTGATACCACAGAAGAAAGCCTCCTTGTAGATACCAGCCCGGGGTGGGGGAGGCTTAGAAACCGCTGGAGCAGTTATGGCGGGTGAGGAAAGTTTACATAAAATAGATTGCAAAGCAGCTAAAACTTCGTTATTACCCGACTCACCCGCACCCCAGGCCCCCGTGAAGTCAAACTCACCACTCCTTGCAGCAGTCGATCCAGGCCCTTGAATAGGCGGAGGAACCACCGCACCCGGGTCAGGCGCCGGAATTGTCGCAGGAACGGGAACGACAGCCGACTGTGAGGACCTCCTAGATGAGAGGGAGAAATCCCGCCTTCGACGGTGACCCCTCGGGCTCCGACCAGAGACCTCCGAGGCGCTCGTTGAACCGCCAGAAGTCGACGGCGAACGCCAGCGGGAGGACCTGGAACGCCTGCGGCTGCCGGATACCCGGGATCGTCGTCTGGAATTACGATGATGGTGTCCAGACGCCCTGCGGCGGAGGTCACACCGCGGGCTCTGAGAAGCTGACGAGGAGCGGGATCTGCGCCGACTAGAAAAACTCCCGCGGGACACTGCTCTAGTAGGTTGGCACTGCAGCTGGACCTGGCTAGGAGGTACTAGGCTGCAACTGGCAGGCTCAGGGGCAGCCACCATGTTCACTGCAGGGAGAACTACCGGTGGCAGCACACTAATACTAGGCAGGGGCTGTACCTGGGCCGAGATAGCAAGCTCCCCTAGCACCATGGTGCCTGTAGGGGCAGCCTCAGTATGACTGGTGCAGGCCGGCTGCTCAGAGGGCAGAGGGGCATCATCAGATGAAACGCTGGCAGCGCCTCCCATCCTCAACCAGGGGGAGGCAGAAGCCCGACTGGAGAAGAGGTCAGAGGCAGGGGAGAGCTGTGCAGCAGCCCGAGCAGTCCCCCCGGGATAAGAGGGGTTAATGGGCAGCCGACACTCTGGGGGGATGGGGGAAGGCACAGGCCGGGAGAGCAGAGGCCCCAGGGGAGCGCTGGCAGCAGCAGCCGCCGCGGACCGAGCAGGGGAAGGAGAATGCCGACGGGGGGGGGGGGGAGCGGGAGCAAACCTGAGGGGGAGGCAGAGCAGCGGTGGGAACAGAAGCAGTGCAGGCTCGGCGGGACCTGCCACGCGCTACACCGGAAACCGGAAGTGACGGGCTGGGGCTAAGCCGGTCGGGAGCACGTGACCGCCGAGCGGAGCGCCTGCCAGTGCCAGAGATCGGAGGAGTAGATCAAACCATTTTATTTCTATATATTTGGGGGGCCAATATAGACCTCTAAACGCGGCAAGTGGCGGAAAGGGTTGAGATAAGGGAGCCAAACGTATATATATACTGTGCCCGCCTCCTCACCCCCCCCCCCCCCCCCCCCAACATCTCCATAGGCCGAAAAACCCGCGGCAGCACGGGATTGGATGAGAGGGCGGGCACAAGCATGGAAAGGGAGGGAATAGACAAACAGGGCAGGCAAAGCTTTAACCCATTCCTGGCGGCACTTAGCATGCAGCAGCAATATTTTACTATGGAGAGTGGCACATGCAGTCCGCCTGCACCCTTCTTAATTAGTCGGGCTCAATACATATACTATACCAGGGGATGTAACATAGCCCAGGCCACAGTATACAGGAGGGGATATATTCTATACCAGGGGGTGTAACATAGCCCAGGCCACAGTATACAGGAGGGGATATATACTATACCAGGGGATGTAACATAGCCCAGGCCACAGTATACAGGAGGGGATATATTCTATACCAGGGGTGTAACATAGCCCAGGCTACAGTATACAGGAAGGGATATATTCTATACCGGGGGTGTAACATAGCCCAGGCCAGAGTATACAGGAGGGGATATATACTATACCAGGGGGTGTAACATAGCCCAGGCTACAGTATACAGGAGGGGATATATACTATACCGGGGGGTGTAACATAGCCCAGGCCACAGTATACAGGAGGGATATATTCTATACCAGGGGTGTAACATAGCCCAGGCCACAGTATACAGGAGGGATATATTCTATACCAGGGGATGTAACATAGCTCAGGCCACAGTATACAGGAGGGATATATTCTATACAGGGGGATGTAACATAGCCCAGGCCACAGTATACAGGAGGGATATATTCTATACAGGGGGTGTAACATAGCCCAGGCCACAGTATACAGGAGGGGATATATTCTATACCAGGGGGTGTAACATAGCCCAGGCCACAGTATACAGGAGGATATATACTATACCAGGGGATGTAACATAGCCCAGGCCACAGTATACAGGAGGGGATATATTCTATACCGGGGGGATGTAACATAGCCCAGGCCACAGTATACAGGAGGGATATATTCTATACCAGGGGGTGTAACATAGCCCAGGCCACAGTATACAGGAGGGATATATTCTATACCGGGGGTGTAACATAGCCCAGGCCACAGTATACAGGAGGGGATATATACTATACCAGGGGGTGTAACATAGCCCAGGCCACAGTATACAGGAGGGGATATATTCTATACCAGGGGTGTAACATAGCCCAGGCCACAGTATACAGGAGGGGATATATACTATACCAGGGGGTGTAACATAGCCCAGGCCACAGTATACAGGAGGGGATATATACTATACCGGGGGTGTAACATAGCCCAGGCCACAGTATACAGGAGGGATATATACTATACCGGGGGGTGTAACATAGCGCAGGCCTGGATATCCCTCCAGGTCATAATGTTATCACTTCACAGTTTTTTTCACGTTATCTTTAATTTGTTGAAAAGTGCGCAGATTTTTTTACATTTTTTTTATTATACTCGGACACACAGCTGCTTCCTCTTGTTGGGATATACAGTACAGTGCTTACATTGTACTGACAGTAGGTGGCGCTGTCCCATCAGCTTACATTATACTGACAGTAGGTGGCGCTGTCCCATCAGCTTACATTATACTGACAGTAGGTGGCGCTGTCCCATCAGCTTACATTGTACTGACAGTAGGTGGCGCTGTCCCATCAGCTTACATTGTACTGACAGTAGGTGGCGCTGTCCCATCAGCTTACATTATACTGACAGTAGGTGGCGCTGTCCCATCAGCTTACATTGTACTGACAGTAGGTGGCGCTGTCCCATCAGCTTACATTATACTGACAGTAGGTGGCGCTGTCCCATCAGGTTACATTATACTGACAGTAGGTGGCGCTGTCCCATCAGCTTACATTGCACTGACAGTAGGTGGCGCTGTCCCATCAGCTTACATTGCACTGACAGTAGGTGGCGCTGTCCCATCAGCTTACATTATACTGACAGTAGGTGGCGCTGTCCCATCAGCTTACATTGCAGTGACAGTAGGTGGCGCTGTCCCATCACCTTACATTATACTGACAGTAGGTGGCGCTGTCCCATCAGGTTACATTATACTGACAGTAGGTGGCGCTGTCCCATCAGCTTATATTGTACTGACAGTAGGTGGCGCTGTCCCATCAGCTTACATTGTACTGACAGTAGGTGGCGCTGTCCCATCAGCTTACATTGTACTGACAGTAGGTGGCGCTGTCCCATCACTGCATCATCTGCACTATTTAATCATCATTAGGGTACAAACACACACACCGTATACGCAGCAGATTAGATCTAAATAACTGAACACAGCATCAAATCTGCACCATCAAATCTGCTGCAGATTTGCTGCGTATACGGTGTGTGTGTTTGTACCCTTAGGCTGGGTTCACACTATGTATATTTGAGGCTGTATTTGTGAGGCTGTATAGCAACCAAAACCAGGAGTGGATTGAAAACACAGAAAGCCTATGTTCACATAATGTTGTAATTGAGTGGATGGCCGTCATTTAATGGCAAATTTTTGCTGTTATTTTAAAACAACGGCTGTTATATTGAAATAATGGCAGTTATTTACCGTTATATGGCGGCCATCCACTCAATTTCAACATTGTGTGAACAGAGCCTTTCTGGGTTTTCAATCCACTCCTGGTTTTGGTTGCTATGAGGACCTGACATGAGGACCAAATACAGCCTGAAATATACATAGTGTGAACCCAGCCTTAGGGTACAAACCCACTTGACGTATTTGCTGCGTGAATCAGTCTTAAAAATAAGCAGGCAAAACGCAGGTTGGCTTTATACCATTGTTCTGCGTTAAAATACGCAATTGCGTATTTTTGAAGCATGAAGCTTGTTGTTAGCAAAGCATCAGTTGTTAACAACCTGTGCGAAAAAACGCATGTAGCTTCACGCTTCAAAAATACGCAATTGCGTATTTTAACGCAGAACAATCGTATAAAGCCAACCTGCGTTTTGCCTGCTTATTTTTAAGACTGATTCACGCAGCAAATACGTCAAGTGGGTTTGTACCCTTAGACGCAAGTGCCTTGATACATTTTGCAAAATTTATTCCATAATTTATGCGTTTTTTGCAGTCCGTTTTGTTTTCATCATTTTTTGCAAAAAAAAATATTGATTAAAAAACGGATCAAAACTCATTTTTCTTAGCGTACACAAAAATGCGGTCAACCACAGTATTTGTGTACGCTAAAAGGAGGCATTTTTATCAGTTTTTTATTATGGAATGGATTTCACGCTGCGAGTTTGCACCGGATCCTATACTGTGAAGCTGAATGGTTCCCCTACACGCAGCGGATCCCCTGCGTTTAGGGGACCTGGCCCCTTTAACTCCCCTGCTGCCGGCCGCCCAGCTCCTTTAACCCCTCCGCCGCCCCCCATCCGCCTCAGCCCCGAGCATACATTACCTGTTTGGCGCTGCGGCTGTGTGCGACGCTCCTGGCTCCCCTCGCTCCCCATCAGCCAATCAGTGCTGCCATTTTGCAAAAAAACGAATGGGAAAAAAACAGGACTGCAAAAACACAGTGTGAACCCAGCCTAAAACAGCTTGGCTACAAAGCTATGCTAGGGGAGGATTTTGCGCAAAAAAAATAAAAAATTTGCACTTGACAAATCTAATGAAAACTAGTTAATAGAACACCCCCCTCCCCCCCCCCCCTCACATACATTGAAAAACAGTGCAGGCAATAAAAACTGATGTAAAATAGCACAAAATCCTTAATAAGTCTTGGACAGATATTTATGAAGTCACAAAATCTCCTTATTAGCCAAAAAAACAAAAACACAATGATACATGTGCCGTATGGGGGAGATTTATCAGACATGGTGTATAGTGACACCGGCTCAGTCGCCCCCGGCAACCAATCAGATTCCACCTTCCATTTTCCAAAGAGTCTGTGAGGAATAAGAGGTGGAATCTGATTGGTTGCCGGGGGCGACTGAGCCAGTGTCACTATACACCATGTCTGATAAATCTCCTATGTGATTAGATGTGTAAGATTTCCATCAGCAGCTTCTCCCTAATATCACAGACAAAGCCGAATCCCCAATAATATGGTGAGAAAGTATTTCTTGTGTCTATCACTCACTGCTGCTGCTATCATGGGGGTATAATCTAGCCTAGGCCAAAATATACATAGTCTGGGCTGGGGGTATATACTCTGTTACATCGGGTATAGTCTGGGCTGGGGGTATATACTCTGTTACATCGGGTATAGTCTGGGGGTATATACACCGGGTATAGTCTGGGCTGGGGGTATATACACCGGGTATAGTCTGGGCTGGTGGTATATACTCTGTTACACCGGTATAGTCTGGGCTGGGGATATATACTCTGTTACACTGGGTATAGTCTGGGCTGGGGGTATATACTCTGTTACACCGGGTATAGTCTGGGCTGGGGGTATATACTCTGTTACACCGGGTATAGTCTGGGCTGGGGGTATATACTCTGTTACCCCGGGTATAGTCTGGGCTGGGGGTATATACACCGGGTATAGTCTGGGCTGGGGGTATATACTCTGTTACACCGGGTATAGTCTGGGCTGGGGGTATATACTCTGTTACACCGGGTATAGTCTGGGCTGGGGGTATATACTCTGTTACACCGGGTATAGTCTGGGCTGGGGGTATATACTGTGTTACACCGGGTATAGTCTGGGCTGGGGGTATATACACTGGGTATAGTCTGGGCTGGGGGTATATACTCTGTTACACCGGGTATAGTCCAGGCTGGGGGTATATACTGTGTTACACCGGGTATAGTCTGGGCTGGGGGTATATACTCTGTTACACCGGGTATAGTCTGGGCTGGGGGTATATATTCTGTTACCCCGGGTATAGTCTGGGCTGGGGGTATATACACTGGGTATAGTCTGGGCTGGGGGTATATACTCTGTTACACCGGGTATAGTCTGGGCTGGGGGTATATACTCTGTTACACCGGGTATAGTCTGGGCTGGGGGTATATACTCTGTTACACCGGGTATAGTCTGGGCTGGGGGTATATACTCTGTTACACCGGGTATAGTCTGGGGGTATATACACCGGGTATAGTCTGGGCTGGGGGTATATACTCTGTTACACCGGGTATAGTCCAGGCTGGGGGTATATACACCGGGTATAGTCTGGGCTGGGGGTATATACTCTGTTACACCGGGTATAGTCTGGGCTGGGGGTATATACTCTGTTACACCGGGTATAGTCTGGGCTGGGGGTATATACTCTGTTACACCGGGTATAGTCTGGGCTGGGGGTATATACTGTGTTACACCGGGTATAGTCTGGGCTGGGGGTATATACACTGGGTATAGTCTGGGCTGGGGGTATATACTCTGTTACACCGGGTATAGTCTGGGCTGGGGGTATATACTCTGTTACACCGGGTATAGTCTGGGCTGGGGGTATATACTCTGTTACACCGGGTATAGTCTGGGCTGGGGGTATATACTCTGTTACACCGGGTATAGTCTGGGCTGGGGGTATATACTCTGTTACACCGGGTATAGTCCAGGCTGGGGGTATATACTCTGTTACACCGGGTATAGTCTGGGCTGGGGGTATATACTCTGTTACACCGGGTATAGTCTGGGCTGGGGGTATATACACCGGGTATAGTCTGGGCTGGGGGTATATACTCTTGTTACATCGTGTATAGTCTGGGCTGGGGGTATATACTCTGTTACACTGGGTATAGTCTGGGCTGGGGGTATATACTCTGTTACACCGGGTATAGTCTGGGCTGGGGTATATACTCTGTTACACCGGGTATAGTCTGGGCTGGGGGTATATACTCTGTTACACCGGGTATAGTCTGGGCTGGGGGTATATACTCTGTTACACCGGGTATAGTCTGGGCTGGGGGTATATACACCGGGTATAGTCTGGGCTGGGGGTATATACTCTGTTACACCGGGTATAGTCTGGGCTGGGGGTATATACTGTGTTACACCGGGTATAGTCTGGGCTGGGGGTATATACTCTGTTACACCGGGTATAGTCTGGGCTGGGGGTATATACTCTGTTACACCGGGTATAGTCCAGGCTGGGGGTATATACTCTGTTACACCGGGTATAGTCTGGGCTGGGGGTATATACTCTGTTACACCGGGTATAGTCCAGGCTGGGGGTATATACTCTGTTACACCGGGTATAGTCTAGGCTGGGGGTATATACTCTGTTACAACGGGTATAGTCTTGGCTGGGGGTATATACTCTGTTACACCGGGTATAGTCTGGGCTGGGGGTATATACTCTGTTACACCGGGTATAGTCTGGGCTGGGGGTATATACACCGGGTATAGTCTGGGCTGGGGGTATATACACCGGGTATAGTCTGGGCTGGGGGTATATACTCTGTTACACCGGGTATAGTCTGGGCTGGGGGTATATACTCTGTTACCCCGGGTATAGTCTGGGCTGGGGGTATATACTCTGTTACACCGGGTATAGTCTGGGCTGGGGGTATATACACCGGGTATAGTCTGGGCTGGGAGTATATACTCTGTTACACCGGGTATAGTCTGGGCTGGGGGTATATACTCTGTTACACCGGGTATAGTCTGGGCTGGGGGTATATACTCTGTTACACCGGGTATAGTCTGGGCTGGGGGTATATACACCGGGTATAGTCTGGGCTGGGGGTATATACACCGGGTATAGTCTGGGCTGGGGGTATATACACCGGGTATAGTCTGGGCTGGGGGTATATACTCTGTTACACCGGGTATAGTCTGGGCTGGGGGTATATACTCTGTTACACCGGGTATAGTCTGGGCTGGGGGTATATACTCTGTTACACCGGGTATAGTCTGGTCTGGGGGTATATACTCTGTTACACCGGGTATAGTCTGGGCTGGGGGTATATACACCGGGTATAGTCTGGGCTGGGGGTATATACACCGGGTATAGTCTGGGCTGGGGGTATATACACCGGGTATAGTCTGGGCTGGGGGTATATACTCTGTTACACCGGGTATAGTCTGGGCTGGGGGTATATACTCTGTTACACCGGTAAATCCAAAATGAAGACACACTTACTATATAAATATAATGCTCTCAGTGGAGCCACTATAATACCTGTGATTGCCACAGTCTCAACACAAATACAGTATCCACCAAACGAAAAGAGACTCTTTGTGTATTAAATGAATCAAAAATAAGCTAAATACTTATATATTAAACCATACCTTTATTAATTATAATCATATATGACAATAAAATTGCAGTAGACAAGTCAGAAAATCTCACATGGAAGACAACAAACCAGGCAGAGCAGTGGGGGTAACCTCATGATAAAGGCTGCACAATGCTATGACTTAGTGAAAGAATCATCGCACAGGTCACCATAGAAAAATGCATGAATACGTATTTTTGTCAGTGTATAAACTCATACATAGAGTATGTGTATAATAATCTACACTAAAGTGACTGGTGCTAAATAAATAAATAACGCAAGGTGCAGAGCATACCCATCATGCAGTACTACTGCTCGTCCTGGATGCCGCCAAACCCCGACGTACGTTTCGTCTCCTTCATCAGGGGGTGACGTCATAGCAGCAGGACGGGAGTTATATACTGGACCATCATCAACATGTGACATATAAACGCACCTGTGGTTACTAATTGGCGTCATGCCGCGTGCGGTCCGGGATCGTCCCTCCGGATGTGACGTCACCAGAAGCGCGCGCCAGGGGGAAGGCCGGCCACGGCAAAAAAACGTCACCGTGGCCCGCCCTCCCCACGACAGCGCCCCCAGTAGAGACGCCCACCCCGAGAGACCAGTCCCATTCAGCACGCCGCATGCGCACTACCACTGGTGTGATCCGAAAGACTAGAAGACAGGCAGACAGTGCTGAGATGGATATAGCGCCGCAATAGCGTAAACCAAGGGAACAATCACAATCAGAGAATCCACAAGAACTCTGGCATAATAATTAAGGGTATAAAGATATAAATATATAAAATGAATAAAATTATATTTGTTGTATATAAATAAATAAATAAATAAAGTGCATATATAATAGTGCTAAAGTGTTATAAGATATTAAATATGGCACAGATCAAACCATGACCATAAAACTACATATTATGTGGTTCAATATAAATAATCTAATAGAGAAAATATTATATACAGTGAAACTAAATTATACCAACAGGAATAACTTCCACTATTGTGATATGAAATGCATGAAAAAAAAAAAAAAAAAAAAAAATTTTAAATTGATAAAAATGACGCACAATGATGTGAAAAAAACAGTCAATCCATAAAGTGTGCAAATACAAACAAAGTGCACAAAAAAGTGCTGCAGTGCAAAAAATGTGCAAAAAGATTGTGTGTCTATAGTAACAACTATACAGTGAAAACCTTACAGTATACCCTAATAAAAATTCCTTTATAAATACTTTTTCTTTCAAAAAATATATACATGTCCAAGTCACATATATTTCTGATTCTTCTCCTCGTTTTCAACCTGTCACATCCATCTTCATTATCAGATATCCTCAACGCATCAAACCAGTCCATGATCCACAAATAATGTATACCATCATAGTTACTGTAATAAATGAATGAAAAACACAATGTTAAAAACAAATAAAAACACACACATAAAAACACTTAAAAAGAACCTGCTGAAAGGTCATGTAGTGCTCAGAGAAATGGCGCAAAGCTCATCACCTCATTTAAACCTTGGGGCTGTAGTGTCTTTAGTTTCCATATCCATTTACTCTCACATTGTCCAAGCCTCTTAGTGATGTCGCCTCCACGTATATCATTAACAATGCGATCAATTCCCTTTACTTGAAACAAGGTCGGGTCACAATTATGATGTAATTTAAAATGTCTTGCCACTGGTTTTAACAGATCCACCAATTCTTCATTTTCTGCAGCTAAAATGTCCCTTACGTGTTCGCGTACCCTCACTTTAAGTTCACGGGTTGTCATCCCAATATATATCTTGGGACACGAGCAACTCGCATAATAGACTACTCCTCTTGTGTTGCACGATATTGTCTGCACAATCTTATATGTCCTTTCTCCTGTGGAGTCCACAAAGTCATCTGATCTCATTATATTGGGGCACGCAACACATTTGCCACATGGGGTACAGCCCCACTTTGGACCTCTAGAACCAAAGATCTCACCTGGTTTTGACGGTCTATAGTGGCTATGAACCAGTATATCTTTTAGGTTTTTTCCCCTTCTTGCTGTTATTGCTGGTTGTGGTGTCAAATACTTCTCCAGAATGGGATCTGTTAACAAAATAGGCCAAAATTTTGCCATTCTTTCTCTCATTCCATTCCATCTAGAGTGGTACTGGGTAATGAACCTTACCTTCATATCATCCTGTTTCGATCTTTTCATGTGTATCAATTCATGATGGTTTGTTCCTTGTGCACGTTTATACGCTTTCTTGAGGCATCGTTGTCCATAACCCCGCTCTTTGAATCTATATTTTAAGTCAAGTGCTTGTTTGTAAAAATCGCCATCTGTGGAACATATTTTCCTCATTCTCAAGTATTGACCAATTGGAATTGCTTGGATGGTTTGTTGTGGATGCGAAGAGCTTGCATGGAGAAATGCATTCACCGAGGTGTCTTTCCGATATACATCGGTCTGTAAAAAGCCAGATATGTCTTTTTTAATGATGATGTCCAAGAAATCAATACTACATTTACTGCTTTTATATGTGAGATGAATGTTCCTATCATTCTGATTGAGGTTAGTCAAGAATGTTCTCAGTTGCTCTTCTGTCCCCTGCCAGATCATGAAGACATCGTCGATGAACCGTGCCCAAAAAATGACACGGTCCATCGACGTCACATGATCTGTCAGGAACAGGTCCCTCTCCCACAGCCCCAGGAAAAGGTTGGCGAGGGCGGGCGCACAAGGCGCCCCCATCGCCACCCCCTGGAGCTGTAGGTAGAGGGACCCATTGAAAGTGAAAAAATTGTGTTTCAAGGTAAAGTTCAATAGTTCTAGCAGCAACTCCTGCTCTCTTCCATCAATGTTACTCATAGATAAAAAGTACGCCACTGCTCTCAAGCCATCTTCATGTCTTATATTGGTATATAGCGACTCAACGTCGCACGTGACCAGTAAGGTATCGTCATCTAATTGGATGTTCTCAATTTTCCTCAGTAAATCCGCTGAATCTTGTATGTATGATGGTAAGCATTCTACAATGGGTTTAAGTTTGACGTCTATGTACTTACCAATTTTCTCAGTCAGGGATCCTCCGCCTGATACGATGGGTCTTCCTGGTGGTGTGTCTGCTTTCTTGTGTACCTTCGGAAGAAGGTAGAAAGTAGGTATTCTTGGTTGTTGGACCCATAAGGCATTGTATAATTCCTGTGACACAATCCCCTGATCTTTAAATGCTGACAAAATCGTGCATAATTCCCGACTGTAGGAAGAGATAGGGTTATAAGTTAGTTTTTTATAACATCTGCCATCCTTCAGTTGACGATACGCCTCTTTTTCATACATGGTTCTTGGCCATATGACAACATTTCCACCTTTGTCTGCCATTTTGAATTCTACGTCTCTCCACCCTTGCATTTTTCTTAAACTCCATCTCTCCTCCTTGGATAGATTATCATTTGTAATATGGCTCGACATGTTCTCAAACTCTGAGGAGACTAACTTAACAAAAAGGTCCACAGCTGGACAGATTCCCAGAGGTGGGAATTTGTTAGATTTTTGTTTAATTACATTCGGAACCTTACCTCTTTCTTCAGCACCGAATTCCTGATCATGTAAAAGATTTTCCAAAGTGTTTATTGCATTATGTTCTTCTATTGTGGGAAAGTCCACATCCAGGTCATTCCTATGAAACCACTTTTTAAATATGAGAGAGCGTGCAAAGATGTGCAGATCCTTTATGGCTGTAAATACATCAAAGGGTGATGAGGGAGCAAATGTTAGGCCCTTCTCCAACACAGAAATATCACTAGTGGATAAAATGTGACTAGAAAGATTAATTACCTTTAATTTTCCACTTGTTGAGGGACCACTCGAGTTTGTTACACCGGGTATAGTCTGGGCTGGGGGTATATACTCTGTTACACCGGGTATAGTCTGGGCTGGGGGTATATACACCGGGTATAGTCTGGGCTGGGGGTATATACTCTGTTACATCGTGTATAGTCTGGGCTGGGGGTATATACTCTGTTACACTGGGTATAGTCTGGGCTGGGGGTATATACTCTGTTACACCGGGTATAGTCTGGGCTGGGGGTATATACTCTGTTACACCGGGTATAGTCTGGGCTGGGGGTATATACTCTGTTACACCGGGTATAGTCTGGGCTGGGGGTATATACTGTGTTACACCGGGTATAGTCTGGGCTGGGGGTATATACTCTGTTACACCGGGTATAGTCTGGGCTGGGGGTATATACACCGGGTATAGTCTGGGCTGGGGGTATATACTGTGTTACACCGGGTATAGTCTGGGCTGGGGGTATATACTGTGTTACACCGGGTATAGTCTGGGCTGGGGGTATATACTCTGTTACACCGGGTATAGTCTGGGCTGGGGGTATATACTCTGTTACACCGGGTATAGTCCAGGCTGGGGGTATATACTCTGTTACACCGGGTATAGTCTGGGCTGGGGGTATATACTCTGTTACACCGGGTATAGTCCAGGCTGGGGGTATATACTCTGTTACACCGGGTATAGTCTAGGCTGGGGGTATATACTCTGTTACAACGGGTATAGTCTGGGCTGGGGGTATATACTCTGTTACACCGGGTATAGTCTGGGCTGGGGGTATTTACTCTGTTACACCGGGTATAGTCTGGGCTGGGGGTATATACACCGGGTATAGTCTGGGCTGGGGGTATATACACCGGGTATAGTCTGGGCTGGGGGTATATACTCTGTTACACCGGGTATAGTCTGGGCTGGGGGTATATACTCTGTTACCCCGGGTATAGTCTGGGCTGGGGGTATATACTCTGTTACACCGGGTATAGTCTGGGCTGGGGGTATATACACCGGGTATAGTCTGGGCTGGGAGTATATACTCTGTTACACCGGGTATAGTCTGGGCTGGGGGTATATACTCTGTTACACCGGGTATAGTCTGGGCTGGGGGTATATACTCTGTTACACCGGGTATAGTCTGGGCTGGGGGTATATACACCGGGTATAGTCTGGGCTGGGGGTATATACACCGGGTATAGTCTGGGCTGGGGGTATATACACCGGGTATAGTCTGGGCTGGGGGTATATACTCTGTTACAACGGGTATAGTCTGGGCTGGGGGTATATACTCTGTTACACCGGGTATAGTCTGGGCTGGGGGTATATACTCTGTTACACCGGGTATAGTCTGGGCTGGGGGTATATACTCTGTTACACCGGGTATAGTCTGGGCTGGGGGTATATACACCGGGTATAGTCTGGGCTGGGGGTATATACACCGGGTATAGTCTGGGCTGGGGGTATATACACCGGGTATAGTCTGGGCTGGGGGTATATACTCTGTTACACCGGGTATAGTCTGGGCTGGGGGTATATACTCTGTTACACCGGGTATAGTCTGGGCTGGGGGTATATACTCTGTTACCCCGGGTATAGTCTGGGCTGGGGGTATATACACCGGGTATAGTCTGGGCTGGGGTTATATACACCGGGTATAGTCTGGGCTGGGGGTATATACTCTGTTACCCCGGGTATCAGGGCCGCCATCAGGAATTTTTGGGCCCCATACAGCCAAAATGTCTGGGCCCCCCTACCAAAATGGGGGACATATTTTTTTACAGTCCAAAATATTTGCTGATTTACAAACCAAAATATAATGTACGGTACCTTTTCTGCAATCTCTGATATGTCATAGTAACAGTTATCAGTATTGCAGCGTGTAGTAGTACAGGTAGTCAGTACATGCTGGGAGTTGTAGTGTAGTCGCAGGTTAGCTGTCAGTACATGCTGGGAGTTGTAGTGTTGTCACAGGGTGACAGCTAACATGCGACAGCACTACAACTCCCAGCATGCACTGACAGCCTATGACAACACTACAACTCCCAGCATGCACTGACAGCCTATGACAACTCTACAACTCCCAGCATGCACTGACAGCCTATGACTACACTACAACTCCCAGCATGTACTGACAACCTGTGACAACACTACAAATCCTAGCGTACTGACAGCCTGTGACAACACTACAAATCCCAGCATGTACTGACTGCCTGTGACAACACTACAAATCCCAGCATGTACTGACAACACTACAAATCCCAGCATGTACTGACTGCCCGTGACAACACTACAACTCCCAGCATGTACTGACAACCTGTGGCAACACTACAAATCCCTGCATGTACTGACTGCCTGTGACAACACTACAATCACTAGTGGATTATGATAGGGGCGTTTCGGGTGGCAGCCCGGGGCCCTGAGCTCCTGGGGGGCCCATGACCACCCAAAAAGACTTATACTCTCAGTGGTGTACTGTCTCCTGGCTACACTTCTGCCATGATTTGCAAAAAATCACAGTTTTTTTATGGCAATTTTGCACAAATCAGGACATCATGACATTATCTGTCCTGTACTGTAACGCCAGGCTAGTGCCGCCATAGTTACAGTGGGGTGGGGGGGCCCAGGCCTGGTGAACAGCCCAGGGCCTTTGGTAAAGTTAATCCGCCCCTGACTACAACTCCCAGCATGTACTGACAGCCTGTGACAACACTACAAATCCCAGCATGTACTGACAACACTACAAATCCCAGCATGTACTGACTGCCTGTGACAACACTACAACTCCCAGCATGTACTGACTGCCTGTGACAACACTACAACTCCCAGCATGTACTGACTGCCTGTGACAACACTACAACTCCCAGCATGTACTGACAGCCTAAGACAACACTACAAATCCTAGAGGACTGACAGCCTGTGACAACACTACAAATCCTAGAGGACTGACAGCCTGTGACAACACTTCAACTCCCAGCATGCACTGTCAGTACATGCTGGGATTTGTAGTGTTGTCACAGGTTGTCAGTACATGCTGGGATTTGTAGTGTTGTCACAGGCTGTCAGTAAATACTGGGATTTGTAGTGTTGTCACAGGCTGTCAGTACATGCTGGGAGTTGTAGTGTTGTCACAGGCTGTCAGTACATGCTGGGAGTTGTAGTGTTGTCACAGGCTGTCAGTACATGCTGGGAGTTGTAGTGTTGTCACAGGCTAGCTGTCAGTACATGCTGGGAGTTGTAGTGTTGTCACAGGCTAGCTGTCAGTGCATGCTGGGAGTTGTAGTGTTGCACCAGCTGGATACACACAGAATGGGAGAACCCTCTCTGACACCACATGACAGTCCTCCAGCTCCCAGCATGTCTACTAACTCAGCTCTGCTACACCGGCCCAGCACATGTTCCTCTCAGGTGTCTCTCACTTCTGACCTCTTCAGTGTACGGGAGTCGGGAGGAGACATCACCAGTGCGGGTGACATTGGGGGAGCATGATCCAAGCATGTGCGACAGCATGGGACACAGTGCCTGCTGGACTCACAGGACACGCTCACCTGGCCACCATGTTTGAATTAGGCAGCACCAACAGCTGCAGTATCCCTGTCGGCAAACAAGCGCCCTGTCATGAACTCTTCCATCACATGACACTCAGGAGCCTTCCCATGAATTGCTCCGCGGGATGAGGTGATGGGGCGCACAGTGGTTCTGGTCTCCTGGGGGCGGGCAGGCGAGCGGCCCAGCAGTGGGTGCCCTGACCTGCAGGAAGAGTAGCTTGGCCGGAGTGCTACAGCTCCCTCTCCAGGTCAGAGCAGACTTTTCACATACACATTCATTCACACACACATTCATTCACTCTCACATATACACACTCACATACATACATACATAAATACATTCACTCTCACACATACATACACATATACATTCATTCACTCACTTACTCTCACACATATACATTCATTCACTCTCACACACACATATACATTCATTCACTCTCACACACACATATATATATATATATATATATATATATATATATATATATATATATATATATACACACACACACACTCCCAAACATACCAACAGGCACTTACATTTCATTAGGAAGCTCCTTACATCTTCCCAGCACCTGCCTCCTCTGTCCTCCTCCTCCTCCTCCTCTCCGGCACCAGCTCTCCCGCCCCTCCCCCTCCTCATCTGCACGGGGCAGGAAGGAGTCTGTGAAAGCCAGGAAGGTGAGGGCCCCGGTAACATCTCCACACAGGGGAGGGAGCAGGACCCCCAGGCTGCAGTTTAGTGAGAAGAACAGGTCTGTAAAGGTCCGTTCTTGTCACTAAGCATTGCAGTGTCCTGACAGCAGCACCGGGCCCCTCTCTGTGAGTCACCTGGCCCGGGCCCCCTACAGCACTGCCGGCAATACTGCCCTGATGGCGGCCCTGCCGGGTATAGTCTGGGCTGGGGGTATATACACCGGGTATAGTCTGGGCTGGGGGTATATACACCGGGTATAGTCTGGGCTGGGGGTATATACACCGGGTATAGTCTGGGCTGGGGGTATATACACCGGGTATAGTCTGGGCTGGGGGTATATACTCTGTTACACCGGGTATAGTCTGGGCTGGGGGTATATACTCTGTTACACCTGGTATAGTCTGGGCTGGGGGTATATACTCTGTTACACCGGGTATAGTCTGGGCTGGGGGTATATACTCTGTTACACCGGGTATAGTCTGGGCTGGGGGTATATACTCTGTTACACCGGGTATAGTCTGGGCTGGGGGTATATACTCTGTTACACCGGGTATAGTCTGGGCTGGGGGTATATACTCTGTTACACCGGGTATAGTCTGGGCTGGGGGTATATACACCGGGTATAGTCTGGGCTGGGGGTATATACTCTGTTACACCGGGACATTATAGACATCCCCTGTGTCTGACATCAGCACGGTGCAGGGACCCCTGGCAGGGACCTTCTAGACCTGCTGAGACTTGTAGTGTTGCTTAGACCGTGTTCATACAGTGTATTTCTGTATCTACAAAATGACTGAACACGTCCCCCCCTTATTTTATACAGAAGTGCTATTGAGTTCACATGTTACTATTTTTTGCTCATTTTCCTTCGTCTTTATGTTTGTTACTTTGTGATGACATTTTGAGTTTTCCGTCGAGTTCCACAGACTCACAGATCACTGAATCCATGGCGATGGTCGTCCGATCCCTGGGTGACTTTGCTTTGGGGATAGTTGTGATGGAATAACGTATCATAATACATCATCTCATCAACTCGTTCACAACATGGATCAGTCAGCACCAACTATACCGGCTCATCGATAACACGGTAACCGTCTACAAGCTGAACCTCCGCCATTATCGTTATACATCGTGACCACTAAGGTTGGTTGTTCACAGGTTGGTCACACTCACACACTAGCGTACACCTTTTTAGTGCGAGGCTTCATATATAAATGATCTCACTGATTGTACTTGTATTTATTGAGGATTTTTACATTATCGGGAGGATTTTTGATCGCCATCTTCGTGCCCAGTTTACTATGATTTATGCCTCCATATTTTTTAGGTGCTTTTGATGTAAAGTAATGTACCATGTGCGGCCGCCATTGTGGACCGGGTTCGTACAAAGTTTTCCGACAATTTGTGAACTAACCAAGCTTTGTGCGGAGTTGGTAACCAATTTAGTTTGGGGAGTTTGGTTGGCTCATCTGTAGGTATAATGTTTTTCAGGTTTCTGCTTATTAGATGACAACACTTTATTCTACAGCTGATATGCGGATTGTCACATTATGACCTGATTACCGCGTAGGTGTCAGAACGGAATACAATGCAAATCCGGATTATGGTCTGGGAGACTTTGCTGTGGTAGAAGTCACTCACCCAGTGCAGCGCTCACTCACAACTTCTTTATGGTTCCTGCACTCGGCTGTTTTCAGGGCACAAGTCATCTTGGTTCTCATGATCGGTGGGGGTTCCAGCAGCCAGACCCCATCAGTCTACTGGTTCTCCTCTTTCCTATGGAGAGGAGATAACAGGATTGTGGGATAACTGGAGAAGAGAGAACTGAATTTCATGCACTGAGACTCATTACAAACTTCGCAAAGAGTTTGGTTCCGTCCTAAACTTTTTGCATAATGAGTTTGTTAAAGTGGCAGCCGCACAATTTAGGACACACAAAAAAGGGTATGCTCACCTGTCCCACGTGTCCTCTTTCTCCAGTTCTGATGAACCTGAACTTTCCCTTAAAGTTGCCGAAACAATCTTTTGAAAAGTTCACTGACCTCTAAGGATGACCCAAGATTTGCTCAGAATCCAGTTTCCCGTTCTATTCAGTCCATGTATACGGACGCCTTTCTATATTTTTTCTATTCAGTCCATGTATACGGACGCCTTTCTATATTTTTTCTATTCAGTCCATGTATACGGACGCCTTTCTATATTTTTTCTATTCAGTCCATGTATACGGACGCCTTTCTATATTTTTTCTATTCAGTCCATGTATACGGACGCCTTTCTATATTTTTTCTATTCAGTCCATGTATACGGACGCCTTTCTATATTTTTTCTATTCAGTCCATGTATACGGACGCCTTTCTATATTTTTTCTATTCAGTATCCTGCACAATGGAGGTCCAGTAACAGTAAGATGGTGTAATGGTCGAGCGGTGCGAGCGTTCCGTGTTGGGGGGTTACCTCATAGTGGATGCACGCAGCTGCTGATACAATTCAGTGAAAATGATAAAAAGTAACAGAAAACAGAACCGACCAAGAGGAATCTGGTAAGGGTCAGGTCAGCGAGAGGTTAAATACAAATCACCATGAACTTTTCAGGAACAGAATTTCCTGGATCTGTCCCTTATTTATTTATCCATGAAGTAATCCATCTGTCTGCGCAGGCACAACGCTATGAATAATGCATCTGTACTCCAGCTCATTGTTTTCCCCGTCGCCATGGAAAGATATGTTTACTTTTCCCCCTTAAAATCGAAAGGGATTTTGTATTTCACGTTTCTCTAATGTCATTAGGTAAAAGATACCGAGGGAAGAGCATGGACGGAGAGCGTCCTGACCATTGGCTGAAACCTATCTATTATACGGAACGCTTGTGTGAAATTATAAGTACAAATAAGTAATAAAAGATGAAGCCGCTTACCGAGCAGAATAGTCTAGAGATTGGATGCTTGTGGCAAGTTGTTTATAAGAAGATCCAATGGACCTGAAGAGTCAGAGCAATGTGCTGTATACTCTGTATACTCATCAGCTTGCCGAGGTAATAGTACATGAGAGCAGATGGTGGCGTCGAAAACCTTTAAATCACAGATGTCTGACCTTCTGGTTGCAGGGCCGCTTTAACCAGAGGGCACATGGTGCACGAGCACCAGGCCCACTGGTTAAAGGGGCCCCCCGAGCAGGCCGGCCGTTGCTATGTGCGACCAATGCGGTCGCACAGGGCTCCGGCCACCAGCCTGTCAGGGGGGAGCGTCATGGATGGGTAATCTACTTACCCCTCCATGGCGCCCCCTGCAGGGCCCCCCCGTCCGCCGCTGCCCCCGCCCGCTGCTGCTGCGGCGCTTCAGCAGCAGCGATACTGACAGAGAGAGAGCCATTGGCTCCCTCCCTGTCAGTCCCTCTTGTGGCCACACTTCCTGCGGTCACAAGAGGCCGCACTCTCCCTCTAGCGCCCGACTGGAGCGTCGGCGCGAGGGTAAGGGGAGTGCAGCCTCTTGTGACCACAGGAAGTGCGGCCACAGGAGGGAAGAGAAGAGGATTGTGTGGACCCAGGTGAGTAAGTGTTTGTTTTTTTCAATGTTATATGGGAGGGGGAGCACATATACTATTGGGGAGCACAGGGGGCTATATACTATGGGGGAGCACAGGGGAGCTATATACTATTGGGGAGCACAGGGGAGCTATATACTATTGGGGAGCACAGGGGAGCTATATACTATTGGGGAGCACAGGGGAGCTATATACTATGGGGGAGCACAGGGGAGCTATATACTATGGGGGAGCACAGGAGAGCTATATACTATTGGGGAGCACAGGGGTCTATATACTATTGGGGAGCACAGGGGACTATATACTATTGGGGAGCACAGGGGTCTATATACTATTGGGGAGCACATGGGAGCTTTATACTATTGGGGAGCACAGGGGTCTATATACTATTGGGGAGCACAGGGGTCTATATATTATTGGGGAGCACAGGGGGCTATATACTATGGGGGAGAGCACAGGGGGGCTATATACTATTGGGGAGAGCACAGGGGGCTATATACTATTGGGGAGAGCACAGGGGGGCTATATACTATTGGGGGGAGAGCACAGGGGGGCTATATAATATTGTGGGGAGAGCACAGGGGGGCTATATACTATTGGGGAGAGAGCACAGAGGAGCTATATACTATTGTGGAGAGCACGGGGGGGCTATATACTATTGGAGAGCACAGGAGGGCTATATACTAATGGGAGAGCGCACAGGGGGGCTATATACTATTGGGGAGCACAGGGGTCTATATACTATGGGGGAGAGCACAGGGGGGCTATATATTGGGGAGAGCACGGGGGGCTATATACTATTGGGGAGCACAGGGGTCTATATACTATGGGGGAGAGCACAAGGGGGCTATATATTGGGGAGAGCACAGGGGGGCTATATACTATTGGCGAGCACAGGGGGCTATATACTATGGGGGAGAGCACAGGGGGGCTATATATTGGGGAGAGCACAGGGGGGCTATATACTATTGGGGAGAGCACAGGGGGGCTATATACTATTGGGGGGAGAGCACAGGGGGCTATATACTATTGTGGGAGAGCACAGGGGGGCTATATATTATTGGGGGAGAGCACAGGGGGGCTATATACTATTGTGGGAGAGCACAGGGGGGCTATATACTACTGGGGAGAGTGCACAGGGGGGCTATATACTAATGGGGGAGCGCACAGGAGGGCTGTATATAACTGGAGGAGCACATGAGGGTCTATATACTACAGGGACACCTTAAAACTATGGAGGCACAGAGGGGTGTAACTATGTAGGGGTACAGTGGGGTGTAACTACTGTATAGGGGTACAAGGGACCTAACTACTGTATGTGTTGGAGCCTAAAATATTTGTCTGGCAGATTCTGGAGAGAAGATTAACAGCCAGGAGAAGACTTCCAGGTGGCCCAGGCTGGATGGAGAGAAAAAGAAAAGGTGACAGACTCTGATCGGAGAAGACGCCCCCTGTGAGTCACTGGATGTAACTGCACTCTGTTATAGGGTTGTAGTGTTAGGGGTCATGATGTGGCGGTATTATGTAATGGTATCATTGGTGATATCTTTCTGTTTTGTTTAGTGCAGTTTTTATGTAATATGTAATCACTGTATGGTGGAAATAATGTTATAAGGTAACTACTGTATGTATTGGGGCTCCTGATACAGTGTGGGGGCAAATTCACTACATTATACAATGTGCCGAAAGGGAAGGGGGGGCCCACTCTTGAGGGCTGTGCACTGGGCCCACCAATGTATTAAAACGGCCCTGTCTGGTTGTCCTTTTACCATAGAACTTTGCTTTGGATAATATAGGCAGCCATTTACTAACATGTTCCCGTTGGGTTATTGTCCGTTTTCCCTGTCAGTTTGGTGTTCCGACATGTCCCGGGCGTGTCATGGGTGTGTAGTGAGTGTGTCCCGGGCGTGTCATGGGTGTGTAGTGAGTGTGTCCCGGCCGTGTCATGGGTGTGTAGTGAGTGTGTCCCGGGCGTGTCATGTGTGTGTAGTAAGTGTGTCCCGGGCGTGTCATGGGTGTGTAGTGAGTGTGTCCCGGCCGTGTCATGGGTGTGTAGTGAGTGTGTCCCGGCTTGTCATGGGTGTGTAGTGAGTGTGTCCCGGCTTGTCATGGGTGTGTAGTGAGTGTGTCCCGGGCGTGTCATGGGTGTGTAGTGAGTGTGTCCCCGGCGTGTCATGTGTGTGTAGTGAGTGTGTCCCGGGCGTGTCATGGGTGTGTAGTGAGTGTGTCCCGGGCGTGTCATGGGTGTGTAGTGAGTGTGTCCCGGGCGTGTCATGGGTGTGTAGTGAGTGTGTCCCGGCGCGTGTCATGGGTGTGTAGTGAGTGTGTCCCGGGCGTGTCATGGGTGTGTAGTGAGTGTGTCCCGGGCGTGTCATGGGTGTGTAGTGAGTGTGTCCCGGCTTGTCATGGGTGTGTAGTGAGTGTGTCCCGGGCGTGTCATGGGTGTGTAGTGAGTGTGTCCCAGCTTGTCATGGGTATGTAGTGAGTGTGTCCTGGGCGTGTCATGTGTGTGTAGTGAGTGTGTCCCGGCGTGTCATGGGTGTGTAGTGAGTGTGTCCTGGGCGTGTCATGTGTGTGTAGTGAGTGTGTCCTGGGCGTGTCATGTGTGTGTAGTGAGTGTGTCCCGGCGTGTCATGGGTGTGTAGTGAGTGTGTCCTGGGCGTGTCATGTGTGTGTAGTGAGTGTGTCCTGGGCGTGTCATGTGTGTGTAGTGAGTGTGTCGTGGGCGTGTCATGTGTGTGTAGTGAGTGTGTCCCGGGCGTGTCATGGGTGTGTAGTGAGTGTGTCCCGGCGTGTCATGGGTGTGTAGTGGGTGGACTGTGGGTGTGTAGTGGGTGGACTGTGGGTGTGTAGTGGGTGGACTGTGGGTGTGTAGTGGGTGGACTGTGGGTGTGTAGTGGGTGGACTGTGGGTGGGTTCTTTAAAACCCGCCACAACCCACAGATTTACTAAGCTAAACCGTCATTTCTTTGAAGGGTTTTGGATTCTAAAAACCAGTGGCTTCTTGTGTCTCGTGTGGCCGGATGGTCGGTTTAAGTTTTGTCCTGTGAAAAACCTTCCAGATTTACTAAGGCCAATAAATAATGAATTTGACGCGAAAAACCTGACACAACCGGCAGCATAACTGCTTATCATTGACGGATTGTTAGTACATAAGGCCCATTGTGTTATATAGGGAGAGTAGGGCCCATTGTGTATAGGGAGAGTAGGGCCCATTGTGTATAGGGAGAGTAGGGCCCATTGTGTATAGGGAGAGTAGGGCCCATTGTGTTATATAGGGAGAGTAGGGCCCATTGTGTTATATAGGGAGAGTAGGGCCCATTGTGTTATATAGGGAGAGTAGGGCCCATTGTATATAGGGAGAGTAGGGCCCATTGTGTATAGGGAGAGTAGGGCCCATTGTGTATAGGGAGAGTAGGGCCCATTGTGTATAGGGAGAGTAGGGCTCATTGTGTTATATAGGGAGAGTAGGGCTTATTGTGTTATATAGGGAGAGTAGGGCCCATTGCGTTATATAGGGAGAGTAGGGCCCATTGTGTATAGGGAGAGTAGGGCTCATTGTGTTATATAGGGAGAGTAGGGCTCATTGTGTTATATAAGGAGAGTAGAGCCCATTGTGTATAGGGAGAGTAGGGCTCATTGTGTATAGGGAGAGTAGGGCCCATTGTGTTATATAGGGAGAGTAGGGCCCATTGTGTATAGGGAGAGTAGGGCCCATTGTGTTATATAGGGAGAGTAGGGCCCATTGTGTTATATAGGGAGAGTAGGGCCCATTGTGTTATATAGGGAGAGTAGGGCCCATTGTGTTATGTAGGAAGAGTAGGGCTCATTGTGTTATATAGGGAGAGTAGGGCCCATTGTGTTATATAGGGAGAGTAGGGCCCATTGTGTTATATAGGGAGAGTAGGGCCCATTGTGTTATATAGGGAGAGTAGGGCCCATTGTGTTATATAGGGAGAGTAGGGCCCATTGTGTATAGGGAGAGTAGGGCTCATTGTGTTATATAGGGAGAGTAGGGCTTATTGTGTTATATAGGGAGAGTAGGGCCCATTGCGTTATATAGGGAGAGTAGGGCCCATTGTGTATAGGGAGAGTAGGGCTCATTGTGTTATATAGGGAGAGTAGGGCTCATTGTGTTATATAAGGAGAGTAGAGCCCATTGTGTATAGGGAGAGTAGGGCTCATTGTGTATAGGGAGAGTAGGGCCCATTGTGTTATATAGGGAGAGTAGGGCCCATTGTGTATAGGGAGAGTAGGGCCCATTGTGTTATATAGGGAGAGTAGGGCCTATTGTGTTATATAGGGAGAGTAGGGCCCATTGTGTTTTATAGGGAGAGTAGGGCCCATTGTGTTATATAGGGAGAGTAGGGCCCATTGTGTTATATAGGGAGAGTAGGGCCCATTGTGTATAGGGAGAGTAGGGCCCATTGTGTTATATAGGGAGAGTAGGGCCCATTGTGTTATAAAGGGAGAGTAGGGCCCATTGTATATAGGGAGAGTAGGGCCCATTGTATATAGGGAGAGTAGGGCCCATTGTATATAGGGAGAGTAGGGCCCATTGTGTTATATAGGGAGAGTAGGGCCCATTGTGTATAGGGAGAGTAGGGCCCATTGTGTATAGGGAGAGTAGGGCCCATTGTGTTATATAGGGAGAGTAGGGCCCATTGTGTTTTATAGGGAGAGTAGGGCCCATTGTGTTTTATAGGGAGAGTAGGGCCCATTGTGTTATAAAGGGAGAGTAGGGCCCATTGTGTTATAAAGGGAGAGTAGGGCTGAGAGGGGTTGTCTCTGTCCTTTGTACTCCCTATATAACGCACCGGCTGCACACAAGGCAGCGGCAGCTGTAGAACATACAATGGTCACAACTGGCGGGGACAGTAGGTGGATGCATGGCTGGGATGATGAGGCCGAGCTGGTAGATCAGTGCTGCGTTAGGGAGAGGTTTACCTGGCTCAGCGTGCCGACTGGATTGTTCCGGTATCCCTGACTACTCCGTCATCATTGTTGCATGTTTGCACAGGGTAATATGCGGCTGAATGAGGAGTTTTGAGCCTACATGAGGGATCCTCCAGATTTCCAGCCCTTCCAGATTCCACCTCTCATTCCTCACAGACTCAAATTCAGTTTCACTTTACACCATGTTTGATAAATCTCCCCCACAGTGCTACTTTGTTCCAGGAATGGGGGCTCTCTTGTCTTCAGGTTTGGTGTGTGGGTGTGTGTGGGGGGGGGGGGGGGGGGGGGGGAATTGCAGCTCAGTACCATTGAGGTGAATGGAGCAGAATTGTAATATCACATACCAACTGAGGACAGGGGTGGATCTGTTTTTGGAAAAAAGCTGCCATGTGTTTCTAATCCTGAATAACCCCTTTACATAACAGGGTTGGGGCCCTGGTGTTAAACAGATGCCTCCTCATTTATTCATTTAATTGGATTCCATTTAATATTATCCTTCTGCAGAAACCCAATGAAATGTCCTCTTGTTCCCTTAATGTCTTTTGATTGGTAAAACCAATGCTATATTGGAAGAAATGTGAAAAAAAGTTTTCACTCTTGGTTTCATCCTGGAATTTTTTTAGAAGTTTTTTTAGCACATAAACACACCGCGCCCACACACACAAAAGAAAACATGTAGTACAATAGTGCAATGAGAGCTATTCCTTTTCTTCACCTATCTCTATTCTTCTTTCTCTTTGCACTCTCTTCTCCACCACTCACAGGAGTTGTTACACACCCTGTAGGAAGTTGTCACATGGGGAGAGGAAGTGTACACCCACACTTAGGGAGTTCTTCTCTGGTTCTCGTAGAGGCAAGACACACAGACACAGTCTCTTGCAGAGTTTTGCCAGGGGCCTGGCTCTGCCAGGTTCCCCCTACTGGACAGACCATCTGTAGTTTATCTACATGGGAAACTCAGAGACTCTTTTCTTTAAAGCTACACTTATTCCAACTATGCAGTGCTAAACGCCAACAAAGAGGAAAAGTCAGGGATCACCCCAACCCACGCCGTGAATATCTCTAAAGCTGCAGGACAGTATCCTAAAGCTAGAGGAACTTATCTGGATAGAGCAAAGTTTCTATAAGCCTACGTACTCTATCTCACAATGCAAGTGACACCGGAAACGCTTTGCTCAACCCAAGTAACAAGGACTGGGTCTTGTGTCACCTTGTTTGGACTTGTGTCACTCAAAACTGCAGGGCAATAGGTGGTATCACGACAGAGGTCAAAACACGGGCACAAGTATTCTTCTACTCTCAAGTACTCTACTTCTTTTTCTTATAAAGTTCCGGCAGAGCACAATACAAAATTAAGTTGGGACTCTGAGGACAAACTCCTCTCCGCTACTCTTAAATTTCACAACTTACTCCTCTTCTCTGCTCTGAACTCGCTCTACTCTTCAGCACACAATCAAGTCAGTACTATAAGTCTACCTCTGAGGCTCTCAGCACAGATCTTCTCCAGTCAAGTCAGAAGTATATTGTCAGCTGGCATTATAAAGTGTTACCTCTGTAAAGAAGAGTTTATTTATTATAACGGGACTTAGTGGTTATTGTTCCAGCACCTACACAGTAGTTACACCGTCCTTGAGTCATCTCCCTTTTGTGGGTGGCAGTACCGATAGTATAGGCGGGTCATATCTCCACTCCGCCTAAGGAACCCTCTCACAGCCCGGCAGGTCACCGACCACAGGGGAAAGGGTATAGCCAGCCACACCAAACTAAAAGGGACGCGATTACATGGGACGGGGACAGGGTGATTACACGGGACGGGGACAGGGCGATTACACGGGACAGGGTGATTACATGGGACAGGGTGATAACACGGGATGGGGACAGGGCGATTACTCCACACATCGCAGATTAATTATTTGAGAAGTTTTTAAGATCATTTTATTGTATGAAAGGTTCCATGCGACTAACGTTATGACTAAATGTTGCACACTTAGGGTATGTTCAAACTGAGACATGTCAATTCTATGAGCGGAGGCACGCAAGCCCTCCCAAAGAGACGCTGTCTGACACTGAGTTCTACCACATTTGCTCAGTGTGAACGTACCCATAGGGAGAAATTTATAAAGACTGTGTCACTGGTGTACACCAGGGAGAAGTCACAGAATCATGGGCGGGTGGGGGTGTGACAAGACAGGGAGGAGGCCTGGCCTTGCAGGCGTACATCATGGCAGAAATCTACACCCGCTATGAAGTGAAGCAGAGGCGCAGCCTTGTCAGTACAGAAAGAAGCTCTTTTGCCTAATTACCTATTACAGAGTTTGTTCTAATCGCTTGTACTGTCATTTGTTATAAACGCTTGTACTGTCATATGGTATACGGATCTTGGTGATTTTCCTCTAGTGTTCCTGGAGGTCTAGTCCAATAAGCACTTTGCATGTTGTTGCAGTGACGTAGAGCTCCCGACCTGAGGAGGCGCAAGTAGTGCGAAACCATCATCCTAGGAGGCACACCCTCACCTGCAACCCCTTTTTCCCCCCCTCCCTGCTGAGAGCTAAGAATCAGTAAGTGCAAGACATCTTCTCTTCTCATTGCATTGCCACCTACTGCTCTGTCTTATGTACCGTGTCCACTTCTATTACTGGTCTGCTAAGCCAGTATCCATTAGCCTATACTCCATACAGATTCCTGGCAGTGCTGGCATCTGTTTTTACCTCTTATTGTATAGACATATACTGCCACACACTATCGGCCAGCACTGGACCGAACATAGTCTAGTAGTGAATGTATTTGTCTGTTAATAAAGAATTTATATGCGGTTATACAAATGTGCGGTAGACCCGGCTTTTGAAAATGAACTAAACAGATAGACTGGTCACGGCTAGACCACATTCAGTCCACTATTCTAACATCCCACTCACCGGGGTAGCTGGGAGCGCGCCTCGTGTATAGGTCGGACAAATGGGCAAAATGTGGTGTAAATAGCTAAACATTCTGCACTAAAATTTGACTTTTCCATTTCTCCTTGTTTTATGCCTTTTAGTATGTTTCACTATTATGTTTGAAGCGGCAAGGGGGTTGCAAAAATCGTATCCCAGGGGTCGTCCGGATGGAAAACAAATGAAATTCCACAGAAGCTCAAAAACATTCATCAATGTTTACAGGACCTGGGATTAAAAAATGAAATAAATGTGGGGGCTGGACGGAGTGATGGATGTTTAGCTGCACGTAAATGCTTGTCAGATGGCGGCTCCCCGGTAACTGATTACTGAGGGAACTCGTGACATTATATTCTCTGACATTAATAAATGTTTTACATAATCAGAAGCTGTTCTGGCAGAGGAAGAAATGAAAATGACTACTCCGATGATTTAGCTTCATGTATAGGGCTACTCTCATGATTACATGTCATTTCCAGTTTTTGTACCATCCAACATGAGGTTTACATCTGTATCGTCTTGTCGTCCATTGATTCTGGTGCCGGAGCAATTCTGACCTGTAATCCCGAGCAATTGTAGGTTGTATCCCTGAAACACATTATGGAAAGTCTAAAACAAGCACATCTGTAAAATGGTCTTTATTATTCTCATGTATCTAAAATAAAATAGTCAAAAAAAGTAAAAAAAAAAATTTAAACTAGAAACATTTCAAAATTTAAACGTAAAGTTTGAGTTAGTCCGAACCGAACCTGAACTGAACTGCACCTTTGCTCTATTCCCTCCTTATAACGCTGTTATCCTTTGGTCCATGGGGCTGTGTGAGGTGTAATTTTTTGCGCCAAGATCTGTACTTCTTATTGCGTATATATGCAACTTTTTGATTGCTTTTTCTTACAATTTTTCCGGATTTGATGCAACCATAAATCTGCAATTTTGCCCTTTGTAATTTTTTGGTGCTTATGGCGTTTTCTGGGCGAGATCAGGAACGTGAACATTTAATAGTTCAGGTGATTCCGCACGTGGCGACACCAAATATGGTTATTTATTTATAAAATGGGAAATGGGTGATTTAAACTTTTATCATGTGATTGGATTTTTTATTGATGAACAAACATTTTTTTTTACTGTAACTTGTAGCCCCCCCTGGGGGACTTCTCTGAGCAATGCACTGATTTCTAATAGAGACAGTACATATGTCCTGCATTGATCTCTGCAATTGCTCAGTCCACAGAGAGATTATCTGACAGATTATTGAAGCCAAAACCAGGAATGGATGTGAGAAGAGGAGAAATCTCAGTCTTTCCTTTATGACCTGTTTCCTGTTTATAGTCTGTTCCTGGCTTTGGCTTCAATAATCTGTCAGATAAATCTGTCTTTGTAAAAGGACCCTAAAGGCTGCTGAAGCTCATAGTAAAGAATTGCCAGACTGGGATCAGTGACATTAGATCGCTGAGTCCAGGCCAAGCAAGTAGGAAGGTCGCACCCTCGCAATCGCATTGTGGGTGGGGGAGGGGTGAAATCCCACCACTAGACCACCAAGGATCCAGTTTTTACAGCATTTAAATGGTTTATTAGTCAGCACTGCTATTCGGCCCACGGTGGCTAATAGCAGCCGGAAGCTGTGCGGTTCAGAGTGGGGTCATAGCGTGACCCCCTTTCAGGACCCCCCTACCATGAGGTACATTTACGTCATGTGCCGTGAAGGGCTTGCGCCATGTAGTCTATGTAATCATGCACTTGATTGATTTAGGCTGCAATATATTTATATGAGGTTATTCCATTAACTAGAAGGACATCCACATAAGCGTGTAACACCAACGCCATTGGTTATCCAAGTTACCCCACTGTAGACGGCACATCCATCTTCTTATAGTTGGGGATACATAGAATTGCCGCCAACTTCATGTCAGGTTCATAAGAGATTAGAAAGTGCAACAATACAGATTGTAACAATTACTTCATAGATAAAACATGTTAACTAAAACCAGAGCGCTCCCAGCTGTTACATGCATGTGCGCAACGCATTTCGCTTCCTTCGGGATGAAAAGTACTTTCCTTGTGGGTACTGACCCGGCTGTGTGAACCTACACGATCTCCTTATGGTCCGGACACATTGGAAATCCCTAAATTAGTTACATTTATGAAAAAGTCCCGTTTTGTGGAGCTGCGGCAATTGCATGGTTAACCTCAGGGCATAATTGTATTCGCTTGATGCATAAAGCAGGTGGAAAACAAGAGATCTATAGAATTTCAGATGTGAAATGTGACCAGTGCCGCCTCCAAATCATCAGTCTTCAGGCTGGAAAATTCGACTTGGTAAATGGATTTAAACACCGCCGAACCTTCTGATAAAACTTTTCAGTTCAGGTTTCTTTTAGACCTGTGTTTTCTTTTAACACTTTGTTTGCTGTGCAAGGTAGGAAAATACAGTAAATACAAAGCTTTCATATGGGCGAGGATGCGCAAATCCACAATACCGCAACCTTGTGGCGAGAGTAACAGATAGAACACAAAAACCTTCAGGCTTGCTGAGAGGCAGCAATATGTCACAGGTAAGTGCAGACAACAAGTAAAATACAAGGAGACCAGCGAGTCGCTATGGTATTGTAGTCATCTACCCAAACTTGCCATTTGCTGGAAAAGGAATCATAATTACCCAAGTAACTTTTCCATTTCTTAGTTATGTGACACTGTCGCCAGTATAGGCGGCACACTTGGGGGTGGGGAGACTCTTTCCATGCCCTAGCTATAGCTGTTATCATTGCTGTGAGGATGTGCACACCTACAGATGAATATGAAGGGGGTAGGGAGGCCAATGTCAAGTTAAGTAAGGCTACTTCTGGGCCTCATGGGGGAGGGGAGAGATAGGGAAGAATCTTTTGGAGGATCCTCTGGAGCTATCTTGGTACACCTCCACCAGATACATTAATGTTGATGATAAAATTGATGATTAGAAAACCCTTGTGCAATCATGTTCACACATCTGAAAACAGTCTAGCTCATTACAGAAGCTACAAAACTGACCTTCCTTTGAGCAGATTGTGTTTCTGGAGCATCACATTTGTGGGGTCAATTAAACGCTCAAAATGGCCAGAAAAAGAGAACTTTCATCTGAAACTCGACAGTCTATTCTTGTTCTTAGAAATGAAGGCTATTCCATGCCAGAAATTGCTAAGAAATTGAAGATTTCCTACAACGGTGTGTACTACTCCCTTCAGAGGACAGCACAAGCAGGCTCTAACCAGAGTAGAAAAAGAAGTGGGAGGCCGCGTTGCACAACTAAGCAAGAAGATAAGCCCATTAGAGTCTCTAGTTTGAGAAACCGACGCCTCACAGGTCCCCAACTGGCATCTTCATTACATAGTACCCGCAAAACACCAGTGTCACCATCTACAGGGAAGAGGCGGCTGCCGGATTTTGGGCTTCAGGGCAGAGTGGCAAAGAAAAAGCCATATCTGAGACTGGCCAATAAAAGAAAAAGATTAAGATGGGCAAAAGAACACAGAGATTGGACAGAGGAAGACTGGAAAAAAGTGTTGTGGACGATGGATGAATCCAAGTTTGAGGTGTTTGGATGACAAAGAAGAAGGTTTGTGAGACGCAGAAGAAATGAGAAGATGCTGGAAGAATGCCTGACGCCATCTGTTATACATGGTGGAGGTCATGTGATGGTCTGGGGTTGGTGCTGGTAAGGTGGGAGATTTGTACAGGGTAACAGGGATTGTGAATAAGGAAGGCCATCACTCTGCACCGCCATGCCATACCCAGTGGGCAGCGCTTGGTTGGAGCCAATTTCATCCTACAACAGGACAATGACCCTAAACACCTCCAAATTGTGCAAGAACTATTTCCAGCAGAAGCGGCAGCTGGTATTCTATCATAGGTAATGGAGTGGCCAGCGCAGTCACCAGATCACCACCCCATTGTGGGAGCAGCTGGAGCGTATGGTACGCCAGAAGTGCCCATCCAACCAATCCAACTTGTGGGAGCTGCTTCTAGAAGCGTGGGGGGCAATTTCTCCAGCTTACCCCAACAGATTAATAGCTAGAATGCCAAAGGTGGGCAATGCTGGAATTGCTGCAAAAGGAGGATTCTGGGACGGAAGCAAAGTGTGATGGAAGAACAATGTTATTTCCCATACAAATCAGTATTTCTAACCTTGTCAATGTCTTGTCTCTATTTTCTATTCATTTCACAACGTCTGGTGGTGAAGAAGTGTGACTTTTCATGGAAAACACTAAATTGTTTTGGTGACCCCAAACCTTTGAACGGTAGTGTATATACGGTATGTGGGTCTATGTGTACTGTATGTATATACGGTATGTGGGTCTATGTGTACTGTATGTATATACTGGATGTGGGTCTATGTGTAAAGTTTATATGGGGTATGTATGTGTATACTGTGTGTGCATATATGTGAAATGTTTATATGTATAAGGCTTGGTTCATATTTGTGTTGTTTTTTTGTATGTCTGCTCCTGATCATTGGAGCAGAAGAATGAAAAAATGATGATGCTGCTAAATGTCCCCATATGAACCCATGCGCAACCATACAGAACCATACACATCCATACAGAATCATATGCAACCATACAGAACCATACGCCACCATGCACACCCATACAGAACCATATACAACCATGCACACCCATACATAACCATATACAACCATGCACACCCATACAGAACCATACGCCACCATGCACACCCATACAGAACCATATACAACCATGCACACCCATACATAACCATATACAACCATGCACACCCATACAGAATCATACGCAACCATGCGCACCCATACAGAACCATACGCAACCATTTGGCGGTATTATGTGTTCATTCTGTGGCGGCATTACATGGCCTTTATATACTGTTAGCGTTAGTTCAGCAGGTTTTGTTAAGCAGACCTGAACGAGAGACGTCCAACCTTTTTATCAGTCAGAGTGAGGAGAAGGGAGAGGTGTGCCGCCTCTCGCCCCATACACTTACAGCATCTCTCTCATTCGGGTGACGCAGAGGGATGTGCGGAGCATGGGCTTCTCCCAGTTCCTTCTCCTGATCCGTCTGAACATTCAGACTCTGAAAAAACTTTTGCTATATGTTTTTTATGACATATGAAGTTTTTTCTAGTGACATTGCCCATTCGAAGGAGCTCTCCAGTGACAATACACACTGCTCGAAAAAATAAGGGGAACACTCAAAGGGAACAGATCAGCCCAATTGTTTCCCTGGAGTGCTGTATAAAGCTTCTGTGTGGCATGAAACGGCCGCGGCTACAGCAGCTTTATACCCGAGAAAAAGAAGTCTTATACCTGGGTGCTCGGCAGGGAGAGGGGTGGCAGGTAGTCATCTGGGCGGCTCCCCGCCTGTGTGTAGTCACTGCTCTCTGCCTGTCAGCGTACTCAGAGGAGATGATTGACAGGCAGAGAGGCCCTCTCTGCCTGTCACCGATTCCCACCAAGCACGCTGACAGGCAGAGAGTGGAGAACGTTCAGGGGTTCCCCAAGGTGACAGTTGGGAACCACTTGGCAGACCAGAGGGGTGGGCACCGAGCAGACCAGAAGGGTGGGCACCGAGCAGACCAGAGGGGAGGGCACCGAGCAGACCAGAGGGGAGGGCACCGAGCAGACCAGAGGGATGGGCACCGAGCAGACCAGAGGGGAGGGCACCGAGCAGACCAGAGGGGAGGGCACCGAGCAGACCAGAGGGGTGGGCACAGAGCAGACCAGAGGGGTGGGCACAGAGCAGACCAGAGGGGCGGGCACCGAGCAGACCAGAGGGGTGGGCACAGAGCAGACCAGAGGGGCGGGCACCGAGCAGACCAGAGGGGAGGGCACCGAGCAGACCAGAGGGATGGGCACCGAGCAGACCAGAGGGGAGGGCACCAGGCAGACCAGAGGGGTGGGTACCAGGCAGACCAGAGGGGCGGGCACCAGGCAGACCAGAGGGGTGGGCACCAGGCAGACCAGAGGGGCGGGCACCAGGCAGACCAGAGGGGCGGGCACCAGGCAGACCAGAGGGGTGGGCACCAGGCAGACTAGAGGGGCGGGCACCAGGCAGACCAGAGGGGAGGGCACCAGGCAGATCAGAGGGGTGGGTACCAGGCAGACCAGAGGGGCGGGCACCAGGCAGACCAGAGGGGTGGGCACCAGGCAGACCAGAGGGGCGGGCACCAGGCAGACCAGAGGGGTTGGTACCTGGCAGACCAGAGGCGCGGGCACCAGGCAGACCAGAGGGGCGGGCACCAGGCAGACCAGAGGGGCGGGCACCAGGCAGGTCAGAGGGGTTGGTACCTGGCAGACCAGAGGGGTTGGTACCTGGCAGACCAGAGGGGTTGGTACCAGGCAGACCAGAGGGGTTGGTACCAGGCAGACCAGAGGGGCGGGCACCAGGCAGACCAGAGGGGCGGGTACCAGGCAGGTCAGAGGGGTGGGCACCAGGCAGACCAGAGGGGCGGGCACCAGGCAGGTCAGAGGGGTTGGTACCAGGCAGGTCAGAGGGGTTGGTACCAGGCAGGTCAGAGGGGCGGGTACCAGGCAGGTCAGAGGGGCGAGCACCAGGCAGACCAGAGGGGTGGGCACCAGGCAGACCAGAGGGGCGGGCACCAGGCAGGTCAGAGGGGTTGGTACCAGGCAGGTCAGAGGGGTGAGCACCAGGCAGACCAGAGGGGTGGGCACCAGGCAGACCAGAGGGGCGGGCACCAGGCAGGTCAGAGGGGTTGGTACCTGGCAGGTCAGAGGGGTTGGTACCAGGCAGACCAGAGGGGCGGGCACCAGGCAGGTCAGAGGGGTTGGTACCAGGCAGGTCAGAGGGGTGAGTAACCGCAGAGAAGATTGAGAAGATGCAATCGTATGATGTCTGTAATAAGAAAGGTAACATCCAATTACCTAGAAAGCCTTGATACTGATCCAGCTCTCCCACTGCTGCTGCTGATCTGGACGTTCATGGCTCCTGTGAGACTCTGCCATCCTACCTGCTCCCATTTCACGTGCAATTTATGCTAATAATTCCCTGGCTGCAGCCAATGGGATTCCCTGTGCAGCAGAGCCCCCTCCTCTGATGTCTCCTGGTGAGTTGCAGGGTTCTCCCTGGTTCTCCTCCCTCCGGCTGCTCCTATATAATAATGTGCAATAGCCCAGCATGTGTGACTGCAGGAGATGGCAGCTCTCGGCCTCTTTGTCCGCTTTGCAGCTGCTTTATATTTCTCTCTTCCTCTTTTCTTTCATCTTTCCCCCAATCCTCAGCTCCTTTACTAGGAAGCTGGAACCTGATTGTGCTTAGAGGGAATCTCCAATAACACGAAACACCCAGAAGAAAGAACTGCAACCAACTTATCATTTCCCCTTTTTTGCCCCCTTGAATAAATCTGCACAGACGACGGTGGAAAAAAAGGCAAAGTTCTTCTCTGGGCAGTGATTCACAAACTTTTCTGGAAAAAAAAAAAAAGCAGCTGGGGAAGCGAGAAAGTCACATTGGCAGATTTCGGCGTCTGCTCCATGTGTTTAGACCATTAAGTGGATGGGGCAAGAAAAAGGGATGGGACTGCTGTGCAAGCGCTGCCTGCTGTGTGCGCTCTGGTGGATGGTGTCCTGCAGGATCAGTACAGGTAGGTGGCCGCCTCTCTGCTGTGTGCGCTCTGGTGGATGGTGTCCTGCAGGATCAGTACAGGTAGGTGGCCGCCTCTCTGCTCTGTGCGCTCTGGTGGATGGTGTCCTGGAGGATCAGTACAGGTAGGTGGCCGCCTCTCTGCTCTGTGCGCTCTGGTGGATGGTGTCCTGCAGGATCAATACAGGTAGGTGGCCGCCTCTCTGCTCTGTGTGTTCTGGTGTCCTGCAGGATCAATACAGGTAGGTGGCCGCCTCTCTGCTCTGTGTGTTCTGGTGGATGGTGTCCTGCAGGATCAGTACAGGTAGGTGGCCGCCTCTTTTCTGTGTGTGCTCTGGTGGATGGTGTCCTGCAGGATCAGTACAGGTAGGTGGCCGCCTCTCTGCTCTGTGTGTTCTGGTGTCCTGCAGGATCAATACAGGTAGGTGGCCGCCTCTCTGCTCTGTGCGCTCTGGTGGATGGTGTCCTGCAGGATCAGTACAGGTAGGTGGCCGCCTCTTTTCTGTGTGTGCTCTGGTGGATGGTGTCCTGCAGGATCAGTACAGGTAGGTGGCCGCCTCTCTGCTCTGTGCGCTCTGGTGGATGGTGTCCTGCAGGATCAGTACAGGTAGGTGGCCGCCTCTCTGCTGTGTGCGCTCTGGTGGATGGTGTCCTGCAGGATCAGTACAGGTAGGTGGCCACCTCTCTGCTCTGTGTTTTCTGGTGTCCTGCAGGATCAGTACAGGTAGGTGGCCGCCTCTCTTCTCTGTGCGCTCTGGTGGATGGTGTCCTGCAGGATCAGTACAGGTAGGTGGCCGCCTCTCTGCTGTGTGCACTCTGGTGGATGGTGTCCTGCAGGATCAGTACAGGTAGGTGGCCGCCTCTCTGCTCTGTGCGCTCTGGTGGATGGTGTCCTGCAGGATCAGTACAGGTAGGTGGCCACCTCTCTGCTCTGTGTGTTCTGGTGTCCTGCAGGATCAGTACAGGTAGGTGGCCACCTCTCTGCTGTGTGTGTTCTGGTGTCCTGCAGGATCAGTAGAGGTAGGTGGCCGCCTCTCTGCTGTGTGTGTTCTGGTGGATGGTGTCCTGCAGGATCAGTACAGGTAGGTGGCCGCCTCTCTGCTGTGTGCGCTCTGGTGGATGGTGTCCTGCAGGATCAGTACAGGTAGGTGGCCGCCTCTCTGCTCTGTGCGCTCTGATGGATGGTGTCCTGCAGGATCAGTACAGGTAGGTGGCCGCCTCTCTGCTGTGTGCGCTCTGGTGAATGGTGTCCTGCAGGATCAGTACAGGTAGGTGGCCACCTCTCTGCTCTGTGTGTTCTGGTGTCCTGCAGGATCAGTACAGGTAGGTGGCCACCTCTCTGCTGTGTGTGTTCTGGTGTCCTGCAGGATCAGTAGCGGTAGGTGGCCGCCTCTCTGCTGTGTGTGTTCTGGTGGATGGTGTCCTGCAGGATCAGTACAGGTAGGTGGCCGCCTCTCTGCTCTGTGCGCTCTGATGGATGGTGTCCTGCAGGATCAGTACAGGTAGGTGGCCGCCTCTCTGCTGTGTGCGCTCTGGTGAATGGTGTCCTGCAGGATCAGTACAGGTAGGTGGCCGCCTCTCTGCTCTGTGCGCTCTGATGGATGGTGTCCTGCAGGATCAGTACAGGTAGGTGGCCGCCTATCTGCTCTGTGCGCTCTGGTGGATGGTGTCCTGGAGGATCAGTACAGGTAGGTGGCCGCCTCTCTTCTCTGTGCGCTCTGGTGGATGGTGTCCTGCAGGATCAGTACAGGTAGGTGGCCGCCTATCTGCTCTGTGTGTTCTGGTGTCCTGCAGGATCAGTACAGGTAGGTGGCCGCCTCTCTGCTCTGTGTGTTCTGGTGTCCTGCAGGATCAGTACAGGTAGGTGGCTGCCTCTCTGCTCTGTGCGCTCTGGTGGATGGTGTCCTGCAGGATCAGTACAGGTAGGTGGCCGCCTCTTTGCTGTGTTCGCTCTGGTGGATGGTGTCCTGCAGGATCAGTACAGGTAGGTGGCCGCCTCTTTGCTGTGTGTGCTCTGGTGGATGGTGTCCTGCAGGATCAGTACAGGTAGGTGGCCGCCTCTCTGCTCTGTGTGTTCTGGTGTATGGTGTCCTGGAGGATCAGTACAGGTAGGTGGCCGCCTCTCTTCTCTGTGCGCTCTGGTGGATGGTGTCCTACAGGATCAGTACAGGTAGGTGGCTGCCTCTCTGCTCTGTGTGTTCTGGTGTATGGTGTCCTGGAGGATCAGTACAGGTAGGTGGCCGCCTCTCTGCTGTGTGCGCTCTGGTGGATGGTGTCCTGCAGGATCAGTACAGGTAGGTGGCCGCCTCTCTGCTCTGTGTGTTCTGGTGTCCTGCAGGATCAGTACAGGTAGGTGGCCGCCTCTCTGCTGTGTGCGCTCTGGTGGATGGTGTCCTGCAGGATCAGTACAGGTAGGTGGCCGCCTCTCTGCTCTGTGCGCTCTGGTGGATGGTGTCCTGCAGGATCAGTACAGGTAGGTGGCCGCCTCTCTGCTCTGTGCGCTCTGGTGGATGGTGTCCTGCAGGATCAGTACAGGTAGGTGGCCGCCTCTCTGATCTGTGCGTTCTGGTGGATGGTGTCCTGCAGGATCAGTACAGGTAGGTGGCCGCCTCTCTGATCTGTGTGTTCTGGTGGATGGTGTCCTGCAGGATCAGTACAGGTAGGTGGCCGCCTCTCCTCTGTGCGCTCTGGTGGATGGTGTCCTGCAGGATCAGTACAGGTAGGTGGCCGCCTCTCTGCTCTGTGCGCTCTGGTGGATGGTGTCCTGCAGGATCAGTACAGGTAGGTGGCCACCTCTCTGCTCTGTGTGTTCTGGTGTCCTGCAGGATCAGTATAGGTAGGTGGCCGCCTCTTTGCTGTGTGTGCTCTGGTGGATGGTGTCCTGCAGGATCAGTACAGGTAGGTGGCCGCCTCTCTGCTGTGTGCGCTCTGGTGAATGGTGTCCTGCAGGATCAGTACAGGTAGGTGGCCGCCACTCTGCTCTGTGCGCTCTGGTGGATGGTGTCCTGCAGGATCAGTACAGGTAGGTGGCCGCCACTCTGCTCTGTGCGCTCTGGTGGATGGTGTCCTGCAGGATCAGTACAGGTAGGTGGCCACCTCTCTGCTCTGTGTGTTCTGGTGTCCTGCAGGATCAGTACAGGTAGGTGGCCGCCTCTCTGCTGTGTCATGTACTGTATAGAGGATAGCAGTGTCATGTATAGTAATAGCAGTATCATTTACTGCAGGGGTACTAAACAACTTTTAGTGAATGGCCACTTACCGGGGTCTATTGTCAGGTGAAGGTCCGAGCTGAACATCATTAGTGTTGCACTCCCCCAGTAGTATATCTCTCCCCTGTGTGCAACTCCAGTAGTATATAGCCCCCCTGTGTGCTCTTCTAGTAGTACATAGCCCCCCTGTGTGCTCCCATGGTAGTATATAGCCCCCCTGTGTGCTCCCATGGTAGTATATAGCCCCCCCCCCCCCCCGTGCGCTTCCCCAGTAGTATATCTCTCCCCTGTGTGCAACTCCAGTAGTATATAGCCCCCCTGTGTGCTCTTCTAGTAGTATATAGCCCCCCTGTGTGCTCCCATGGTAGTATATAGCCCCCCTGTGTGCTCCCATGGTAGTATATAGCCCCCCTTTGTGCTCCCATGGTAGTATATAGCCCCCCCCCCCCGTGCGCTTCCCCAGTAGTATATAGCCCCCTTGTGCACTCCCCATTAGTGCATGGCCCCCCTGTGTGTTACCCCAGTAGTATATAGACCCCCGCGGGGTGCTAGGCATATATATGGGATGCAGTAATGTAGAAACTTGTACTGAAGAAAATGAATGCCACACTCACCGTATCCAGTAGCAGGCTTAGGCTTTATTCGTCAAACTGACACAAATGCTTGGGAGGGGATGGTGTAGGGTGCAAGGCGTGTCTCCTGTGCTACGGCCGTTACAGGGCTCCGCCCCTTCTTCCGGCTAAGGAGTCCCGTAACGGCCGTAGCACAGGAGATGCGTTTGACAAATACAGCTTAAGCCAACTAGATAGTGTGAGTGCGGCATTCATTTTCTTCATTACAAGTTTCTACATCATTTATACTATATTATATACTGGACGCTGGCTGTTACCTCCCATCTCACCACTTTTAGGCTATGTTCACACAAAGTCAGAGTGATGGCCACAAATAACGTTCATGCTCAGTATCTGCATCTCCGTCTTTTGGCTGCAAAATGAACATTGTGGTATACAGCAGTCCTTTATAGCAGTATACAGCAATCCTCTATAGCAGTATACAGCAATCCTCTATGGTGGTATACAGCTATCCTCTATAACAGTATACAGCAATCCTCTACGGTGGTATACTGTGTCCATATCCCCAGGACATCATATACTGTAGGGGTCCCTGTCCATATCCCCCGCTCATCATATACTGTAGGGGTCCCTGTCCATATCCCTCCCCTCATCATATATTGTAGGTGTCCCTGTCCATATCCCTCCCCTCATCATATACTGTAGGGGTCCCTGTTCCCCGCTCATCATATACTGTAGGGGTCCCTGTCCATATCCCCCGCTTATCATATACTGTAGGGGTCCCTGTCCATATCCCCCCCTCATCATACACTGTAGGGGTCCCTGTCCATATCCCCCACTCATCATATACTGTAGGGGTCCCTGTTCCGCGCTCATCATATACTGTAGGGGTCCCTGTCCATATCCCCCGCTAATCATATACTGTAGGGGTCCCTGTCCATATCCCCCGCTAATCATATACTGTAGGGGTCCCTGTCCATATCCCCCGCTAATCATATACTGTAGGGGTCCCTGTCCATATCCCCCCCTCATCATACACTGTAGGGGTCCCTGTCCATATCCCCCCCCCTCATCATATACTGTAGGGGTCCCTGTCCATATCCCCCGCTTATCATATACTGTAGGGGTCCCTGTCCATATCCCCCCCTCATCATACACTGTAGGGGTCCCTGTCCATATCCCCCCCCTCATCATATACTGTAGGGGTCCCTGTCCATATCCCCCGCTAATCATATACTGTAGGGGTCCCTGTCCATATCCCCCCCTCATCATACACTGTAGGGGTCCCTGTCCATATCCCCCCCCTCATCATATACTGTAGGGGTCCCTGTCCATATCCCCCGCTCATCATATACTGTAGGGGTCCCTGTCCATATCCCCCCCACCCGCTCATTATATACTGTAGGGGTCCCTGTTCCCCGCTCATCATATACTGTAGGGGTCCCTGGCAGAGCAGTTCTCTGTGTGCGGCCGCTGATAGTCGGGGACTTTGTCAATGAGGAAAATGACAGCAGTTCCCAATGAATGAAATGTGATCTGCTGATACTGTATATTAGAGTGGATGTTATTCTAATGAATTCATTATATCCTGTGTATAGTGCCGTCCTGTGTATAGCAACGTCCTGTGTATAGCAACGTCCTGTGTATAGCAACGTCCTGTGTATAGAGACGTCCTGTGTATAGTGCCGTCCTGTGTATAGAGACGTCCTGTGTATAGTGCCGTCCTGTGTATAACGCCGTCCTGTGTATAGCAACGTCCTGTGTATAGTGCCGTCCTGTGTATAGTGCCGTCCTGTATATAGTGCCGTCCTGTGTATAGCAACGTCCTGTGTATAGCGCCGTCCTGTGTATAGAGACGTCCTGTGTATAGAGACGTCCTGTGTATAGTGCCGTCCTGTGTATAGCGCCGTCCTGTGTATAGTGCCGTCCTGTGTATAGAGACGTCCTGTGTATAGTGCCGTCCTGTGTATAGCGCCGTCCTGTGTATAGCAACGTCCTGTGTATAGTGCCGTCCTGTGTATAGTAATGTCCTGTATATAGTGCCGTCCTGTGTATAGTGCCGTTTTGTATATAGTGCCGTCCTGTGTATAGTAATGTCCTGTATATAGTAATGTCCTGTATATAGTGCCGTCCTGTGTATAGTGCCGTTTTGTATATAGTGCCGTCCTGTGTATAGTAATGTCCTGTATATAGTAATGTCCTGTATATAGTAATGTCCTGTATATAGTGCCGTCCTGTGTATATAGACGTCCTGTGTATAGTGCCGTCCTGTGTATAGAGATGTCCTGTGTATAGTGCCGTCCTGTGTATAGAGACGTCCTGTGTATAGTGCTGTCCTGTGTATAGCGCCATCCTGTGTATAGCGCCGTCCTGTGTATAGAGACGTCCTGTGTATATAGACGTCCTGTGTATAGTGCCGTCCTGTGTATAGCGACGTCCTGTGTATAGAGACGTCCTGTGTATAGCGCCGTCCTGTGTATATTGCCGTCCTGTGTATAGAGACGTCCTGTGTATAGAGACGTCCTGTGTATAGAGACGTCCTGTGTATAGCGCCGTCCTGTGTATAGCGCCGTCCTGTGTATAGTGCCGTCCTGTGTATAGAGACGTCCTGTGTATAGAGACGTCCTGTGTATAGTGCTGTCCTGTGTATAGTGCCGTCCTGTGTATAGTAATGTCCTGTGTATAGTGCCGTCCTGTGTATAGTAATGTCCTGTATATAGTGCCGTCCTGTGTATAGTGCCGTTTTGTATATAGTGCCGTCCTGTGTATAGTAATGTCCTGTATATAGTAATGTCCTGTATATAGTGCCGTCCTGTGTATAGTGCCGTTTTGTATATAGTGCCGTCCTGTGTATAGTAATGTCCTGTATATAGTAATGTCCTGTATATAGTAATGTCCTGTATATAGTAATGTCCTGTATATAGTGCCGTCCTGTGTATAGAGACGTCCTATGTATAGTGCCGTCCTGTGTATAGCGCCGTCCTGTGTATATAGACGTCCTGTGTATAGTGCCGTCCTGTGTATAGAGACGTCCTGTGTATAGAGACGTCCTGTGTATAGTGCCGTCCTGTGTATAGAGATGTCCTGTGTATAGTGCCGTCCTGTGTATAGAGACGTCCTGTGTATAGTGCTGTCCTGTGTATAGCGCCATCCTGTGTATAGCGCCGTCCTGTGTATAGAGACGTCCTGTGTATATAGACGTCCTGTGTATAGTGCCGTCCTGTGTATAGCGACGTCCTGTGTATAGCGCCGTCCTGTGTATAGCGCCGTCCTATGTATAGCGCCGTCCTGTGTATAGAGACGTCCTGTGTATAGAGACGTCCTGTGTATAGTGCCGTCCTGTGTATAGTGCCGTCCTGTGTATAGTGCCGTCCTGTGTATAGTAATGTCCTGTATATAGTAATGTCCTGTGTATAGAGACGTCCTGTGTATATAGACGTCCTGTGTATAGTGCCGTCCTGTGTATAGTGCCGTCCTGTGTATAGTGCTGTCCTGTGTATAGAGACGTCCTGTGTATATAGACGTCCTTTGTATAGTGCCGTCCTGTGTATAGAGACGTCCTGTGTATAGCGCCGTCCTGTGTATAGAGACGTCCTGTGTATAGAGACGTCCTGTGTATAGCGCCGTCCTGTGTATAGCAATGTCCTGTGTATAGTGCCGTCCTGTGTATAGTGCCGGCCTGTGTATAGTGCCGTCCTGTGTATAGAGATGTCCTGTGTATAGTGCCGTCCTGTGTATAGTAATGTCCTGTGTATAGTAATGTCCTGTATATAGTGCCGTCCTGTGTATAGCAACGTCCTGTGTATAGTGCCGTTTTGTATATAGTGCCGTCCTGTGTATAGCGCCGTCCTGTGTATAGCGCCGTCCTGTGTATATAGACGTCCTGTGTATAGAGACGTCCTGTGTATAGCGCCGTCCTGTGTATATAGACGTCCTGTGTATAGCGCCGTCCTGTGTATAGCGCCGTCCTGTGTATAGCGCCGTCCTGTGTATAGCGCCGTCCTGTGTATAGCGCCGTCCTGTGTATAGAGACGTCCTGTGTATAGAGACGTCCTGTGTATAGTGCCGTCCTGTGTATAGAGACGTCCTGTGTATAGCGACGTCCTGTGTATAGTGCTGTCCTGTGTATAGCGCCGTCCTGTGTATAGCAATGTCCTGTGTATAGAGACGTCCTGTGTATAGAGACGTCCTGTGTATAGCGCCGTCCTGTGTATAGAGACGTCCTGTGTATAGTGCCGTCCTGTGTATAGTGCCGTCCTGTGTATAGCGCCGTCCTGTGTATAGCGCCGTACTGTGTATAGAGACGTCCTGTGTATAGTGCCGTCCTGTGTATAGCGCCGTCCTGTGTATAGCAACGTCCTGTGTATAGTGCCGTCCTGTGTATAGTAATGTCCTGTATATAGTGCCGTCCTGTGTATAGTGCCGTTTTGTATATAGTGCCGTCCTGTGTATAGTAATGTCCTGTATATAGTAATGTCCTGTATATAGTGCCGTCCTGTGTATAGTGCCGTTTTGTATATAGTGCCGTCCTGTGTATAGTAATGTCCTGTATATAGTAATGTCCTGTATATAGTAATGTCCTGTATATAGTGCCGTCCTGTGTATATAGACGTCCTGTGTATAGTGCCGTCCTGTGTATAGAGATGTCCTGTGTATAGTGCCGTCCTGTGTATAGAGACGTCCTGTGTATAGTGCTGTCCTGTGTATAGCGCCATCCTGTGTATAGCGCCGTCCTGTGTATAGAGACGTCCTGTGTATATAGACGTCCTGTGTATAGTGCCGTCCTGTGTATAGCGACGTCCTGTGTATAGAGACGTCCTGTGTATAGCGCCGTCCTGTGTATATTGCCGTCCTGTGTATAGAGACGTCCTGTGTATAGAGACGTCCTGTGTATAGAGACGTCCTGTGTATAGCGCCGTCCTGTGTATAGCGCCGTCCTGTGTATAGTGCCGTCCTGTGTATAGAGACGTCCTGTGTATAGAGACGTCCTGTGTATAGTGCTGTCCTGTGTATAGTGCCGTCCTGTGTATAGTAATGTCCTGTGTATAGTGCCGTCCTGTGTATAGTAATGTCCTGTATATAGTGCCGTCCTGTGTATAGTGCCGTTTTGTATATAGTGCCGTCCTGTGTATAGTAATGTCCTGTATATAGTAATGTCCTGTATATAGTGCCGTCCTGTGTATAGTGCCGTTTTGTATATAGTGCCGTCCTGTGTATAGTAATGTCCTGTATATAGTAATGTCCTGTATATAGTAATGTCCTGTATATAGTAATGTCCTGTATATAGTGCCGTCCTGTGTATAGAGACGTCCTATGTATAGTGCCGTCCTGTGTATAGCGCCGTCCTGTGTATATAGACGTCCTGTGTATAGTGCCGTCCTGTGTATAGAGACGTCCTGTGTATAGAGACGTCCTGTGTATAGTGCCGTCCTGTGTATAGAGATGTCCTGTGTATAGTGCCGTCCTGTGTATAGAGACGTCCTGTGTATAGTGCCGTCCTGTGTATAGCGCCATCCTGTGTATAGCGCCGTCCTGTGTATAGAGACGTCCTGTGTATATAGACGTCCTGTGTATAGTGCCGTCCTGTGTATAGCGACGTCCTGTGTATAGCGCCGTCCTGTGTATAGCGCCGTCCTGTGTATAGCGCCGTCCTGTGTATAGAGACGTCCTGTGTATAGAGACGTCCTGTGTATAGTGCCGTCCTGTGTATAGTGCCGTCCTGTGTATAGTGCCGTCCTGTGTATAGTAATGTCCTGTATATAGTAATGTCCTGTGTATAGAGACGTCCTGTGTATATAGACGTCCTGTGTATAGTGCCGTCCTGTGTATAGTGCCGTCCTGTGTATAGTGCTGTCCTGTGTATAGAGACGTCCTGTGTATATAGACGTCCTTTGTATAGTGCCGTCCTGTGTATAGAGACGTCCTGTGTATAGCGCCGTCCTGTGTATAGAGACGTCCTGTGTATAGAGACGTCCTGTGTATAGCGCCGTCCTGTGTATAGCAATGTCCTGTGTATAGTGCCGTCCTGTGTATAGTGCCGGCCTGTGTATAGTGCCGTCCTGTGTATAGAGATGTCCTGTGTATAGTGCCGTCCTGTGTATAGTAATGTCCTGTATATAGTAATGTCCTGTATATAGTGCCGTCCTGTGTATAGCAACGTCCTGTGTATAGTGCCGTTTTGTATATAGTGCCGTCCTGTGTATAGCGCCGTCCTGTGTATAGCGCCGTCCTGTGTATATAGACGTCCTGTGTATAGAGACGTCCTGTGTATAGCGCCGTCCTGTGTATATAGACGTCCTGTGTATAGAGACGTCCTGTGTATAGCGCCGTCCTGTGTATAGTGCCGTCCTGTGTATAGCGCCGTCCTGTGTATAGCGCCGTCCTGTGTATAGAGACGTCCTGTGTATAGAGACGTCCTGTGTATAGTGCCGTCCTGTGTATAGAGACGTCCTGTGTATAGCGACGTCCTGTGTATAGTGCTGTCCTGTGTATAGCGCCGTCCTGTGTATAGCAATGTCCTGTGTATAGAGACGTCCTGTGTATAGAGACGTCCTGTGTATAGCGCCGTCCTGTGTATAGAGACGTCCTGTGTATAGTGCCGTCCTGTGTATAGTGCCGTCCTGTGTATAGCGCCGTCCTGTGTATAGCGCCGTACTGTGTATAGAGACGTCCTGTGTATAGTGCCGCCCTGTGTATAGAGACGTCCTGTGTATAGTGCTGTCCTGTGTATAGTAATGTCCTGTATATAGTAATGTCCTGTGTATAGCGCCGTCCTGTGTATAGCGCCGTCCTGTGTATAGCGCCGTCCTGTGTATAGCGCCGTCCTGTGTATAGCGCCGTCCTGTGTATAGAGACGTCCTGTGTATAGTGCCGTCCTGTGTATAGTAACGTCCTGTGTATAGAGACGTCCTGTGTATAGCGCCGTCCTGTGTATAGTAATGTCCTGTATATAGTAATATCCTGTGTATAGAGACGTCCTGTGTATAGTGCCGTCCTGTGTATAGCGCCGTCCTGTGTATAGTGCCGTCCTGTGTATAGTAACGTCCTGTGTATAGTGCCGTGCTGTGTATAGTAATGTCCTGTATATAGTAACATCCTGTGTATAGAGACGTCCTGTGTATAGCGCCGTCCTGTGTATAGTAACGTCCTGTGTATAGTAACGTCCTGTGTATAGAGACGTCCTGTGTATAGTAACGTCCTGTGTATAGTGCCGTCCTGTGTATAGTGCCGTCCTGTGTATAGTGCCATCCTGTATATAGTGCCGTCCTGTGTATAGCGCCGTCCTGTATATAGTGCCGTCCTGTGTATAGTGACGTCCTGTGTATAGAGACGTCCTGTATATAGTGCCGTCCTGTGTATAGAGACGTCCTGTGTATAGTGCCGTCCTGTGTATAGTGCCATCCTGTATATAGTGCCGTCCTGTGTATAGCGCCGTCCTGTATATAGCGCCGTCCTGTGTATAGTGACGTCCTGTGTATAGAGACGTCCTGTATATAGTGCCGTCCTGTGTATAGCGCCGTCCTTTGTATAGTGCTGTCCTGTATATAGTAACATCCTGTGTATAGAGACGTCCTGTGTATAGCAACGTCGTGTGTATAGTGCCGTCCTGTGTATAGTAATGTCCTGTATATAGTAATGTCCTGTATATAGTGCCGTCCTGTGTATATAGACGTCCTGTGTATAGTGCCGTCCTGTGTATAGAGACGTCCGGTGTATAGAGACGTCCTGTGTATAGTGCCGTCCTGTGTATATAGACGACCTGTGTATAGTGCCGTCCTGTGTATAGCGCCATCCTGTGTATAGAGACGTCCTGTGTATAGTGCCGTCCTGTGTATAGTGCCGTCCTGTGTATAGAGATGTCCTGTGTATAGTGCCGTCCTGTGTATAGTGCTGTCCTGTGTATAGCGCCGTCCTGTGTATAGCGCCGTCCTGTGTATAGAGACGTCCTGTGTATATAGACGTCCTGTGTATAGTGCCGTCCTGTGTATAGTGCCGTCCTGTGTATAGTGCCGTCCTGTGTATAGCGCCGTCCTGTGTATAGTGCCGTCCTATGTATAGTGCCGTCCTGTGTATAGAGACGTCCTGTGTATAGTGCCGTCCTGTGTATAGTAATGTCCTGTGTATAGTGCCGTCCTGTGTATAGTAATGTCCTGTATATAGTAATGTCCTGTGTATAGAGACGTCCTGTGTATATAGACGTCCTGTGTATAGTGCCGTCCTGTGTATAGTGCTGTCCTGTGTATAGAGACGTCCTGTGTATAGTAATGTCCTGTATATAGTAACGTCCTGTGTATATAGACGTCCTGTGTATAGTGCCGTCCTGTGTATAGAGACGTCCTGTGTATAGAGACGTCCTGTGTATAGAGACGTCCTGTGTATAGCGCCGTCCTGTGTATAGCAACGTCCTGTGTATAGTGCCGTCCTGTGTATAGTGCCGTCCTGTGTATAGTGCCGTCCTGTGTATAGTGCCGTCCTGTGTATAGAGACGTCCTGTGTATAGTGCCGTCCTGTGTATAGAGATGTCCTGTGTATAGTGCCGTCCTGTGTATAGTAATGTCCTGTATATAGTAATGTCCTGTATATAGTGCCGTCCTGTGTATAGCAACGTCCTGTGTATAGTGCCGTTTTGTATATAGTGCCGTCCTGTGTATAGTGCCGTCCTGTGTATAGAGACGTCCTGTGTATAGTGCCGTCCTGTGTATAGTGCCGGCCTGTGTATAGTAACGTCCTGTGTATAGAGACGTCCTGTGTATAGAGACGTCCTGTGTATAGCGACGTCCTGTGTATAGCGCCGTCCTGTGTATAGTGCCGTCCTGTGTATAGTGCCGTCCTGTGTATAGAGACGTCCTGTGTATAGCGCCGTCCTGTGTATAGTGCCGTCCTGTGTATATAGACGTCCTGTGTATACCGCCGTCCTGTGTATAGCGCCGTCCTGTGTATATAGACGTCCTGTGTATAGCGCCGTCCTGTGTATATAGACGTCCTGTGTATAGAGACGTCCTGTGTATAGCGCCGTCCTGTGTATAGTGCCGTCCTGTGTATAGCGCCGTCCTGTGTATAGTGCCGTCCTGTGTATAGTGCCGTCCTGTGTATAGTGCCGTCCTGTGTATAGAGACGTCCTGTGTATAGCGCCGTCCTGTGTATAGCGCCGTCCTGTGTATAGCGCCGTCCTGTGTATAGTGCCGTGCTGTGTATAGCGCCATCCTGTGTATAGCGACGTCCTGTGTATAGTGCCGTCCTGTGTATAGCGCCGTCCTGTGTATAGCAATGTCCTGTGTATAGAGACGTCCTGTGTATAGAGACGTCCTGTGTATAGCGCCGTCCTGTGTATAGAGACGTCCTGTGTATAGTGCCGTCCTGTGTATAGTGCCGTCCTGTGTATAGCGCCGTCCTGTGTATAGCGCCGTACTGTGTATAGAGACGTCCTGTGTATAGTGCCGCCCTGTGTATAGAGACGTCCTGTGTATAGTGCCGTCCTGTGTATAGTAACGTCCTGTGTATAGAGACGTCCTGTGTATAGCGCCGTCCTGTGTATAGTAATGTCCTGTATATAGTAATATCCTGTGTATAGAGACGTCCTGTGTATAGTGCCGTCCTGTGTATAGCGCCGTCCTGTGTATAGTGCCGTCCTGTGTATAGTAACGTCCTGTGTATAGAGACGTCCTGTGTATAGTAATGTCCTGTATATAGTAACATCCTGTGTATAGAGACGTCCTGTGTATAGCAACGTCGTGTGTATAGTGCTGTCCTGTGTATAGTAACGTCCTGTGTATAGTGCCGTCCTGTGTATAGTGCCGTCCTGTGTATAGTGCCATCCTGTATATAGTGCCGTCCTGTGTATAGTAACGTCCTGTGTATAGAGACGTCCTGTATATAGTGCCGTCCTGTGTATAGTGCCGTTTTGTATATAGTGCCGTCCTTTGTATAGTGCTGTCCTGTATATAGTGCTGTCCTGTGTATAGTGCTGTCCTGTGTATAGTGCTGTCCTGTATATAGTGCTGTCCTGTGTATAGTAATGTCCTGTATATAGTAACATCCTGTGTATAGAGACGTCCTGTGTATAGTGCCGTCCTGTGTATAGCGCCGTCCTGTGTATAGAGACGTCCTGTGTATAGTGCCGTCCTGTGTATAGAGATGTCCTGTGTATAGTGCCGTCCTGTGTATAGTAATGTCCTGTATATAGTAATGTCCTGTATATAGTGCCGTCCTGTGTATAGCAACGTCCTGTGTATAGTGCCGTTTTGTATATAGTGCCGTCCTGTGTATAGTGCCGTCCTGTGTATAGAGACGTCCTGTGTATAGTGCCGTCCTGTGTATAGTGCCGGCCTGTGTATAGTGCTGTCCTGTGTATAGCGCTGTCCTGTGTATAGCGCCGTCCTGTGTATAGTAACGTCCTGTGTATAGAGACGTCCTGTGTATAGAGACGTCCTGTGTATAGCAACGTCCTGTGTATAGCGCCGTCCTGTGTATAGTGCCGTCCTGTGTATAGTGCCGTCCTGTGTATAGAGACGTCCTGTGTATAGCGCCGTCCTGTGTATAGTGCCGTCCTGTGTATATAGACGTCCTGTGTATAGCGCCGTCCTGTGTATAGCGCCGTCCTGTGTATATAGACGTCCTGTGTATAGCGCCGTCCTGTGTATATAGACGTCCTGTGTATAGAGACGTCCTGTGTATAGCGCCGTCCTGTGTATATTGCCGTCCTGTGTATAGCGCCGTCCTGTGTATAGCGCCGTCCTGTGTATAGTGCCGTCCTGTGTATAGTGCCGTCCTGTGTATATAGACGTCCTGTGTATAGAGACGTCCTGTGTATAGTGCCGTCCTGTGTATAGAGACGTCCTGTGTATAGCGACGTCCTGTGTATAGTGCTGTCCTGTGTATAGCGCCGTCCTGTGTATAGCAATGTCCTGTGTATAGAGACGTCCTGTGTATAGCGCCGTCCTGTGTATAGAGACGTCCTGTGTATAGTGCCGTCCTGTGTATAGTGCCGTCCTGTGTATAGCGCCGTCCTGTGTATAGCGCCGTACTGTGTATAGAGACGTCCTGTGTATAGTGCCGCCCTGTGTATAGAGACGTCCTGTGTATAGTGCCGTCCTGTGTATAGTAACGTCCTGTGTATAGAGACGTCCTGTGTATAGCGCCGTCCTGTGTATAGTAATGTCCTGTATATAGTAATATCCTGTGTATAGAGACGTCCTGTGTATAGTGCCGTCCTGTGTATAGCGCCGTCCTGTGTATAGTGCCGTCCTGTGTATAGTAACGTCCTGTGTATAGAGACGTCCTGTGTATAGTAACATCCTGTGTATAGAGACGTCCTGTGTATAGCAACGTCGTGTGTATAGTGCTGTCCTGTGTATAGTAACGTCCTGTGTATAGTGCCGTCCTGTGTATAGTGCCGTCCTGTGTATAGTGCCATCCTGTATATAGTGCCGTCCTGTGTATAGTAACGTCCTGTGTATAGAGACGTCCTGTATATAGTGCCGTCCTGTGTATAGTGCCGTTTTGTATATAGTGCCGTCCTTTGTATAGTGCTGTCCTGTATATAGTGCTGTCCTGTGTATAGTGCTGTCCTGTGTATAGTGCTGTCCTGTATATAGTGCTGTCCTGTGTATAGTAATGTCCTGTATATAGTAACATCCTGTGTATAGAGACGTCCTGTGTATAGTGCCGTCCTGTGTATAGCGCCGTCCTGTGTATAGAGACGTCCTGTGTATAGTGCCGTCCTGTGTATAGTGCCGTCCTGTGTATAGCGCCGTCCTGTATATAGTGCCGTCCTGTGTATAGTAACGTCCTGTGTATAGAGACGTCCTGTATATAGTGCCGTCCTGTGTATAGCGCCGTCCTTTGTATAGTGCTGTCCTGTATATAGTGCTGTCCTGTGTATAGAGACGTCCTGTGTATAGAGACGTCCTGTATATAGTGCCGTCCTGTGTATAGCGCCGTCCTGTGTATAGCGCCGTCCTGTGTATAGTGCTGTCCTGTATATAGTGCGTCCTGTGTATAGAGATGTCCTGTGTATAGTGCCGTCCTGTGTATAGCGCCGTCCTGTGTATAGAGACGTCCTGTGTATAGCGCTGTCCTGTGTATAGTGCCGTCCTGTGTATAGTGCCGTCAGTGTATAGAGACGTCCTGTATATAGTGCCGTCCTGTGTATAGCGCCGTCCTTTGTATAGTGCTGTCCTGTATATAGTGCCGTCCTGTGTATAGTGCCGTCCTGTGTATAGCGCCGTCCTGTGTATAGTGCTGTCCTGTATATAGTGCCGTCCTGTGTATAGCGCCGTCCTGTGTATAGCGCCGTCCTGTGTATAGAGACGTCCTGTGTATAGTGCTGTCCTGTATATAGTGCCGTCCTGTGTATAGCGCCGTCCTGTGTATAGCGCCGTCCTGTGTATAGAGACGTCCTGTGTATAGCGCTGTCCTGTGTATAGTGCCGTCCTGTGTATAGCGCCATCCTGTGTATAGAGACGTCCTGTATATAGTGCCGTCCTGTGTATAGTAACGTCCTGTGTATAGTAACGTCCCTGCTGTAGATTGATTATTCTATGAATCTGCATGGCATGATGGGGGCTTTGTACTTTAGAGGAGCAGGCAGATGTCATGGGGTCAAACAACGGGGGGGACGACTAACCTGACGGCTGTGGAAAGGAAATGGGGGGAAGGGGTGGAAACAAATGTCATTGCCCCGGGTGATAGGAGGTCGGCTTGTATCCGCCAGCACCGTAAGGAGTGAAGCATTTGCTGCCGGGCGGCCGCTCACCTCTGTGTAAGCGCCAATTAGAATGTTTATTACCTTATTATTTTACACACTGAGAGAACGAGACTTTCAGAAACCGATTTTCTCTCACTTCTGAATAGAGAAAGTATCGTGGTATGGGACAATGGTCGCCAACAGTGCGACTATATATGATACTCACATATCATGGCGTCATGTGACAGCGCCGACCGGAAACCACCAATATGCCAAGGTGTAAGACCTTGTGGGGGCAAAGTGCATATGTCTGTGTATGGGGTGCGTATGTGTGGGGGACTCCATGCACCTCATACCCCGCAATCGTTTTCTGGAACTTCCAGCTAGAGAGGAGCGAATATCGAGCATGCTGGAGTCCATCTGAACCCGAACGTTCGGTATTTGATTAGCGGCGGCTGCTGAAGTTGGATAAAACTCTAAGGTTGTCTGGAAAACATGGATACAGCCAATGACTAAACCCATGTTTTTCAGAAGGCCTTAAGCCTTATCCAACTTCAGCAGCCGCCGCTAATCCAATGCCGAACGCTCAGGTTCAGACTAACTTGAGCATGCTCAATATTTGCTCATGTCTACTTCCAGCCAGTCATTCCCCTGATGAAGTCATTGCTCTGATTAAAATGCGTTGGGTTTTAGTTTGCTCATTACCCTCCGGCATTGCAGATGGTTTTGTTGTTATGGCTGATTCAGGGTCTCCCCAAGAAGAGAGTTGTCATTTTCAACATATGCGCCCTGCTTGGAGGTGACGTATAAGGAAAGTTTAATACCCCCCCTCCTCATATGTATCGCACCATCCAGTATCTGGTCAAAGCGAACAAGCAAAAAAAAAGAACAAACTGTGACACAACAACCTAAAGGTGAATCTACCTAAGTGGTGGAGAAGGCGTGCGGCGTCTGTGCGGCGGCATCTGTGCAGCGGTGTCTGTGTTGTGTCTGTGCAGCGGTGTCTGCGTTGTGTCTGTGCAGCGGTGTCTGTGTTGTGTCTGTGCAGCAGTTTCTGTGTGGCGGCGTCTGTGTTGTGTCTGTGCGGCGGTGTCTGTGTGTCGTCTGTGAGGCGGTGTCTGTGCAGCAGCGTCTGTGTTGTGTCTGTGCGGCGGTGTCTGTGTGTCGTCTGTGCGGCGGTGTCTGTGTTGTGTCTGTGCGGCGGTGTCTGTGTGTCGTCTGTGCGGCAGTGTCTGTGTTGTGTCTGTGCAGCGGTGTCTGTGTGTCGTCTGTGAGGCGGTGTCTGTGCGGCGGCGTCTGTGTTGTGTCTGTGCAGCGGTTTCTGTGTGGCGGCGTCTGTGTTGTGTCTGTGTGGCGGTGTCTGTGTGTCGTCTGTGAGGCGGTGTCTGTGCGGCAGCGTCTGTGTTGTGTCTGTGCGGCGGTGTCTGTGTGTCGTCTGTGAGGCGGTGTCTGTGCGGCAGCGTCTGTGTTGTGTCTGTGCGGCGGTGTCTGTGTGTCGTCTGTGCGGCGGTGTCTGTGCGGCGGCGTCTGTGTTGTGTCTGTGCAGCGGTGTCTGTGTGTCGTCTGTGCGGCGGCGTCTGTGTTGTGTCTGTGCAGCGGTTTCTGTGTGTCGTCGTCTGTGCAGCGGCGTCTCTTCGCCCTGGGCCCCCAGCTCCTCGCTGCCATTTGGAATCCATTGTACATCGGATGAGCTTTTATTACGGCATCATCGCATCGGCGACTTGGATTTTAGGGTTTAAACTGAAAGTTCTGTATAAGTTATTGAAGTCTGATGGTGACGGTAGAAGCAGCTTTATACACGTTACTATGCTGCGGTATTTGCTTCTCATGTGTAACACAAAACATATTGATCTCGTAACCGGTTATAGGAAGGAGACCGGCGCAGTGTAGTAAGGGACCCACATACAGCCGAAAGGGGTCCTCCAGCCACATACAGCAGCAAGGGGTCCTCCAGCCACATACAGCAGATAGGGGTCCTCCAGCCACATACAGCAGCAAGGGGTCCTCCAGCCACATACAGCAGCAAGGGGTCCTCCAGCCACATACAGCAGATAGGGGTCCTCCAGCCACATACAGCAGATAGGGGTCCTCCAGCCACATACAGCCGAAAGGGGTCCTCCAGCCACATACAGCAGATAGGGGTCCTCCAGCCACATACAGCAGATAGGGGTCCTCCAGCCACATACAGCAGATAGGGGTCCTCCAGCCACATACAGCAGCTAGGGGTCCTCCAGTTGTGCTCACCTCTGAGAGCTCACTTTATCTAGATGCAGTACAGCCAATTGGCTTGGGGCTCTATCACTATATCTGGTACAGCCAATCGGCTGCGGGCTCTATCACTATATCTAGTACAGCCAATCGGCTGCGGGCTCTATCGCTATATCTAGTACAGCCAATTGGCTTGGGGCTCTATCACTATATCTGGTACAGCCAATCGGCTGGGGGCTCTATCACTGTATGCGTATCGGTGGTTATGTGGACTTTGGCACTGATTATATTGCACAGCGCACACCATATCTTCTCTCTAACCTGTTGGTGCAGATGAGAGATGACCCTCCAACAGAAGTAGTGGTCACTGGGAATGGTATACTGTGGGACAGCCACCGCCATCAGCTTTATGGAACTCTCCGTCTTCACCAGCCTGAATAGGGGCATTTTAAAGAAAATGAGTTTTGCAATGTTCCCGTTTAGAATCAGGGATCATGGATGCGAGGGGGACATATTGCCTCTTTTCTTCTAAAGTTTGTGGGATGGAAAGCCATTTTCCCTGGGAAGGTGTGGATATGGCCGTTAATGTTGGTGGTGGCACTGCTGCTGCTGCCACATGTTCAGTTTGAGGGCCCGTTGTTTGGTGGGGCTGTCGCTCGGTGGGCCTGTCACTCGGTGGGGCTGTCGCTCGGTGGGCTGGTGTAGAGGCCCAGACTACAAAAGCAGCAGAGCCTCAGGTGTTTGCTGGCTTTTCTGGTGTCTGATCCGCTGCAGATCCTGTTTGCCATTTAGGTGCCTTATCATGTGGTGCTGTTTTTTTCACACCTCAGCTGAGGGCCTTGTGGCGCACCAAGCAAACCACCATATGCCAGGCTGCAGAGTTCCTTTGAACTGTTTTGGGCACACTCCGTGCCTTGGCGCGTTTGCTGTCACATGTTGAGGTACTGTCCTTGGGCCCCCCCGCTGGGCATTTGCCCCCCTCCCTCTGTTTCTGGGGCTGACTGACCATCACCTCTTGCTCCGGACTGTCATGCCGTTCAGTCCATGTGGTGTCTAGAACTCCATCATCAGCCCTGACATTGTCTTCTAACCATTTAGAAGGGGTTGAGCTAAAGGGGGCGATGGAGAGGAGTGGGTAGAAGACAACCCTATGGAACTGGAGGAGCACTGTGCCATGTAATCAACTAAAGCCCCCACTTGCTCTTGACTATCATGTGACGCTGTAATCTCTGCCACCTGCTTGCACAAGAGGAAGGGGTTATTTTTTTCTAGTGTAGCTGGTGCAGATCTCTCAACTCCGTTCCCTACAGCAGCTGCCTTATCATCACCAGCAGCAGCTCCATCACCACCAGCAGCAGCTCCATCACCACCAGAAGCAGCTCCATCACTACCAGCAGCAGCTCCATCACCACCACCAGCAGCTCCATCACTACCACCAGAAGCAGCTCCATCACCACCACCAGAAGCAGCTCCATCACCACCACCAGCTCCATCACTACCAGCAGCAGCTCCATCACTACCAGCAGCAGCTCCATCACTACCACCAGCAGCTCCATCACTACCACCAGCAGCTCCATCACCACCACCAGCAGCTCCATCACCACCACCAGCAGCTCCATCACCACCACCAGCAGCTCTATCACCACCAGCAGCTCCATCACTACCAGCAGCAGCAGCTCCATCACCAGCAGCAGCAGCTCCATCACTACCAGCAGCAGCTTCATCACTACCAGCAGCAGCAGCTCCATCACCACCACAAGAAGCAGCTCCATCACCACCACCAGCTCCATCACTACCAGCAGCAGCTCCATCACTACCAGCAGCAGCTCCATCACTACCACCACCAGCCGCAGCTCCATCACCACCACCAGCTCAATCAGTACCAGCAGCAGCTCCATCACTACCAGCAGCAGCAGCTCCATCACCACCAGCAGCTCCATCACCACCAGCAGCAGCTCCATCATCACTACCAGCAGCAGCAGCTCCATCACTACCAGAAGCAGCAGCTCCATCACCACCAGCAGCAGCAGCTCCATCACTACCAGCAGCAGCAGTTCCATCACTACCAGAAGCAGCTCCATCACTACCAGCAGCAGCTCCATCACCACCAGAGGCAGCTCCATCACTACCAGCAGCAGCTCCATCACCACCACCAGCTCCAGCTCCATTACCACCAGAAGCAGCTCCATCACCACCAGCAGCTCCAGCAGCAGCAGCTCCATTACCACCAGCAGCAGCAGCTCCATCACCACCAGAAGCAGCTCCATTACCACCAGCAGCTCCAGCAGCAGCAGCTCCATTACCACCAGAGGCAGCTCCATCACTACCAGCAGCAGCTCCATCACCACCAGAGGCAGCTCCATCACTACCAGCAGCAGCTCCATCACCACCACCAGCAGCTCCAGCAGCAGCAGCTCCATCACCACCACCAGCAGCTCCAGCAGCAGCAGCTCCATCACCACCAGCAGCAGCTCCATTACCACCAGCAGCAGCTCCATCACCACCAGCAGCAGCTCCATTACCACCAGCAGCAGCTCCATCACCACCACCAGCTCCATCACCACCAGCAGCAGCAGCTCCATCACCACCAGCAGCAGCTCCATTACCACCAGCAGCTCCAGCAGCAGCAGCTCCATTACCACCAGCAGCAGCAGCTCCATTATTTTCAGTATTCAATGGTTTTCATTAAAGTCTATAGAAACAACGGCCGTGGGTTTACACAATGGTTAGAATACATTGTACATGCCAGTCTTTATGTAATGCAGATGATTTTTGCTTCCCTGATTTATTACGATGCGGACGTGTATGTAAAGTATTTGCTCGCCTCAGGTTAGTGCGGATTTCTGAGATAATTTATGCGACCTCAGGAAATTATTATACATCTGGCACAGCCAGGGCTGTAAATCCTCAGACCAAGTGTATGTCTATTTTTGCTCCCTCATTTATTATAACTGTTCCCGGCCGAGCCCGGACAATGATAAATCCCCACCATAGCTTAAAGGACAAGTGTCAGGGACGGAGGTAAGAGACAGAGGTGAGAGACGGATGTGGGGGACACAGGTGAGGGACGGAGGTGAGAAACCGAGGTGAGAGACGGATGTGGGGAACGGAGGTGAGAAACGGAGGTGAGGGACGGAGGTGAGAGACGGAGGTGGGGGACGGAGGTGGGGGACGGAGGTGGGGGACGGAGGTGGGGGACGGAGGTGAGGGACGGAGGTGGGGGACGGAGGTGAGGGACGGAGGTGAGAGACGGAGGTGGGGGACGGAGGTAAGAGACCGATGTGGGGAACGGAGGTGAGAAACGGAGGTGGGGGACGGAGGTGAGGGACGGAGGTGAGAGACGGAGGTGGGGGACGGAGGTGGGGGACGGAGGTGGGGGACGGAGGTGGGGGACGGAGGTGGGGGACGGAGGTGAGGGACGGAGGTGGGGGACGGAGGTGAGGGACGGAGGTGAGAGACGGAGGTGGGGGACGGAGGTAAGAGACGGATGTGAGAAACGGAGGTGGGGGACGGAGGTGAGAGACGGAGGTGAGAGACGGAGGTGGGGGACGGAGGTGAGAGACGGAGGTGAGAGACGGAGGTGGGGGACGGAGGTGAGAGATGGATGTGAGAGACGGAGGTGGGGGACGGAGGTGAGAGACGGAGGTGAGAGACGGAGGTGGGGGACAGGTGAGAAATGGAGGTGGGGGACGGAGGTAAGAGACAGAGGTGAGAGATGGATGTGAGGGAAGCAGGTGAGGGGCGGAGGTGAGAGACGGAGGTGGGGGACGGAGGTAAGAGACAGAGGTGAGAGACGGATGTGGGGGACGCAGGTGAGGGACGGATGTGAGGGACGCAGGTGAGAAACGGAGGTGGAGGACAGAGGTAAGAGACGGAGGTGGGGGACGGAGGTGAGGGACGGATGTGAGAGATGGAGGTGGGGGGCGGATGTGAGGGACGGATGTGAGAGACGGAAGTGGGGGGCAGATGTGAGGGACGGAGGTAAGAGATGGAGGTGAGGGACGGACATGAGGAACGAATGAGAGCGATGGAGGTGAGGGAAGGGTTCCCGGCCTGTATGGAGGCATTTTAAAGGAAATGAGTATTGCAATGCTCCAGTTTAAAAGCAGGGACCAAATCTCGTTCTTGGGACGGGACTTATATAACAGCTACCCCCACCATGTTCTACTTTGCCTGCTATAGCCGTCATTTGGAGTGACTAAGCTGTCTATCTCTAGTTATGACGTTGTCTAATACCTTGTTACTAGACCTTGGCTCTCGTTCTCCTATCCCACTGAACCATGACTTTGTACTTCATTGTCCGATAGTTACTGACCTGTCTATTATTGTGTATTTTGTTGTCTTGTCCGTGATTTGTGTTTGCACCGATTTCAGAGCAGTTACAGTCAGGTTGGGGCGGCCTGTAAAGGAGGCAGGGGCAGTCTGGGGGAGCAGCGTCAGGGCATCACCTGGTCTGTGTATTCCGTGTGTCCCTGACCTGTTCCTCACATTATTATATTGAAAATATGGCCGGATTTGTACCACAGAATTACTGACTTATTTTACCTTTATTTTATGATGTGTGAACATAGCCTTACAGTAAACTTCTGAAAGTCTCTCCTGATCTCCCACAATGGTATCTGATGTTCCTCCTGACACTGTAGTATGTGTACAGGTTATCAGTCTGCCTTTTGTAGACCATGTGTTGCTCTTGATACATGAAGTCGACCATTGCCTTTTGAATAATCATCACACTTGATATTTTTTAGGTCTTATTTCATCCTCCCAATGGGATGAGGAATGGGAAGTAGTTTTTCCATCTCTGTGGGGACCACAGGAAAAGGGACAAGATGGACGGTCCACTGTGGGTTCAAGTGTTCAAGATGCCAACAGAAACCGTAGTGGTGAGGACGTTCCGTCAGCCAGTAACCAGGCTGCTAGTAGCTCAAGGGAAGTTCGTTCTGTATCCTCTCTTTCATCTACTCCAAGTTATCAACAAACAGATCCCGATGAGGAGGCGTATGACGAGCAAGAGACTCCGGAGCTTTACCATTTGGCTTCTTTTCCTTGGTTGTCTGAAGCAAAATCAGTGACTGCATCTTCTCCATCTTCTCCTAGTTCTTCTCCATCTTCTCCTAGTTCTTCTCCATCTTCTCCTAGTTCTTCTCCATCTTCTCCTAGTATAATCTCAGCCATGATAACATCACATTCTGGAAAATGTAACAGTTCTACAGGATCAGCAGATCATGGTGGAAAGATGAAAGTAAAGATTTCTGCCTTTGGGAAGGACCTGTATCTTCTACTAAAGAAGGATAGCCGATTCCTGTCTCCAAGCTTTGTTGTTGAAGAGCGGAAGAGAGACAGGAAGGAATCACTGAATCCTGGGACTACGGATAGAGACTGTTATTATAGCGGCATCGTTCTTGGACATAGGGGATCATTTGCTTCCTTCAGCACATGTGGGGGACTGGTAAGTTCAAAGCAAGTAAAATGATATTGACTGGTAGAAACACATAGAAAGTAAAAATTGACGAATATTTTATTACTGAATAAAAAGATTTAAAGCGTAACTGTCATGTTTTTTTTATTGCAGAAATCAGTAGTATAAGCGATTTTAAGAAACTCTGTAATAGGTTTCATCAGCCAAAAAAGCCTCCTTCTGTCCTCAAGAAGCAATCTCCCAGCCTCCCCGCCCCCCCTGACTTCTTATCTGTGCATTATCAGGCAAACACGTCTTCATTACAGAGAAGCCAGTGAAGACGGGCTCTGCTCTCTCCATTGTAAGCCTATGAAGGGGGGAGGGGCCGAGGGAGATGAGGGAGCAGGAAGAGGTGACATGAAGGTCAGCTGTTTGTAGACTCTCTGGGCACCTAAACTGCAGGATTCTGGGGTCAGAAAGGTCAGTGCTTATCTATGAACTTACTGAGAGAAGATTGCAGGGTGTTGTGCTGTGCAGGACTGCTCCGTGCTCACTCACTCCTAACAGCCCCTCCCCTCTCCATAGCCACATAATGGAGACAGAAATCCTGCTTCTTCTGATGTGAGGGGGGAGGCTGGGAGATTGCTTTTTCACTACAGAAGGAAACTCTTTTAGTACATAAAACCTATTACAGAGTTTCTTAAAATCGCTTGAACTGTTGATATTTAATGTTTTCAGAAAAATGACCCTGAAATGACAGTTACGCTTTAATATTGGCAAATGATGGGTGAAGCACAGAATGACAGAGCTTCAGGGTGGTCCCTGCTATTTACTGTAGGCTGGTCTCAGGGGTCTGCACATCCCTGCTCCCAGTATGGGGGGTGTATAGATGTATAGGGGGTGTATAGATGTATAGTAGACGCTATTGTTCCCAGTAGAAAGGCTGCCTGGTGCCTCCACATATAATCTTTCCTTCTAGGGTTTACAATAAGCCCAGAGGCTTCCCTGCTGCTCTTTGTAATATGGCGGATGACTTGGTAATAGAATTTATTTATTTATTCTATGCCTCCCAACTTTTGCTGAGAAAGAGGGTCGTTCAAGCCAACACGCCATGCCTTCATAGCCACGCTCCCATGGCCATGCGTCCATAGCCACACTCCCATGGCCACACCCCATGGCCACACTCCCATAGCCACACCCCATGGCCACGCGTCCATAGCCACACTCCCATAGCCACACCCCATAGCCACGCTTCCATAGCCACACTCCCATGGCCACACCCCATAGCCACACTCCCATGGCCACACCCTATAGCCACACTCCCATGGCCACACCCCATAGCCACACTCCCATGGCCACACCCCATAGCCACACTCCCATGGCCACACCCCATAGCCACACTCCCATGGCCACACCCCATAGCCACACTCCCATGGCCACACCCCATAGCCACACTCCCATAGCCACACCCCATGGCCATGCGTCCATAGCCACACTCCCATAGCCACACCCCATAGCCACGCTTCCATAGCCACACTCCCATGGCCACGCTTCCATAGCCACACTCCCATGGCCACACCCCATAGCCACACCCCATAGCCACACTCCCATGGCCACACCCTATAGCCACACTCCCATGGCCACACCCCATAGCCACACTCCCATGGCCACACCCCATAGCCACACTCCCATGGCCACACCCCATAGCCACACTCCCATGGCCACACTCCATAGCCACACTCTCATGGCCACACCCCATAGCCACACCCCATAGCCACACTCCCATGGCCACACTCCCATGGCCACACTCCCATGGCCACACCCCATAGCCACACTCCCATGGCCACACTCCCATGGCCACACCCTATAGCCACACTTCATAGCCACACTCCCATGGCCACACTCCCATGGCCACACCCCTATGGCCACACCCCTATGGCCACACCCCCATGGTCACGCTCCCATAGCCACACCCTGTAGCCACACTCTCATGGCCACACCCCCATGGTCACGCTCCCATAGCCACGCCCAAACACTTTTCCCACTGCTGTTCACATAATCCAAGTAGCGCCACAGCAGCCAGAAGTAGATTGATACCATCACACTGTTACTGACCAAATCCAGTCAACCAAATAATATATTATCACTACACCCTCACCACATAGTGATCAATACCACTAGACCATTTCTAAAATCCAATAAACCAAGACCAGTAATAACAGTACATAAAAACACTTATTATTGACACATCTTGACCACCACCATTATCACTACTTAATAACTAATATCACCATACCCTTACTAAACGCATCCCCACAGTGAGTTAGCCCCCCCCCCCTTCCCGTGTAGGCAATTCCCCTATTAATTACCCCCCCCCCCCCGCCCTCCATGTAGACTTCTTCCCTCATAGTTGCTCCCCCCCTCATCCCTCATACAGGCATCTCCCCTGTTGGTCACCTCCCCCCCCTCCCCATGTAGGCGTCTCCTCTGTTATTTAGACCCCCTCTCACCTATGTAGCATCTCCCCTTCTAGGCATCCCCCTATGTGAAACAAAAAAAAAAAACATACTCATCTATCTGCAGCATCCTGTGTCTTTTTTCCATGATGTCACTTGGGGCGGGAGCGGCCTCTTGTGGCCAGAGCAGAATGTGGCCTCCAGCCACAAGAGTAATTGGCAGAGAGGAGAGCCTATGGCTGGCTCCTGCTCTGCCAGTATGTATGAGAGATGTATAGATGTATAGGGGGTGTATAGGGGATGTATAGATGTATAGGGGGTGTATAGATGTATAAGGGATTTATAGATGTATAGGGGATGTATAGATGTATAGGGGATGTATAGATGTATAGGGGGTGTATAGATGTATAAGGGATTTATAGATGTATAGGGGGTGTATAGATGTATAGGGGGTGTATAGATGTATAGGGGGTGTATAGATGTATAGGGGGTGTATAGATGTATAAGGGATTTATAGATGTATAGGGGATGTATAGATGTATAGGGGATGTATAGATGTATAGGGGGTGTATAGATGTATAGGGGGTGTATAGATGTATAGGGGGTGTATAGATGTATAGGGGGTGTATAGGAGGTGTATAGATGTATAAGGGATGTATAGGGGGTGTATAGATGTATAAGGGATGTATAGATGTATAGGGGATGTATAGGGGGTGTATAGATGTATAGGGGATGTATAGATGTATAGGGGATGTATAGATGTATAGGGGATGTATAGATGTATAGGGGATGTATAGATGTATAGGGGATGTATAGATGTATAGGGGGTGTATAGATGTATAGGGGATGTATAGATGTATAGGGGGTGTATAGATGTATAAGGGATGTATAGGGGGTGTATAGATGTATAGGGGGTGTATAGATGTATAGGGGGTGTATAGATGTATAGGGGGTGTATAGATGTATAGGGGGTGTATAGATGTATAGGGGGTGTATAGGAGGTGTATAGATGTATAAGGGATGTATAGGGGGTGTATAGATGTATAAGGGATGTATAGATGTATAGGGGATGTATAGATGTATAAGGGATGTATAGGGGGTGTATAGATGTATAGGGGATGTATAGATGTATAGGGGATGTATAGATGTATAGGGGGTGTATAGATGTATAGGGGATGTATAGATGTATAGGGGGTGTATAGATGTATAAGGGATGTATAGGGGGTGTATAGATGTATAAGGGATGTATAGGGGGTGTATAGATGTATAGTAGATGTATAGGGGGTGTATAGATGTATAGGGGATGTATAGGGGGTGTATAGATGTATAGGGGATGTATAGATGTATAGGGGATGTATAGATGTATAGGGGATGTATAGATGTATAGGGGGTGTATAGATGTATAGGGGATGTATAGATGTATAGGGGGTGTATAGATGTATAGGGGGTGTATAGATGTATAAGGGGTGTATAGATGTATAGGGGATGTATAGATGTATAGGGGGTGTATAGATGTATAGGGGGTGTATAGATGTATAGGGGGGGTGTTGCCTCCCGCCACAAGAGTAATTGGCAGAGAGGAGAGCCTATGGCTGGCTCCTGCTCTGCCAGTATGTATGAGATGTATAGATGTATAAGGGATGTATAGGGGGTGTATAGATGTATAGGGGGTGTATAGGAGGTGTATAGATGTATAGGGGGTGTATAGGGGGTGTATAGATGTATAAGGGATGTATAGATGTATAAGGGATGTATAGATGTATAGGGGATGTATAGATGTATAGGGGATGTATAGATGTATAGGGGATGTATAGGGGGTGTATAGATGTATAGTAGATGTATAGGGGGTGTATAGATGTATAGGGGATGTATAGATGTATAGGGGGTGTATAGATGTATAGGGGGTGTATAGATGTATAGTAGATGTATAGGGGGTGTATAGATGTTTAGGGGGTGTATAGATGTATAAGGGATGTATAGATGTATAGGAGGTGTATAGGGATGTATAGATGTATAGGGGATGTATAGATGTATAAGGGATGTATAGACGTATAGGGGGTGTATAGATGTATAGGGTATGTATAGATGTATAGGGGGTGTATAGATGTATAAGGGATGTATAGATGTATAAGGGATGTATAGATGTATAAGGGATGTATAGATGTTTAGGGGGTGTATAGATGTATAAGGGATGTATAGATGTATAGGAGGTGTATAGGGGATGTATAGATGTATAGGGGGTGTATAGATGTATAGGGGGTGTATAGATGTATAGGGGGTGTATAGATGTATAGGGGGTGTATAGATGTATAGGGGGTGTATAGATGTATAGGGGGTGTATAGATGTATAGGGGGTGTATAGATGTATAGGGGGGGTGTTGCCTCCCGCCACAAGAGTAATTGGCAGAGAGGAGAGCCTATGGCTGGCTCCTGCTCTGCCAGTATGTATGAGATGTATAGATGTATAGGGATGTATAGATGTATAAGGGATTTATAGATGTATAAGGGATTTATAGATGTATAGGGGGTGTATAGGTGTATAGGGGGTGTATAGGTGTATAGGGGATGTATAGATGTATAGGGGATGTATAGATGTATAGGGGGTGTATAGGAGGTGTATAGATGTATAAGGGATGTATAGGGTGTGTATAGATGTATAGGGGTGTATAGATGTATAGGGGATGTATAGATGTATAGGGGATGTATAGATGTATACGGGATTTATAGATGTATAGGGGTGTATAGATGTATAGGGGATGTATAGATGTATAGGGGATGTATAGATGTATAAGGGATTTATAGATGTATAGGGGATGTATAGATGTATAGGGGGTGTATAGATGTATAGGGGGTGTATAGATGTATAGGGGTGTATAGATGTATAGGGGATGTATAGATGTATAGGGGATGTATAGATGTATAGGGGGTGTATAGATGTATAAGGGATTTATAGATGTATAGGGGATGTATAGATGTATAGGGGGTGTATAGATGTATAGGGGGTGTATAGATGTATAGGGGTGTATAGATGTATAGGGGATGTATAGATGTATAGGGGATGTATAGATGTATAAGGGATTTATAGATGTATAGGGGATGTATAGATGTATAAGGGATTTATAGATGTATAGGGGGTGTATAGATGTATAGGGGGTGTATAGATGTATAGGGGGTGTATAGATGTATAGGGGGGGTGTTGCCTCCCGCCACAAGAGTAATTGGCAGAGAGGAGAGCCTATGGCTGGCTCCTGCTCTGCCAGTATTAATGCTGCAGTTAACGGTTCAGGAGGGATCACAGTTAAATAAGCCAGCCATTGAAGTAAATGGGTTCTGTTTATCTCTGTTTACAGGTTAATGTTGGCAGATAATTTTGACATGTTTTATAACTATTGATGGATTTATATTTGTTTTATACATTCATATGCATAGTATTTTTTTTTTTTTTTGTGGGTTAAATCACATCAACCCTTGTAGTTGGCAGAACTTCAGGAGATTTAGGAGCCCAAGACTCCTAAGCAAAAGATTTAGGGACACATTTATTGTTCTCTTTGCACCATTATTTTGGCTAATTTGCCAAAGTGTTTGCTCTATTTTAGATCAGTTTATGCCAACTGCGCCATTTTCAATTTTTTTCTTTCAGAGGGTTTTGCGTAGCGGTACTCCAGTCAGACCTGGGCGTCATTTTTTAGCTAGATTTGTTATGTGTACGGTTAGTTTTGCGTAGCGATACTCCAGTCAGACCTGGGCGTTATTTTTTAGCTAGATTTGTCATGTGTACGGTTAGTTTTGCGTAGCGATACTCCAGTCAGACCTGGGCGTCATTTTTTGCCTAGATTTGTCATGTGTACGGTTAGTTTTGCGCAGCGATACTCCAGTCAGACCTGGGCGTTATTTTTTAGCTAATCTGTTAAGAAAAACTTGGAATCGTATCTTGTTGCTTTTCTATATAACGGTCGGTGACAAGTCGGTGATGGAAACATTTTATATCTTTTTTTCTTTGGCAATAAGAAGGACGTCATGAATGAACATGACAGATAGCGAACCACAATCTCTAACGTGGGAAATCGGGGGTTAAATACAGCGAAGTCCCATAGAAAGTGCTGAGAGCTGTAAGTGACGGATGGCTGCGCTGCCCTCATAGACGGCTGATCTCCTTACTGGTAATGTCAGGGACCTGGCCGGCACCGGCAGGCCGCCTGTTTCTGCTGCCTTTTCTCTTCTTTTTACCTTGGACTTTTTCCATATTTTGCAGACGTCACACAATAAAGTCTCTTTGGGCTTTTAATCGTGTTTTGTCCTTACAGCAGAAATTTCAGACTGGTCTTACAGCTTTGGGCTATGTTCACACTACGTAAAACTACGGCCGTTGTTACCGATTGCGACAACGGCCGTAGTTTTTGCGGGTCTGGAACAATGTCTTAGTTTCAATGGGATCCCGGCCGGAGCGTATATACATCGTATACGCTCCGGCCGGGATCCCGTGCGGCCCCGCAAATAACTGACATATAAGTTTTCTGCGGCCGCAACTCAATGAATTGCGGCCGTAGGAAACCTTGTCAGTTCACGCTATGAAGCAAACGGCTCCGGCCGCTCGCTACATAGTGTGCAGGGGGAAGCTCTGATGTGGGCGCGCGCTGATGCACCCGCACCAGAGCTCTGCGGCCGGACAGATCATCCGGGCACAGACCGGCCGTTCCGGGACCCGGCCAGGGTCGCAGAACGTCCGGTCTCTTACTGTGTGTGAACATAGCCTTGAGGTTATCAGTAGGAAGCGGTGACTGAAGGATGTTATCCATAGTGAGCGGCAGCATTTATAAGGGGATCAGCAACTTTCTGCAGTGCGTCTCCTCTCTTACTTACGGGGCAATGGTGGCTACTAGACTGCAGAGATTGGCTTCCATTCTAGCGGCTGCCTTCCCTGGGTCCTAACAATGGCTGCCAGTACTCAGATACCCCCAGGACTCACACACTAATATGCAATCCCAGCGACATTGTGCAGCTATTGGGGGAAAATTGCAGGCAATGGTTTCCACTGGATTCAGATTGCCAGATCCACACGTCTGTGATATAAGTATACACGGTGTGTAAACTGGCTGTATATCTACGGAACTCTATGCATTATAATTAGAGATGAGCGAACCTCAAGCATGCTCGAGTCCATCCGAAACGAATGTTTCGGCATGTGATTAGCGGTGGCTGCTGAACTTGGATAAAGCTCTAAGGTTGTCTGGAAAACATGGATACAGCCAATGACTATATCCATGTTTTCCACATAGCCTTAGGGCTTTATCCAACTTCAGCCGCCACCGCTAATCAAATGCCAAACGATGGGAGTTCGGATGGACTCCAGCATGCTCCAGGGTCGCTCATCTCTAGTTCTAATGCATTACCATACAGTTACACGCTGTGCTATATACCCAGCCGCGTCAGATCAGTAGCGTACAGCTGTAGCCGCTCCGGAGCTCACTGTATAAGAATGAATGATGCATATGGGATATATATCACAGGCGTGGGAACCTGGCACTGATCTCTGACACGTTAATAACACTGATGATCTCATCTCTATGTCTGCAGGTGGGATACATTAGACAGCGAGTGGAGCGTCCGTCTTTTATCTTGATGTGCTGGGAGCCAAAGAGATGGACAGTTTTATGGCTGAACTTTTTTTTTTTTTTTGGCCCCAACAAAAACGCCGGAAAACACGGCAATACTGATCTTGGCTTTATTTTCTTGCTTTGGCAGGGTTTTTTGCATTTTTTAAAATGGCGTTTTTGTGTTTATTGTGTTTTGTGTAACTTTGTTGCTGAAGTTCGGGTCCAAACGTTGACCTGAATGCACCAGCGGCAGCGAGGAAGAGGCAATTGACCCCCTTCCTTGCTGGGGCGGACATCAGACCTGGCAGTTTTTTGTGTGCTGGATCACTGAGCCAATCAGTGGCTGAGATGGTGTTCCATCGATATTTGGGCTCAAAATGACGTCCGTCCTAAAGAAAGGCCACCAAAGGGGACGTTGTGTGGTCATGGCCATAATTTGGAGGAATGAATACGATTGCATTTTCTATAGAATAATTTGCTTTATTGTAGTCTATGGGAATTGTCCATCAGTTCACACAGTCGAGAAAAACAGCCGTAATTGAGTACAGGCGTATAAAGAATAAACATGCTCATGATTCACAACCTGTTTTTGCAACAAAAAAAAACACTTTTTTTTCACCTGTTCACACATTGTCAGCTATCTTTTTGAATAATAGGCAACATGATATATCCATCATCTGATGCCAGAATATTCTTAAAGGGGAATGTTATGAAATTGTCAGTGTAGAGAGGGTGACAGAGTCCAGCGATTAAGCACTATAAGGAGTCATTCCATAACCCTATAGTGACCAGGCGTCCTCTGTGAAAAAACTTAAGAACCCAACAGTCCTTTTAAGGGCTAATTTATATATATATATATATATATATATATATATATATATATATGTATAATGCATCTTTCTGCCTGGCTCTGCTGTGTGCCAGTGATTGCAGAGTGTAATTAATATACACAGTAGTATATAAGTCATAGTATAAATGCACAGGTGAATAGAAGATACACTAATGCTGCGCACCTCATAATTGCTCGGCTACACTTACACTTTGCACCTGATAATCTGTACACATGTGCGTAGACCGTAACACACGCTTCTACTGTACGTTTGTTATTTGTTTGTGAATGATCGGTGAACACAAACCAATCACAATAATTTTTCATCAATCACAGTCGGGTCGTCAGCAACTAATGGTACTTTTACACGGAGCGATAATTCGCCCGATTGCACGATTAACGATTTAGAATGAACAATGTTTTTTTCATAACGGTCAGCGTTTAGACGGAACGGAACATCGTACGGAAAAATCGTTTTGCGATCGCTTAAGCCTATCTCATACATAGGTGAAATCGTTGAAAGACCGTTTACATGGAACGATCTGCGAATTTTTTTGCGAACGATCAACGACGATTTGAGAAGTTGTTGAAAGATCAAAATGAACGATTTCTCGCTCGTCGCTTGATCGTTCGCTGTGTTTAGACGTACGATTATCGTTCGAATTCGACAGTTATCGTGCAAATTCGAACGATAAATCGCTCCGTGTAAAACCACCATAACACATATGACACTTTTCAATCACTTTGTTAGACACTGTTCTTTGATTGCATGGTATGGATTGTGTAACGAATGACGGAAATAGAAGCAAAAGACGTTGTAAAGATGTGACTTGTTTTCCTCTAGTCGAAGAGACGACTTCATGGTCTGATTATTACTCAGATTCCATCATTTGGATCAATCATATTCCTGAGTGCAATAATGGTAGACGTAGGGTAATGTGCCATGTTAGATGGACGGCAAGATACTGAGAAATGATACCGACAAACGATCCCAACCAATGATACAGACCGATTATACAGAGGAATGATACCGAGAATGATACCTACAAATGATACCGAAGAATGATATCAACCAATGATACCGAGAAATGATACCAACAAACAATCCCAACCAATGATACCAACCGATTATACCAAGGAATGATACCGAGAATGATACTGACAAATGATACCGAAGAATGATATCAACCAATGATACCGAGAAATGATACCAACAAACGATCCCAACCAATGATACCAACCGATTATACCAAGGAATGATACCGAGAATGATACTGACAAATGATACCTACAAATGATACAGAAGAATGATATCAACCAATGATACCGAGAAATTATACCGACAAATGATCCCAACCAATGATACCGACCGATTATACCAAGGAATGATACTGACAAACGATACCTACAAACGATACAAACGATACCAACCAATGATACTGAGACACGATACTGACCAATGACCAAAGAATACTTCATACGCAGCTGGTTTAGCTACATAACAGGAACAAAGAAGGGGAATACAATCCCAGTGCTAATCTATCAGTGAGAAGAAACAGATGTATCCATGGTCAGACACATCAGCAGCCACACATGTGATGAAACAAATGAGGAGCTCCGGAGCAAATGTTTCATGCCTGACCAGATGGATGTGTAAGCTGATCCTACAGCAATCTGGTCGCTGCACCAGATAGACACAACCTCAGTGTGCGGCCGTTGTGTATCAGAATAGGTCTCTGGATATGCTGTAATACAACGGCCGCACGCTGAGGTTGTGTCTATCAGGAAAGGTCTCTGGATATGCTGCACAACGGCCGCACACTAAGGTTGTGTCTATCAGGATAAGTCTCTGGATATTCTGTAATAACAATGGCCGCACACTGAGGTTGTGTCTATCAGGATAGGTCTCTGGATATGCTGCACAACGGCCGCACACTAAGGTTGTGTCTATCAGGATAAATCTCTGGATATTCTGTAATAACAATGGCCGCACACTGAGGTTGTGTCTATCAGGATAGGTCTCTGGATATGCTGCACAACGGCCGCACACTGAGGTTGTGTGAAGCTCAATGTCGGCACTCCGTCACATGGTACCCATGGATCAGGTTTCAATTTATTCACAAAATTTTCCGGCACTGACCAAGGCTTGCTTACAAATGTGCATTTATTTACATGACGAGGTGCACACTATACAGCAGGGCCAAACACGTTTTGGCTAAGTGTCTCATCAGGATATTTCTCTGGATATGCTGCACAATAGCTGCACACTGAGGTTGTGTCTACCAGGATATTTCTCTGGATATGCTGCACAATAGCGGCACACTGAGGTTGTGTCTACCAGGATATTTCTCTGGATATGCTGCACAATAGCGGCACACTGAGGTTGTGTCTACCAGGATATTTCTCTGGATATGCTGTAATTGTAGACATTGAGCTATGATTTAAAGGATTAAAAGAATAGTTCGCCCCCTACTTCCTCACCCGCTACCTCCTCACTCCCTCACAGCCCATATCCGCATATCTCCATCTTTTCTTCAGCAGTGGAATCATTGAGAACCAATGGGGTCTGGACAGAAACTGCTGGGATGTCCGGAAGTTTAATGCGCAAAGGCCTGTTGAAAAGCGCAGTTGCTGGTGGGATTCCTGTAGTGGGGTGCGGGTGGCTCTGTACTGTCTAAGGAATCTGTATAATTCTTGTTGTAAATCTTTGTGTTCCATGGTGGCAATCCTGAGAGTTTTGTTGATTGATTGCATGAAGCGTTCCACTTCGCCATTGGCCTGAGGCCACCAAGGAGTTATTTTTCTGTGGGTCAAGCCCAGATAAGTTACAAAAGACTGAAAGTCTGCAGAGAGGCAGCGCATAGTCAGTCTTTACTGTTACAGGTTTACAATATGCCGAGAAGATCTTGCCCAGTTTTGGTATAAGAGCTCTTACAAAGGTGATGGAAACAGGTTCGATGACTGGAACCCTAGAAAAATCATCTATAGTAAATAGGAACGATCTGGCAAAGTGCAGAAATCAACACTAACCGCAGTCTGAGGACTTTCTGGCAGAGGTGACGTTTGCAGTGGTGCTCGGCAATGGACAACCGTAGATACTTGACAAGGTTATACATGTCTCAATGAGCGCTACCACTTTTTTGGCTGGAAACCATACTTTCTCTCTAAGCAGTTCCTTGCCTTTAACCACACGTTGATGAGCCAGATCAGACACTGTGGCTTGAAGTTTCTGAGGTGTGACCAGGCGATTGTCACGCAGTAGCAACTCTTAATCAGAAACAGAGAGGGAATGAGGGGTTAACCAGCGCTACAAAAACATGGACACTTTCTTCCAGAGACAGCACCGCTCTTGTCTGCAGCTTGGGTGGGGTTTTGCTGCTCAGTTCCATTGAAGTGAATGGAGCTTAATTGCAAACGGCACCTGAACTGGAGACAAGAGTCGTGTTGTCTCTGAAAGAAAATGGCCATGTTTTTGTAGCACTGGATAACCCCTTTAAAGAAGGCCTGATCATCTGCCATTTGACCGTGTGGTTGAAGGTGAGCCTCAGCTAGAACCAGCTCCAGTTCTTAGACCGCCACTAACGGGCCTCTCTGCCTGTCAGTCATCCCCTCCGAGTGTGCTGACAGGCAGACAGTGGTGACTAGACACGGGTGGGGAGCCGCACAGGTGACTACCTCCCTGCCTGTCGCCCACTCGGGGAATAAAGCTTCTTTTTCTCCTGTATAAAGCTTATACTGCGTCCGCTACATGCCGCGGGCTCCTCAGGAGCTTTATATAGTGCTCCAGGGAACCATATCGGCCCAATTGGGCTGATTGTTCGCTTTAAGTGCTCCAGCAATTGTTGAGACCTATGCTACGTTTACACGGAGCGATAATTCGCCCAATCAATCGTTTAACGATTTTGAAGCAACGATTTGGTTTTTATAACGATCAGCGTATAGACAAATAAATCGTTAGAAAAATCGTAAGAAAATTCGTAAGAAAAATCGTTAATGCGATCGTTTTTAAGATCACTTAAGCCCATCTTTTACATAGTGAATTTTTGAAAGACAGTTTACACGAAATGATCTGCGAATTTTTAGCGAACGATGAACGACGATTTGAGTACATGTTGAAAGATCAAAATGAACGATTTCTCGCTCATCGCTTGATCGTTTGCTGTGTTTACACGGAACGATTATCGCTCGAATGCGATCGTTATTGCAAAAATTCAAACTATAATCGTTCCGTGTAAACACAGCACTATGCTCAGCGATCAGCGTTTAGACGAATAAATCGTTAGAAAAATCGTTAGTGCGATCATTTTTAAGATCGCATAAGCCCATCTTTTACATAGGGTAAATTGGTGAAAGACTGTTTACATGAAGTGATCTGCGAATTTTCAGCGAACAACGATTTAAGAACATGTTGAAAGATCAAAATGAACGATTTCTCGCTCGTCGTTTGATCGTTTGCTGTGTTTACATGGTACGATAATCGCTCAAATGCAGTGGCGTAGCTACCAGGGTCGCAGCAGTGAGGAGTCTAATATGTCTGTGGATTCGTGGCTCGGAGAAGTTCTCATAATGGCCCAGGACAGATGGAGAAGATGAAAAGGGAAGAACTCTGATCAGAGAAGACGTCCCCTGTGAGTCACTTGATATAACTGCACTGTAGAGTATATGGTGTATAGAGCCTGTGTGGAGCTGCGTCCACCTCTATATGACTAGATGAGGTGATAGTGATCTGTGTACAGTGGATCTTATTCAGTAGCAGCGGTGGGGTTAGTCAGTATGTGGCGGTGTTAGTCAGTATGTGGCGGTGTTAGTCAGTATGTGGCGGTGTTAGTCAGTATGTGGCGGTGTTAGTCAGTATGTGGCGGTATTAGTCAGTATGTGGCGGTGTTAGTCAGTATGTGGCGGTGTTAGTCAGTATGTGATAATATTTGTTACTTGTTATCCGGTTCTGTGTTTTATTTGGTCAGTAACAATGTGGGGGTGATGGTAGTGGTTGTGGTGTGGTGGTAATATTTCCCCCTTATATACTGGTATTATTGACAATATTGGTATACAGGATTTGGTCAGTAACAGTATGGTGGTAATATTTTTTCTTTCTATATGCTGGTGTTATTGGTAATATCTGTCTTGTGGTACATATCTAGTAGCATCACTTGGTCATGAAAGAGGGGGGGGGGGCCAAGTTGACCTCTCACACCAGGGTCCAGGAGACATTAGCTACGCCCCTGCTCAAATGCGATCATTTATGTAAAAATTCGATCGATAGTTCTAGGGAGTTGGGCCTTCCACCCATTCAATACCATCAGATGTCTCCAGGTCTTGGAATGGGAAGCACCTGTGAGATTGAACTGATGGCTGTGATGGGAAATCTAGTTCATTTCGGGGGTCACTATGATCCAGCTCATTTAACCCTTTAAGGACATGGCCCATTTTCGTTTTTACGTTTTCGGTTTTTCCTCCTTGTGCATAAAAGGCCATAGCACTTGCATTTTTCCACCTAGAAACCCATATGAGCCCTTATTTTTTGCGTCACTAATTGTACTTTGCAATTACAGGCAGAATTTTTGCATAAAGTACACTGCGAAACCAGAGAAAAATTCAAAGTGTGGTGAAATTGAAAAAAAAAACGCATTTCTTTTATTTGGGGGAAATGTGTTTTTACGCCATTCGCCCTGGGGTAAAACTGACTTGTTATGCATGGTCCTCAAGTCGTTACGATTAAAACGATATATAACATGTATAACTTATATTGTATCTGATGGCCTGTAAAAAATTCAAACCGTTGTTAACCAATATACGTTCCTTAAAATCGCTCCATTCCCAGGCTTATAGCGCTTTTATCCTTTGGTCTATGGGGCGGTGCGAGGTGTCATTTTTTGCGCCATGATGTGTTCTTTCTATCGGTACCTTGATTGCCCATATACGTCTTTTTGATCGCTTTTTATTACATTTTTTCTGGATTTGATGCGACCAAAAATGAGTAATTTTGCACTTTGGGATATTTTTGCGCTGACGCCGTTTACCGTACGAGATCAGGAATGTGATTAATTAATAGTTCAGGCGATTACGCACGCGGCGATACCAAACATGTTTATTTATTTATTTATTTGTTTACTTTTATTTAAAACCTGGGAAAAGGGGGGTGATTCAGACTTTTATTAGGGGAGGGGGCTTTTTACTATAAACAACACTTTATTTAATTTTTTTACACATATACTAGAAGCCCCCCTGGGGTTAGGGTTATTCCCCCTGGGGTTAGGGTTATTCCCCCCCTGGGGTTAGGGTTATTCCCCCCCTGGGGTTAGGGTTATTCCCCCTGGGGTTAGGGTTATTCCCCCTGGGGTTAGGGTTATCCCCCCTAGGGGACTTCTAGTATATACACTGTGATCTCTCATTGAGATCTCTGCAGCATAGATATGCTGCAGAGATCCATGAGATCGGCACTCGTTTGCTTTCGGCTGCTGCAGCCGAAAACGAACGAGTGCCGAGCCGAGGACGGCGCCATCTTGGACGCGTCCCCGGCCGGCATCAGTAACGGAGATCGCTCCTCCGGGACAAGGTCCCGGAGGAGCGATGTCCCCCACTAGACACCAGGGAAACGTTGCCTCCGGTAATCGGAGGCAGCTGTCAACTTTGACAGCTGCCTCCGATTAGCTAATTAGCGGGCACGGCGATCCGACCGTGCCCGCTAATAGCAGCGGTCCCGGGCTACTCGCGGCACCCGGGATCGCGGCACTTCAAAGCGGGGCCGCCGCGCGGCTCCGCTTTGAAGTGCAAGTGAGGACATATGACGTACCGGTACGTCATATGTCCTTAAGAGGTTAAAGGAGAAGTCCGGCCAAAATTATTTTTTTTATATGTTATTACTTATGGAAAGTTATACAATTTTCTAATGTACATTAATTATGGGAAATGCTCATATAGGGCTATTTCCCTTAATTTAGTGTATCAGGAAGTGTTAGAATTCTCTCAGAACCAGTGACGTCACGACGAAGGGTGTAATTCCTATGGAGTGTCCAGCAGGGGGCGCTCTCTATATAGAAGTCAATGAGTTCCATTGACTTCTATATATAGTGCGCCCCTGCTGGACACTCCATAGGAATTACAGTGTATGTAATGTAATGTTATGCACTGTACTTTTGGGGACTTCATGAATACATTTATGGAATACTTTGGGGAGCAAGTGTCCTTGCTCCCCAAAGTATCCCATAAATGTATTCAATGAATACATTTGCTGGGCACCGAGCAGGGAGGGAGAGAGGTGCCATCTACCCCCCCCCCCTCCCTCCCTGTTCGGTGCTGGGAACATATACAAAGTACTACTCCCCCATTATCTGCAGATAATGGGGGAGTAGTACCTGTGCTATCCCTATCACCGCCCGCCACCGCCGCTCACACAGGGGCTGCTTTTCATGCCCCCCGCCACTTCAAACTTACTATCGCGTCGCTGACTCCCCGCCGCCCGCGCCGCTTCTCACTATCCGGCCGGCCGCTGACTCCCGCACGCCCGCTTGCACGCCCCGTTCCTCACACTATCTGGCCTCCGCTCTCTGCTCTTGCATGCCGGCCGCGTCAGCCCACCCCCACCTCGGCCGGGGACACTAGGAAGCGCCATGCTCCTGGCCGGGGTGGGGGCGGGCATGCAAGAGCAGAGAGCGGAGGCCAGATAGTGTGAGCAACGGGGCGTGCGAGCGGGCGTGCGGGAGTCAGCGGCCGGCCGGATAGTGAGAAGCGGCGCGGGCGGCGGGGAGTCAGCGACGCGATAATAAGTTTGAAGCGGCGGGGGGCATGAAAAGCAGCCCCTGTGTGAGCGGCGGCGGCGGAGTGGGCGGTGATAGGGATAGCACAGGTACTACTCCCCCATTATCTGCAGATAATGGGGGAGTAGTACTTTGTATATGTTCCCAGCACCGAACAGGGAGGGGGGGGGGGTAGATGGCACTCCTCTCCCTCCCTGCTCGGTGCCCAGCAAATGTATTCATTGAATACATTTATGGGATACTTTGGGGAGCAAGGACACTTGCTCCCCAAAGTATTCTATAAATGTATTCATGAAGTCCCCAAAAGTACAGTACATAACATTACATTACATACACTGTAATTCCCATGGAGTGTCCAGCAGGGGCGCACTATATATAGAAGTCAATGGTACTCATTGAATTCTATATATAGTGCGCCCCTGCTGGACACTCCATAGGAATTACACCCTTCGTCGTGACGTCACTGGTTCTGAGAGAATTCTAACACTTCCTGATACACTAAATTAAGGGAAATAGCAGTATAGGAGCATTTCCCATAATTAATGTACATTAGAAAATTGTATAACTTTCCATAAGTAATAACATATAAAAAAATTATTTTGGCCGGGCTTCTCCTTTAAAGGAGTAGTTGAGAAGATGGGCTCCTATATTATACTGTATCTCCGGCTCTGGGACACTGATACGACGTCACTAGTAACACATCTTCTCTCACCTAGATGACAATCTCCTGGTGCCATCACACTGAACGCTGCTCAATCATCTCTTTATGTGCTATGTTATATACTCATGGCTGCAATGTTTTAGCTCAGTGATCGTTTTTCAGGATAATTCCGGCTCCGGCTGTGACATATTTCCAAGCTCCTCTATAGGCAGCAAAATGTCAGAAAACCATTGCTAAAAGATTGTAATAAGATGGAGATACCTGGTGGAGTGCAGAGAAGTGCAGTACAGCCTCCAACATGGCTGCCGCTTACAGCGCTGTGTCCTCATAGGTGATGGAGCGTCATGTGACCTACAGGAGAACCAATCAGGAGAATCAGAGAGCTATGAACTATATGAGCCAGGAGATCAGGAGAGTCATGTGATCAGGAGAGTCATGTGATCAGGAGAGTCGGTCACATGTATGTGACAGAGCTCAGCAGTGACACCTGTGGTGGTTACAGGTACTGACCCATAGTGACTGTATGTGGGAGTGGATCAGTGACTACTGAGCTATATGAGCACAACCAATCAGGAGCCTCCTTCCATCACATGTGTATGTGCTCAGCAGTGACACCTGTGGTGGTTACAGGTACTGACTATGGTGATTGTGTGAGGGAGCAGGAAAGCTGCAGGTAGTATATATATATATATACAGCACAGATTGAGGATACCAGAGTCAGTGCTGGCAGCAAGATGGAGCTCTGGGCTAACAAGATGGCCGCACTACAAGTGAGCTGGGGGACCATTTTCTCTCTCTCTCTCTCTCTCTCTCTCTCTATCTATCTCTCTCTCTCGCTCTTTCTTTCTCACACACACACACACACACATGCATAGGGGGAGATTTATCAGACATGGTGTAAAGTGAGACTGGCTCAGTCGCCCCCGGCAACCAATCAGATTCCACCTTTCATTTTCCAAAGAGTCTGTGAGGAATAAGAGGTGGAATCTGATTGGTTGCCGGGGGTGACTGAGCCAGTGTCACTATACACCATGTCTGATAAATCTCTCCATTACACTCTCTCCATTACACACACATAGACACTCTCACACATGGGCAGTCATAGTTTGTTTGTTTTTTTTAAAGGGGTGCTCCGGCGGGGGGGCAGTTTTTTGGGGGGACTGGGGAGGAGGTGGCTGAAATAAAAGACGTCCACTCACCTCCCCGATTCCAGCGGCAGGTCCCGCATCACGGCACTCCGGTCCCTGGTTCCGGGTGTCTGACGCGGGCCAGAGACGTGACGTCTCAGGTCCGCTCAGCCACTCAGTGAAGGAGGCGGGATCCGTTTGAAGTCCGCTCGGATCCCGCCTCCTTCACTGAGTGGCTGAGCGGCCCTGAGACGTAGCGTCTCGGGCGGTGTCAGACACCTGGAAGCGGCCAGGAACCGGAACATATACAAAGTACTACTCGACCATTATCTGCAGATAATGGGGGAGTAGTACCTGTGCTATCCCTATCACCGCCCACTCCACCGCCGCCGCTCACACAGGGGCTGCTTTTCATGCCCCCCGCCACTTGAAACTTACAAAAATCGCGCCGCTGACTCCCTTCACTGAGTGGCTGAGCGGACCTGAGAGGAACCGGGGAGGTAAGTGGACGTCTTTTATTTCAGCCACCTCCTCCCCGGTCCCCCCAAAAAAGTGCCCCCATGCTGGAACACCCCTTTAATTATTTTCTAAGAGGATGTGGTGTGTTTTATTGCTTTCATTTTCCAGCATAGAGGACTAAAAAGCAAATGGCAGTGATATAGCCAGAGCTGCTGGACTCTCCCTCCCCCCCGGCTGCTGAGCTCCTGGACTCTCCCTTCCCCCCGGCTGCTGGGCTGCTGGACTCTCCCTCCCCCACCCCCGCCTGCTGGGCTGCTGGACCCTCCCCCCCCCCCCCGACTGCTGGGCTGCTGGACCCCCCCCCCCCCCCCGACTGCTGTGCTGCTGTGCTCTCCCTCCCCCCCTGGCTGCTGGGCTACTGGACTCTCCCTCCCCCCCTGGCTGCTGGGCTGCTGGACTCTCCCTCCCCCCCTGGCTGCTGGGCTACTGGACTCTCCCTCCCCCCCTGGCTGCTGGGCTGCTGGACTCTCCCTCCCCCCCTGGCTGCTGGGCTGCTGGACTCTCCCTCCCCCCCTGGCTGCTGGGCTACTGGACTCTCCCTCCCCCCCTGGCTGCTGGGCTGCTGGACCCCCCCCCCGACTGCTGGGCTGCTGTGCTCCCCCCCCCCCCTGGCTGCTGGACTCTCCCTCCCTCCCGACTGCTGGGCTGCTGGAATCTCCCTTCCCCCCTGGCTGCAGGACTCTCCCTCCCCCCCTGGCTGTTGGGCTGCTGGACTCTCCCTCCCCCCCTGGCTGCTGGACTCTCCCTCCCCCCCGGCTGCTGCTGGTCTGCTGGACTCTCCCTCCCCCCGGCTGGTGGACTCTCCCTCCCCCCCGGCTGCTGGGCTGCTGGACTCTCCCCCCCCCCCCCCCCCCCCCCCCCCCCGGCTGCTGCTGGACTGCTGGACTCTCCCTCCCCCCCTGGCTGCTGGACTCTCCCTCCCCCCCCCCCTGGCTGCTGGGCTGCTGGACTCTCCCTCCCCCCCCTGGCTGCTGGGCTGCTGGACTCTCCCTCCCCCCCGGCTGCTGGACTCTCCCTCCCCCCCTGGCTGCTGGGCTGCTGGACTCTCCCTCCCCCCCGGCTGCTGGACTCTCCCACCCCCCGCTGCTGGGCTGCTGGACTCTCCCCCCCCCCCCCCCCCCCCCCCCGGCTGCTGGACTGCTGGACTCTCCCTCTCCCCCCCGGCTGCTGGACTCTCCCTCTCCCCCCCGGCTGCTGGACTCTCCCTCCCCCCCGGCTGCTGGACTCTCCCTCCCCCCCAGCTGCTGGACTCTCCCTCCCCCCCGGCTGCTGGGCTGCTGGACTCTCCCTCCCCCCCGGCTGCTGGACTCTCCCTCCCCCCTGGCTGCTGGGGTGCTGGACTCTCCCTCCCCCCGGCTGCTGGGCTGCTGGACTCTCCCTCCCCCCCGGCTGCAGGACTCTCCCTCCCCCCGGCTGCTGGACTCCCCCTTCCCCCCGGCTTCTGGACTCTCCCTCCCCCCCCCCCCCCCGGCTGCTGGGCTGCTGGACTCTTCCTCCCCCCGGCTACTGGGCTGCTGGACTCTCCCTCCCCCCCGGCTGCTGGGCTGCTGGACTCTCCCCCCCCCGGCTGCTGGGCTGCTGGACTCCCCCTCCCCCCCGGCTTCTGGACTCCTCCTCCCCCCGGCTGCTGGACTCCCCCCCCCCCCCCCCCCCCGGCTGCTGGGCTGCTGGACTCCCCCTCCCCCCCCCGGCTTCTGGACTCCCCCTCCCCCCCCCCCCCCGGCTGCTGGACTCTTCCAACCCCCCCGGCTGCTGGACTGCTGGACTCTCCCTCCCCCCCCCGGCTGCTGGACTCCCCCCCCCGGCTCCTGGGCTGCTGGACTCTCCCCCCCCCCCCCGGCTGCTGGACTCTCCCTTCCCCCCTGGCTGCTGGACTCTCCCTCCCCCCGGCTGCTGGGCTGCTGGACTCTCCCTTCCCCCCGGCTGCTGGACTCTCCCTCCCCCCTTGCTACTGGGCTTGACTCTCTGTGTCCCCCCCCCCCCTTGGCTCCTGGGCTGCTGGACTCTCCCTCCCCCCCCGGCTGCTGGGCTGCTGGACTCTCCCTCCCCCCCTGCTGCTGGACTCTCCCCCCCCCCCCCCCGGCTGCTGGACTCTCCCTCCCCCCCCCCCCCGGCTGCTGGACTCTCTCTTCCCCCCCGGCTGCTGGGCTGCTGGACTCTCCCTTCCCCCCGGCTGCTGGACTCTCCCTCCCCCCTGGCTACTGGGCTGGACTCTGTCTCCCTCCCCCCCCCCCCCGGCTCCTGGGCTGGACTCTGTCTCCCTCCCCTCCGGCTACTGGGCAGGACTCTCTGTCACCCCCCCGCTCATAGTCACCGTCCTCCCCAGTATTAGGCATCGCTCATAGTCACCGTCCTCCCCAGTATTAGGTATCGCTCATAGTCACCGTCCTCCCCGGTATTAGGCAGAGCTCATAGTCACCGTCCTCCCCAGTATTAGGCATCGCTCATAGTCACCGTCCTCCCCAGTATTAGGCATCGCTCATAGTCACCGTCCTCCCTAGTATTAGGCATCGCTCATAGTCACCGTCCTCCCCAGTATTAGGCATCGCTCATAGTCACCGTCCTCCCTAGTATTAGGCATCGCTCATAGTCACCGTCCTCCCCGGTATTAGGCAGAGCTCATAGTCACCGTCCTCCCCGGTATTAGGCAGAGCTCATAGTCACCGTCCTCCCCGGTATTAGGCAGAGCTCATAGTCACCGTCCTTCCCGGTATTAGGCATAGCTCATAGTCACAGTCCTCTCCAATATTAGGCAGGGCTTATAGTCACTGTCCACCCCGGCATTCTGCCAAATCTGTTTGGGGCTGGTGCACCTCGAAGGCGATGAAGCAGGGTAAGCAGGCCGTGGCTGGTGCTGGTGTTACATGGCTGGTGCTGGTGTTACATGGCTGTTGCTGGTGTTACATGGCTGGTGCTGGTGTTACATGGCTGGTGCTGGTGTTACATGGTTGGTGCTGGTGTTACATGGTTGGTGCTGGTGTTACATGGCTGGTGCTGGTGTTACATGGCTGGTGCTGGTGTTACATGGTTGGTGCTGGTGTTACATGGCTGGTGCTGGTGTTACATGGCTGGTGCTGGTGTTACATGGTTGGTGCTGGTGTTACATGGCTGGTGCTGGTGTTACATGGCTGGTGCTGGTGTTACATGGCTGGTGCTGGTGTTACATGGCTGGTGCTGGTGTTACATGGCTGGTGCTGGTGTTACATGGCTGGTGCTGGTGTTACATGGTTGGTGATGGTGTTACATGGCTGGTGCTGGTGTTACATGGTTGGTGCTGGTGTTACATGGCTGGTGCTGGTGTTACATGGCTGGTGCTGGTGTTACATGGCTGGTGCTGGTGTTACATGGTTGGTGCTGGTGTTACATGGCTGGTGCTGGTGTTACATGGCTGGTGCTGGTGTTACATGGTTGGTACACAGGTTGCTGTATTGCAGAAATACCTGTAGTTGACGATTCTTTTAAAACAGTTTTTATTGATTTTTGGGTAGGGAGAAAAAAACCAAAAACAAAACCACAACAATCACTTTCCTTTTAGGACATTGTGAGGCTCATCGCAGTGAGCTAATATGAGGCATAAAATGAGAAGTTGGAGAGGAGAAGCCTAATGCAAAACATATTCACAAGGAAGTGTGAGATGTGTAACCAAACAAACAAACAGTGAAAAGGAACAAGGGGAGGGGAGGCGTGACCGTGAGTCTCCAGTGCTCTGAGGTACTGCTCTGCTTGGGAGAAGGAGATTACAGCGGGGGGTCACCAACTAATTCACGGTTGAGGCACCAGGTCGTTTGACGGAAGGTCCGTTTTATTTGTTCTTGGATTCTATTGGGTAGTGTCGCTATGAAGCTTTCCCAGACTAGGAAGAACTTTTCCACCCTGTGCTCTTTCAGTATTGCTGATTCCACCCAGTCCATTCGGAATATAAACAATACTTTGTCGAGGAATAGTTTACGGGACGGTGGCTGTGGCGAGATCCATACCTGCAGGATCGCCTTGCGAGCTGCTGCAGATAATAGATGTAAAAGTTTTCTCGGTCCCCGCCCGCATTTAAATTGTTTAGGGTCTATCCACCCAAAGACCCCCCAATGTGCGTTGTATGGTACAAAGTTCACTAGGTGCGTTTTAGCAAAGTTTTCCACCGTCTTCCAGAATCCCTGGATGATCGGGCACTGCCATAAGCAGTGTGTGAGGTCCGCCTCCGGTGCTCCACACTTAAAACATGAGGATGTGGGGAATACTCCCATTTTATAGCCCCTTGTCGGGGAAATATATGAGCGGTGAAATATGCGTAGGCTCATCTCCATCTTGCCGCTGGTAGCATTTTAATGGAGTATTCCAGCATGGTGAGGAGGTCCGGTATCGTCAGGTCTGGGAAATGGTGAAGCCATTGAGACAACCCTGTGTTTTGGGTTGTGTAGTCCAATGAAGAGTGGAGGTAGCGATACGTGTGAGATGTTTGTTGTTTAGTCGCCGTGGGTCTCTTCATTATTGTGTGGAATGTAATGTCCCATTCCTCTGGCGATAGGTGTTTTAGGTACTTGCGGAGGAAGCTTGCAGCTTGGAGATACGCAAATTGGGGGAAGGTAACTTCTGGATACTTATCCCGTAGGTCTTGCAGTGTTAAGGGTGCTTTTTTGGCAATGTCAGTTAAGTGATATATGGTAGTGAGTATTCTTTGGTGCCAGGTTTTGAACAGCGGGTGGGGGTGTCCATTTTGGAAGTTAGGGTTGCCTATCAGCGTGATAAACAGCGAGCAAGTCGGGTGTAAATGGAGTGATTTCCTCATTTTGTACCAGGACCTCCAGGTAGAGGTTAACAGTAGGTTGTCTTTGATCTCGGAGGGCAAGTTTGAGTAAGTGGTGTGTAGCAGATTGGATAGGGAGTACGGGAGTGCCATGGGACTGTCCACCGATAGGTCTGTGTGGACCGCTGTGTTCTGGATCCAGTCCCGGATGATACGAAATTGGGAGGCTAGGTTCAGTTTTTGTATATTTGGGAAATTTAAGCCACCATGTAGTTTTGTTTGTTGCAAAATATTGTAGGCAATTTTTAGACTTTTTAGAGCCCCATATGAAGGATCTGTATAGAAAGTTTATCCTCCTGTCATCCTTAGGTCTGAGATGTATTGGCAAGGATTGGAAAATGTACAACAGCTTGGGTATTTCCACCATCTTTAGTAAATTGGCTCTGCCCATGAATGTAAGGGGAAACTTCTTCCAGACTGCAGGTTTCTAGATTTTTGACATGTGTGTATGTTCTGAGAGTATAGCTTGGCTGGAGATTTAGTTATGCTTATTCCCAGGTAAGGCATAGTAGTGGAATTCCAGCGGATGGGTATGTCCACAATGGACGGCTCGGGCCCTTTAGCAAGAGAGCTTCACATTTGTCCATAGTTAATGATTCTTAATCCTCGTCGCCAGTTGTAGTGAAGGTGCAGGGAACCCCTGAAGTCAACCCTTTATTCCATGCTTCCACAATGGCCTCTTGTCTAGCATCTCCTCCCTACCAGCTCAGCTTCTCCCCAGCTCAGCTCCTCCTCCTTCCCAGCTCAGCTCCTCCCCCCCCAGCTCAGCCCCTACCCTCCTAGTTTCTCCCCCCCAGCTCAGCTCCTCCCCCCTGTTCCTCTTCTCCCCAGCTCAGCTTCTCCTCCTCTCCATCTCAGCCCGTCCTCCCCAGCTCAGCCCCTTCACCCCCCCAACTCAGCTCCTCCTCCCCCCAGCTCAGCTTTCCCCCAGCTCAGCCCTTCCCCTCCTAGTTCCTCCCCCCAGCTCAGCTCCTCCCCCCAGTTCCTCTCTCCCCCCAGCTTAGACCCTCCCCTCCTAGTTCCTACCCCAGTTCAGCCCCTCCCCCAGCTCCTCCTCCCTGAATACATTACTGTTGCTGGGCAGAATAAACAGCACTGAGAATACTTATACCGACCTCCCACACGACCTCAGCCTATACTTGGACCTGTTCCTGGATTCAGCGCTCTGCCCCTTTGTTCCCTGCTTTGGCATCTCTTGGGTCACTGGTAAATGGTAAAGACCATGGAGCTACACTGAGAGCGCTCTTTGGGAATGGCACAAAGCCAGCCGGACACAGCGGCCGTCACATTCACGGACTTTGTACACAGATTTATATCTATTTTAGTAAAAGAGTCCTCTATGTCCACCATAGAAGTATCAGCTGGTAGTATTACTCATGCAAAGCGTCCTTGTATCTTCTCTATAAACTTAGAGACCCTGTCAGCAGGTTTCTGCTGGTTTATCTAATGGTCCGAGAAGCTGAGCAGAATGATGGATCACTTACATAGTCCTGTGCAGGAGATCTCCACCTGAATAAAAAGGACAATAACTAGTCCCCTCCATTATCTGTGTGCTCAGTAGTCCTCAATATTCATGAGCACCAGCTCCCTCTGCCCACTGGCTGCTGATTGGCAGTCATCTATAGTGTGTATATGTACTGTGTATAGGCCGACAGCTGTCAATCAGCAGCTGGGGGGGGGGCAGTAGCGGGACACGAATCCTATTCTCTTGCAAATCAGGACAACGACTGAACCGAAGTAATAGGCCACGACTACACAACGTCTTTTATTGGCCGTTTGATAGACTTTTTAATAGACAGCTGTCACTTGTGACTGTGGCTTTGGGTATAAGGTTGGGGGGGGGCTGTGATATTATACTGTAGTCATAGCTCTTACTGATTGGCTTTGGGTATAAGGTTGGGGGGGGCTGTGATATTATACTATAGTCATAGCTCTTACTGATTGGCTTTGGGTATAAGGTTGGGGGGGGTCTGTGATATTATTATAATGTAGTCATAGCTCTTACTGATTGGCTTTGGGTATAAGGTTGGGGGGGGGCTGTGATATTATACTGTAGTCATAGCTCTTACTGATTGGCTTTGGGTATAAGGTTGGGGGGGGCTGTGATATTATACTATAGTCATAGCTCTTACTGATTGGCTTTGGGTATAAGGTTGGGGGGTCTGTGATATTATACTATAGTCATAGCTCTTACTGATTGGCTTTGGGTATAAGGTTGGGGGGGTCTGTGATATTATACTGTAGTCATAGCTCTTACTGATTGGCTTTGGGTATAAGGTTGGGGGGGCTGTGATATACTATAGTCATAGCTCTTACTGATTGGCTGTGGTGGTTGCGTTACTTTAGGATTTTTTTTATTATTTTTCTGTATTTTTTAGTGTCCTTACAGATATCTCCCTGTAGCCCACAGTCTTGTACCATTATATTATAGCGGCATCTTTTATTCTCACACCTGGAGTAATTTACTTCCTTATCATATGAAACAAGTATAATAGAGGTAACAGAACATCGTCTATGGTGCTAGCTGGGTCCTGGGACGCAGTTATCTGGATGGACCATACAATGCGCCAAACCAACAATACTCGCTGACACTGCGGTCTATTACAGGAAAAGCCCCTCAGCGCCCGACTCGCAGCATTTTGTTAAAAATCTCGCTGGATCGGTTTTGTTGCCGCTGCTTTTTTAACAATCATAAAATTGACCAAACAATGATAGCATGGACGCCCAACAATGATAGCATGGACGCCAAACAGTGATAGCATGGACGCCAAACAATGATAGCATGGACGTCTAACAATGATAGCATGGACACCAAACAATGATAGCATGGACGTCTAACAATGATAGCATGGACACCAAACAATGATAGCATGGACACCAAACAATGATAGCATGGACGCCCAACAATGATAGCAGGGATGCTAAACAATGATAGCATGGACGCCAAACAGTGATAGCATGGACGCCAAACAATGATAGCATGGACGCCAGACAATATTAGCATGGACACCAAACAATGATAGCATGGACGTCTAACAATGATAGCATGGACACCAAACAATGATAGCATGGACACCAAACAATGATAGCATGGACGCCCAACAATGATAGCAGGGATGCTAAACAATGATAGCATGGACGCCCAACAATGATAGCATGGACGCCCAACAATGATAGCATGGACGCCCAACAATGATAGCATGGACGCCCAACAATCATAGCAGGGACGCCAAACAATGGTAGCATGGACGCCCAACAAAGATAGCATGGACGCCAAACAGTGATAGCATGGACGCCAAACAGTGATAGCATGGACGGCAGACAATGATAGCATGGACGCCCAACAATGATAGCATGGACGTCTAACAATGATAGCATGGACGCCAAACAATGATAACATGGACGCCAAACAATGATAGCTTGGACACCAAACGATGATAGCAGGGACGCCAGACAATGATAGCATAGACGCCAGACAATGTTAGCATGGACGCCAGAAGACTCCACCTCCAGTATACTGTATAGCAGAGAGGAGACGGCCGTACCAAGCTGATAGACGGGATGGGAGGCTCCGACACCTTCCTGGGTTATTCTCTGGACTCTGCTAGTAAATAGTCCCAAAGCTTTGGAGGCTCCTCCAGATGTGGCCTGTGCATTCCAGGAAGATTTTCACGTCTTCTTTCTTTTGATTCCAGACATCTTAAAGCGATCAGGATACCAGGGAAGTTTCCATAAACGTGAAGCACCAGAATCTTTTTTGTGATGCCAGCTTCCTTCTCAGCGATAACGCTTTATAGGCGGCTGCGTCTACTCTGTATACAGGTTATTATATGTGGCTTCTTATGGAGAAGCCCTGGTCGTTGACCCTCACTACAGACATCTATACATTAACCCCTTAGCCACCAGCCATGCAGCTTTAACAGCAGTCACTGTGGAGTTGGGCCAGACCGTCGCCTTATTATGCCCAGCTGCCCGGTGCCAGTCTCTGAGATGGCAGGAGCTTGGCTTCCAGTAGAAAGTCGGGCTCCTCTACTGACTGCGGGGACCAGATAAACCCATCCTGGTTATTTAACCCCTTGCACACAGGAGTCAAATTGGCTTTCGTGTGTCATGGATTTGAAGGTGTCCGTGACCCCATCGTCAGCCCTGCAACACCACTGCTGGGTACTGATGGGTTTCAGTGGCAGCCGGGGGTCTTCTCAAGTCCTCCAGACCTGCCATGTATACGCATATATATATGTGTAGTGCATGGCAGTGAATGGTAGTCTGAAACTTCTTATAGAACTCATCAAACATTAAATAATTGTTCTTTTTTCTGTATGATACATGTAGGACACAAAAAGTCACTTTTCTACCATTATTTTATTGCTAAAAAGTTGTATGAGAATAATAGTCTGAAGGTATCAAGTACAGTACATACAGTATATGGCAGCAGGAATATATATGTTATGCAGGCGATAACAGAGAGCCTTAAAGGGGTTATCCAGCGCTACACAAAAATGGCCACTTTCTTCCAGAGACAGCCCCACTCTTGCCTCCAGCTTGGGTGTAGGTTTTGTAACTCATTTCCATTGAAGTGAATGGAGCTTAACTGCAAACGGCACCTAATCTGGAGACAAGGGTCATGCTGTCTCTGGAAGAAAGTGGCCATTTATTTGTAGCACTGGAGAACCCCTTTAAAGAGGATAGGGGACAATTAAACGATCGCAGGGGTCCGACCTTCGTAACACCCCCCCATCTCTGCGTCGGGCCCCGGCTTCTATGTTATGAATAGAGCGGCGGGTTCGGCACGTGACCCTCTATTCATTCCCATGGAGCCACTGGAAAGTCCTGTACTCAGCTCTCTCCAACACCTCCATAGGAATGAATAGAGGGTCATGTGCTGTACCCGCCGCTCTATTCATAACACAGAAGTCGGGGGGCGATACGGGGATGGGCAGGGGGTACAAAGGTCGGACCCCCCACAATCTCTGACTTCTTCCCTATCCTGTGCATATCCTGTGTATAGGGGACAAGTTTATTTTCCCTGGACGACCTCTTTAAAGCCTGAGCAGAAGACAAGCCCCTCTCTCCCCAGACAATCTATTAGACGTTACTTATGCAGAATGATATCAACCACATTTATGATGACGGATATAAGAGGACGTGCACAAGTATAGGAGGAGGAGGGCCGGCTATCAGAATTATATTCAATAAATGATAATGTTCTCATTGGCTGATTCTCATTGGCTCATTCTCATTGGCTCATTCTTATTGACTCACTCTCATTGGCTCATTCTCATTAGCTCATTCTCATTGGCTCATTCTTATTGACTCACTCTCATTGGCTCATTCTTATTGGCTCTTTCTTATTGGCTCATTCTTATTGGCTCACTCTCATTGGCTCATTCTCATTGGCTCATTTGTGCTGAAAATTTTCGTGCATTCACTAGATAGATGTGCAAGTTCTATTCAAGCAGTATGATGTATTTCTGTATTCGCTAGATGGGTTTCATCCAAATGAATGAGGATTTCATCTACATTGAGCCTGTGAATGGGACTATTGGGGAGACAAGCAACGCCCATAGAGTGTACAGAACAAAAAGAACGACCGATGATAAAACTGCAGGGAACCGAAGCAGCGGTCACCAGTCCTACTGTGGAGTTATAGGTAAGTTCTCCTTTTATTCTTTGCTTCATTCTATATTTATTAATATAGGGGTCAAAGGATCGGAGACAATGGGGGGGGGAACATTTATGAAGAGCGGTGGACTTGTAGGCCAGTCTTACATTAGGCCCCGCCCCCGAGCAGCCCGCCATATTCACCAAGAGGTGACACTGGCCTGAGCCGCTCATCAGGCAAGCAGGGGATATTAGAAATATGTTGATAAGATGAATGATTTTTCATGGCGATTAAGTAAAAGTATTAAGTATAGCAGCGGCTCAAAGTAATTCACAGCGGACGGGAGGTGGGAAACAGTCAACATGATCAGTAATGGTCTGGGCTGGTCCAGGGAGTGGTGAGATTGGACAGGCGCTTCTAGGGAGTGGTGAGGTGGGACAGGCGCTTTTAGGGAGTGGTGAGATGGGACAGGCGCTTCTAGGGAGTGGTGAGGTGGGACAGGCGCTTCTAGGGAGTGGTGAGGTGGGACAGGCGCTTCTAGGGAGTGGTGAGGTGGGACAGGCGCTTCTAGGGAGTGGTGAGGTGGGACAGGCGCTTCTAGGGAGTGGTAAGATGGGACAGGCGCTTCTAGGGAGTGGTAAGGTGGGACAGGCGCTTCTAGGGAGTGGTAAGATGAGACAGGCGCTTCTAGGGAGTGGTGAGGTGGGACAGGCGCTTCTAGGGAGTGGTAAGATGAGACAGGCGCTTCTAGGGAGTGGTGAGGTGGGACAGGCGCTTCTAGGGAGTGGTGAGGTGGGACAGGCGCTTCTAGGGAGTGGTAAGATGAGACAGGCGCTTCTAGGGAGTGGTGAGGTGGGACAGGCGCTTCTAGGGAGTGGTGAGGTGGGACAGGCGCTTCTAGGGAGTGGTAAGATGAGACAGGCGCTTCTAGGGAGTGGTGAGGTGGGACAGGCGCTTCTAGGGAGTGGTAAGATGAGACAGGCGCTTCTAGGGAGTGGTGAGGTGGGACAGGCGCTTCTAGGGAGTGGTGAGGTGGGACAGGCGCTTCCAGGGAGTGGTGAGGTGGGACAGGCGCTTCTAGGGAGTGGTGAGGTGGGACAGGCGCTTCTAGGGAGTGGTGAGGTGGGACAGGCGCTTTTAGGGAGTGGTGAGGTGGGACAGGCGCTTCCAGGGAGTGGTGAGGTGGGACAGGCGCTTCCAGGGAGTGGTGAGGTGGGACGTGCGCTTCTAGGGAGTGGTGAGGTGGGACAGGCGCTTCTAGGGAGTGGTGAGGTGGGACAGGCGCTTTTAGGGAGTGGTGAGGTGGGACAGGCGCTTTTAGGGAGTGGTGAGGTGGGACGTGCGCTTCTAGGGAGTGGTGAGGTGGGACAGGCGCTTCTAGGGAGTGGTGAGGTGGGACGTGCGCTTTTAGGGAGTGGTGAGGTGGGACGTGCGCTTCTAGGGAGTGGTGAGGTGGGACAGGCGCTTCTAGGGAGTGGTGAGGTGGGACAGGCGCTTCTAGGGAGTGGTGAGGTGGGACAGGCGCTTCTAGGGAGTGGTGAGGTGGGACAGGCGCTTCTAGGGAGTGGTGAGGTGGGACAGGCGCTTCTAGGGAGTGGTGAGGTGGGACAGGCGCTTCTAGGGAGTGGTGAGGTGGGACAGGCGCTTCTAGGGAGTGGTGAGATGGGACAGGCGCTTCTAGGGAGTGGTGAGGTGGGACAGGCGCTTCTAGGGAGTGGTGAGGTGGGACAGGCGCTTCTAGGGAGTGGTAAGGTGGGACAGGCACTTCCAGGGAGTGGTGAGGTGGGACAGGCGCTTCTAGGGAGTGGTGAGGTGGGACAGGCGCTTCTAGGGAGTGGTGAGGTGGGACAGGCGCTTCCAGGGAGTGGTGAGCCGGCTCCATCTTTTACACTGATAACACTGGTGAACAGCCAAAAAGGTTCCGACATGAAAACAGTTGAACTTGGGGCTGAGATCGAAAATGATGTTCAAATTTTTAAATTGTCTGTAATTTTCAAGATATAGACGTCCTTTCTATACTTCTCACAGCCTGTGATACAATTCTAATACAAGTTTGCATCATCAGTATTGCATCATCAACTGGTATATTGCATCATCTTAGAATGACCAATAGTTATGGTATAAGGCTAGGTTCACACTGCTTCTGCTATCTGTGTTTTTCATCCATTTTTTGCAAAAAATGCATGAAAAAACTTGATGCATTTGTGTGCATCTGTTTTGATCTGCTTTTCCATCGACTTTCATTATAAAAAAAAGGATCCGTTTTTTTTTAATGGACACAAAAGTAGTGTCAACACTACTTTTGTATCCGTTAAAAAAAACGGATCCGTTTCGATCCATTTTTTTTTTTCAAAACTGATGCACACAAATGCATAGTTTTTTTGCAAAAAATTGATGAAAAAAACGTATCCGAAAAAGCGCTGTGTGAACCTATCCTAAGGTATCGGGGTAAATGGAAGCCATCAATGCTTGCAGATTACTGTTGGACAGTTATCAGAGACAATCCCATGTATGGATACAAAAGACAGGTGTAAATGCGCTGAGTAGCCATTGAATAAGGAGGGACATCCCAGAATTCAATAAACATAATTAGGCTATGTTCACAAAGAACTACGGCTGTAGTTTTGAGGGGTGGAACATAACCTTATTTTCAATGGGATCCCGGCCGGAGCGTACACTCATCGTATGCGCTCCGGCCGGGATCTGTGCGGCGCCGGAAAAAACTGACATGTGAGTTTTCTGCGGCCGGAATTCAGTGAATTTCGGCCGCAGAAAGACCTTTCAGTTCACACAGTGAAGCAAGCGGCTCCGGACGCTCGCTTCACTGTGGGCTATGGGAAGCTCTGATATGGGCGCCCGCTGATGCACCCGTATCAGAGCTCCGCGGCCGGAAAGATCATCTGGCCGGTACTTAAGATTACCCAACCGGGGTCACGGAACGGCCGGTCTCGCACGCCGTGTGAACATAGCCTTAATTTGTAAAAATTCTTGGATCTGCCTGTAAATTGTAGTTGATTTCAGATAGAACTAAGTTTCCTATGAATATATTTCAGGAGTTTATGAACAGTAACCGCGCTTCCTTATGATGCAGAAGTAATAAATCTGTCGGCTATTATACTGTATTCTATACAATTCACAGAACAGGAACATGAGAACTCTCCCATATCAGAGAAACTAGAGACAATTCACAAAACAGGAACATGAGAACTCTCCCATATCATAGAAACTAGAGACAATTCACAAAACAGGAACATGAGAAATCTCCCATATCATAGAAACTAGAGACAATTCACATTTTTCTTTGTGAAATTTGAATTCAGCACAGAAAAATCATTAAGAAATGGAGAATTTTATTTCTGACCCAAACAACTTTTGAAAATTTGTTGACCAGTGTTATCAATCAATAGAGAGGTGACGGGGTCTTCACTGGAGGCACCAATACTGGGAACGTTAGGGTGCCCATACAGAACATATATATATATATATATATATATATATATATATATATATATATATACTGGCCAGATCTGATAATGTGTGGAGGGGGGGGGGGGGGGGGTAGAAGGATCCGGCGTCTTGGGTTCAAATGTGAATGTGAAATAGTTTGCACTATAAGCGGCTGCCAGAGCCGTCTGCAGTTACTTAGGGCTGGCAGCTGCTGTCACTCTGGGCAGCTTTACAATAAATGTAGCACATATATAACAAGCAAGAGGGGAGGTTAAAGGTCGGAATGCGTCAACCTCACAAGTCAGGTCGAAACATAAAGCAAATACTAAGCTGTAAGTGAAGGAGCCGCAGGTGAGTGACCCGGATTCATGTCTGAGGCCTTCGCGTTCTTGCTCTTTGTGTAGGGACGTGAGATGAGACTATAGACGTAGCAGATACCTGGAGCCTGGATTATAATGCACTGACAGCGTAGTGGGATACAGGGAAGAATGTGTTGTTACAAGGTAGAATGAAGATGCGGCACTCACCATAAATCTTCACAAAACAAACCCTGGTGCTCAGCGGGTTACAACATAGATGCTGGTGTGCTCCACTAAAGTGACGACCATTTCACACGTGTGTGCACAACAACGGCCAAGTGGTCCGTCATCACGTCCATACGTACTATAGAAATACACTTCAGTACAGACATTGTAACAAAACTGCATACATATAACAGCATTTAAAGTGACAGTACACCAATAAATAAAACAACTCGAGAGCATAATATACTTATTACAGTGCATCACAAAAAGACACTAAGGTTGTTACGGATGTGCGGGCCGAGTGGGCAGAGCGCATCTGTTTGGATATTCCAGCGCGCTTCTCTCTGAAGCAAAAGACACACATCGGGGTAATTCAACCAGTTCTTGCCCTGCAGAACGCAGTACATTGGAGTCGCTGTTATGGACACTAGTAATGACCCTCCACCTGTTATTATAGATCTACAATAGTCTCTACACATCCTACAGGTTTAGGGGCGTAAGACTTTATGGTGAGTGCCGCATCTTCATCATACCGTGCAACAAGATTGGGAGATTGTCTATATGAGGCAGAGCACCATCTTGGTTACCCGATGCTGTCCGGCCGGGAGCCCTATAACCGCCTGCTTGATAAACTGGTAATAACACGCTGTACACAGGTTTGGATGGACCCCAGCGTGCTCGGGATATGCTCATCTCTATTCTGTGGGAAACTATTGCTGTCCTACAATTTTGCTGGGGTACAATGCATTTAAGGACTTGGTTATAGTTTGGGGTGTTGACTCCTGTGTGTATTCTGGGTGTATTCTGTGCGTATTCTGGGTGTATTCTGGGTGTATTCTGTGCGTATTCTGTGCGTATTCTGGGTGTATTCTGGGTGTATTCTGTGCGTATTCTGTGCGTATTCTGTGCGTATTCTGTGCGTATTCTGGGCGTATTCTGGGTGTATTCTGTGCGTATTCTGTGCGTATTCTGGGTGTATTCTGTGTGTATTCTGGGTGTATTCGTATTCTGTGCGTATTCTGGGTGTATTCTGGGTGTATTCTGTGCGTATTCTGGGTGTATTCTGTGCGTATTCTGTGCGTATTCTGGGTGTATTCTGTGCGTATTCTGGGTGTATTCGTATTCTGGGTGTATTCTGTGCGTATTCTGGGTGTATTCTGGGTGCAGGGCCGGCGTTAGGGGGGGGGCAAGCAGGGCAAATGCCCAGGGCCCCCATCCCCCAGGGGCCCCCTCCCGCAGTTCCAGTGGAGAGGAGAGCACAGACAGCATCCTCCAGCGTCTGGGAATGATCCCCGGCTGCTGCTATCAGGGGTCACACAGAGGCTGCAGGACGCTGCTCGGTGTCTGCTCCCCCTCCCCTCCCCCTCCCTCCAGCTCCTCTCACTGCACCTGACTTCCTGCTCTGGTGTGGAGCTGTCGGGACGATGGAGGAGAGGGCTGCCAGGTGAGGGTGACAGCCTGCTGCAAGGAACATGAGGGGTATGCACCACTACACCCAGCATGCTAGAGGGAGTAAGTATACTGTACATGTAGTGTGTAATGTGTATGAATGTAGGTGTATAATGGATGAATGCAGTGTGTGTTACATGTCCTGTGTGTAGTGTGTGGACTGGATGGTTTGTATCTGTATAATGTGTTTTCATGGGTGTGTGAGTGTGTGTATATATATATATAATGGTGTGTGTGTGTGTGTGTGTATATATATATATATATAATGGTGTGTGTGTGTCCTATGTAATTGCTGCCGGTGACCACTGAGGCCGCTGATTGGCTGCAGCTCCTATGTGTATAAGGCAATACAGTGTATTTATTGAGAAAAAAATAAGGTGGTATTCAGTCCTTAGGTGGTGGTCACTGTATGGCGGTAATATTGGTCTGTATATAGTGTCATTATGCAGTGGTCACGGTATGGTGGTAATATTGATCTGTATATAGTGTCATTATGCAGTGGTCACGGTATGGCGGTAATATTGATCTGTATATAGTGTCATTATGCAGTGGTCACTCTTTGGCATTAATATTGGTCTGTATATAGCGTATATAGAGTCATTACTGCCATAGATTGACTGCCACATAATGACACTATATACAGACCAATATTACCGCTATACAGTGACCACCACATAATGACTCTATATACACACTATATACAGACCAATAGTACAGCCATAGAGTGATCGCCACATAATATTGGTCTGCATACAGAGTCATTATGCAGTGGTCAATCTATGGCGGTAATATTGGTCTGTATATAGTGTGTATATAGAGTCATTATGTGGTGGTCAGTCTATGACGGTAACATTGGTCTGTATATCGCCACATAATATTGGTCTGCATACAGTGTATATAGAGTTATTATACAGTGGTCACTCTATGGCCGTAATATTGGTCTGTATATAGTGTATATATAGTCATTACTGCCATAGATTGACTGCCACATAATGACTCTATATATACACTGTATACAGACCAATAGTACAGCCATAGTGACCGCCACATAATATTCGTATGTATACAGTGTATATAGAGTCATTCATTATACAGTGGTCAGTCTATAGCGGTAATATTGGTCTGTATATAGTGTATATAGAGTCATGCGGTGGTCACTCTATGGCGGTAATATTGGTCTGTATATAGTGTATATAGAGTCATTATGGGGCGGTCACTTTATGGTGGTAATATTGGCCTATATATAGTGTGTTTTCTTCAATAACGGTATGGAGGTAAGATTTGGTCCTGATTATAGTGATTTTTTATTTTATTTTTTTAAAGCAATTCATATAAATAGTTCTTGTGTTTACACCACTAGCTTCAGTCCTGGCATTTAGCGGCAGTCCTGGCATGTAGAGGCAGTCCCGGCATGTAGGGGCAGTCCTGGCATGTAGTGGCAGTCCTGGCATGTAGGGGCAGTCCTGGCATGTAGTGGCAGTCCTGGCATGTAGGGGCAGTCCCGGCATGTAGAGGCAGTCCCGGCATGTAGGGGCTGTCCTGGCATGTAGGGGCAGTCCTGGCATGTAGTGGCAGTCCTGGCATGTAGGGGCAGTCCTGGCATGTAGCCGCAGTCCCGGCATGTAGGGGCAGTCCCGGCATGTAGAGGCAGTCCCGGCATGTAGGGGCAGTCCCGGCATGTAGGGGCAGTCCCGGCATGTAGGGGCAGTCCCGGCATGTAGGGGCAGCCCCGGCATGTAGAGGCAGTCCCGGCATGTAGAGGCAGTCCCGGCATGTAGAGGCAGTCCCAGCATGTAGGGGCAGTCCCGGCATGTAGCGGCAGTCCCGGCATGTAGCGGCAGTCCCGGCATATAGCGGCAGTCCCGGCATGTAACCTTCTGAACTGAGTAAGGGCCCTAATACATGGAGCGAAAATTGTCCGAATGAGGACTATATCGCTCTGTGAGGACACTGGGGAACGTGATCAGGTAGTATATATCACAGACAAGGCCTGAGGACACCGGGGAACGTGATCAGGTAGTATATATATCTTTATTGTTTACTATATACAGCAAGGATTGCACACACATCACTAATGATATACTGTATATATACACATAGGGGGAGATTTATCAAACATGGTGTAAAGTGAAACTGGCTCCGTTGCCCCTAGCAACCAATCAGATTCCACCATTCATTACTCAGATTCTAAGATGGTGGAATCTGATTGGTTGCTAGGGGCAACTGAGCCAATTCTTCTTTACACCAGTTTGATAAATCTCCTCCATAGCTTTTGCTGTAGTCGGCTATCTAAGCGAGCTCCATTCTACCAGATTGGCGCTCGCTTCTGCAGAATATCAGGCCGTGTAATACGGCCTTAAAAGTGGCCGTACACTTCCAATAACTGCTGGCTGAACATTCCTTCAGCTGACAATTATCTCTCCCATCCGGTCCCGTCCTCCCCATACACAGAAATTTAGCACATCTGAGTGTTCCTGTGTTCTCTATGAGAGGGGAAAGCCATAGCCATACAGATCTGATGGCGGCTTATCTCTCTGAGAACAAAGAGGTTGGGCGTTGATTTTCCATCAAGCCCGACCCCCTATGTCCACTGATATCATCTGTCAGAGGACTGTCCAGAGAGCCCCATACACCTTACGCTGATGGCCGAACCCACCAGGAGCAACAGATACCACCAACAGAAGAGTAACATGTATGGGGACCTTAAATTGTTGCTAAAATATTTCAGCATTTGGGGCCCCACCTTCAACTTTGCCCAGGGCCCCTATCTAGTCTAAAACCGGCCCTGTCTGGGTGTATTCTGTGCGTATTCTGTGCGTATTCTGTGCGTATTCTGTGCGTATTCTGGGTGTATTCTGTGCGTATTCTGTGCGTATTCTGGGTGTATTCTGGGTGTATTCTGGGTGTATTCTGGGTGTATTCTGTGTGTATTCTGTGCGTATTCTGTGCGTATTCTGTGCGTATTCTGTGCGTATTCTGTGCGTATTCTGTGCGTATTCTGGGTGTATTCTGGGTGTATTCTGTGTGTATTCTGGGTGTATTCTGTGCGTATTCTGGGTGTATTCTGTGCGTATTCTGGGTGTATTCTGGGTGTATTCTGTGCGTATTCTGGGTGTATTCTGTGCGTATTCTGGGTGTATTCTGGGTGTATTCTGTGCGTATTCTGTGCGTATTCTGTGCGTATTCTGGGTGTATTCTGGGTGTATTCTGTGCGTATTCTGGGTGTATTCTGTGCGTATTCTGGGTGTATTCTGTGCGTATTCTGGGTGTATACGCACAGAATACACCCAGAATACGCACAGAATACACCCAGAATACGCACAGAATACACCCAGAATACACCCAGAATACGCACAGAATACGCACAGAATACGCACAGAATACACCCAGAATACGCACAGAATACACCCAGACATACGCACAGAATTCTGGGTGTATTCTGGGTGTATTCTGGGTGTATTCTGTGCGTATTCTGTGCGTATTCTGTGCATATTCTGGGTGTATTCTGTGCGTATTCTGGGTGTATTCTGTGCGTATTCTGGGTGTATTCGTATTGTGGGTGTATTATGTGCATATTCTGTCCATATTCTGGGTGTATTCTGTGCGTATTCTGGGTGTATTCTGTGTGTATTCTGGGTGTATTCTGTGTGTATTCTGGGTGTATTCTGTGCGTATTCTGTGTGTATTCTGTGCGTATTCTGTGCGTATTCTGTGCGTATTCTGTGCGTATTCTGTGTGTATTCTGGGTGTATTCTGTGTGTATTCTGGGTGTATTCTGGGTGTATTCTGGGTGTATTCTGGGTGTATTCTGGGTGTATTCTGTGCGTATTCTGGGTGTATTCTGTGCGTATTCTGGGTGTATTCTGGGTGTATTCTGTGCGTATTCTGGGTGTATTCTGTGCGTATTCTGGGTGTATTCTGTGCGTATTCTGTGCGTATTCTGTGCGTATTCTGGGTGTATTCTGTGCGTATTCTGGGTGTATTCTGTGCGTATTCTGGGTGTATTCGTATTGTGGGTGTATTATGTGCATATTCTGTCCATATTCTGGGTGTATTCTGTGCATATTCTGGGTGTATTCTGTGCATATTCTGGGTGTATTCTGTGCATATTCTGGGTGTATTCTGTGCATATTCTGGGTGTATTCTGTGCGTATTCTGGATGTATTCTGTGTGTATTCGTATTGTGGGTGTATTATGTGCATATTCTGTGCGTATTCTGTGCGTATTCTGGGTGTATTCATATTGTGGGTGTATTATGTGCATATTCTGTCCATATTCTGTGCGTATTCTGGGTGTATTCTGTGCTTATTCTGGGTGTATTCTGTGCGTATTCTGGGTGTATTCGGGGTGTATTCTGTGTGTATTCTGGGTGTATTCGTATTGTGGGTGTATTATGTGCATATTCTGTCCATATTCTGGGTGTATTCTGTGCGTATTCTGGGTGTATTCTGGCTGGGTTCACACGCTGTAACTGTGCGGCTGTATTTTTTATGCGGCTGTAAATGTGCGGGTGAAACTCCGGCCGTGGGAAAAAATAGACATGCGGCTCAAAACATACGGTCATTTACTTGGAAATCTGGTTCAACTAAAAATAACAAATAAAATGTTAAGAAAGTGATGGAAACACCTCTGGATGCATCTGGGAAAGCAGGGAAACAGTTTACATGAATCGCTATTACCAGTGTTTGCGATCCTCTGCAGTAATGCCGATGTGTCTCATGGTTAATATATTAAAATAATAAAACACATTCTCTTTGTAATAAAGTCCCTTTCGTTGTTCAATAATTAAATGTAAATAATTCCATCATTTTGCAATTAAATATACTGTTAAAATAAATATATATATAAATAAATGTATATTTATATATATATTTATTTTTTTACAGTATATTGAATTGCACAATGATGGATTCGTTAGAATTAAATTATTGACCAACGAAACTGAATTTATTTCCACGAAAATGTGTTTTATTCATTAAATATTAATTAGTACAGGAAACTCCATAAGCCGTTAATTCATATTGCCGGCAATAGAGCTTTCTGTACTAATCATCACTTTACTTTAATGAAAACATCAAATGTTTCTTCTAATTCTGTTATCACAATAGCATTATTAGAAGAAACATTTAGAATTATATGTGCGCTCAGCTGATTGGCTGATCGGCTGAGCGCACATATAATGAGCCGGTCCGCAGTACAGTCACTTCATTGTGCTGCGGACCAGCGAAGAGGACACATCGGGGTGAGTATAGAGCTCTCCCCACCCCCTCCCCTGCACTGCACCCCTCCCAGCAAGGAAGGGGGGGTCACTTAACCCCTTCCTTGCTGGGATGGGTGCAGTCTGACATCAGTCTGGCCCCCAAGGGGTTAAGGGGGATGCAATACATCCTCCCTTAACCCCTTGGGGGCCAGACTGTAAGCAGCGATCTGTAAAGATGCTGCATACTGTAAGGAGCACAACACCGCTCACAATGATGGGTGTTGTGCTCCTGTTTGTGTTTTTTGTGTGTTTCTCCCTTTTTGTTTTTCAGATATCGGTATCCTGGGGATTACGTCGGATTCCATGGACTACGTCGATGACCGGCGGTTGTTCTTTGAATTTTTTTAATAAAATGGTCAATGAGGGGTGTGGGGGTGTTTTTATTTGAATAAAAAATATTTTTAACTTGTGTCTTGTCTTTATTTCTTTACTTTATAGACTTAGTAGTGGAAGCCGTCTAATAGACAGAATCCATTACTAAGTTGGGGCCTAGTGTTAGCCGGTATAAAATGGCTAACACTAACCCCCTATTATTACCCCAGTACCCAATGCCACCAGGGGTACTGGGAAGAGCCGGGTGCCAGTGGTCCCGGAGCGTCAAAATTGGCGCTCCTGGACCGGGCGGCAGCAGGCTGGTAAGATTTAGGCTGGGGAGGGCCTAAAACAATGGCTCTTCCCACCCTGGTGTTACCAGGCTGCTGTCGTTTGGTTTTTAAACCGGCTGGTTATAAAAATAGGGGGGACCCTATGCGGGTTTTTTTTTTAAATAAATAGATAATTAAAAAAAAACGCATAGGGTCTTCCCAGTACCCCTGGTGGCATTGGGTACTGGGGTAATAATGGGGGGTTAGTGTTAGCCATTTTATACCGGCTAACACTAGGCCCCAACTTAGTAATGGATTCCGTCTATTAGACGGCTTCCACTACTAAGTCTATAAAGTAAAGAAATAAAGACAAGACACAAGTTAAAAATATTTTTTATTCAAATAAAAACACCCCCACCCCCCTCATTGACCATTTTATTAAAAAAATTCAAAGAACAACCGCCGGTCATCGACGTAGTCCATGGAATCCGACGTAATCCCCAGGATACCGATATCTGAAAAACAAAAAGGGAGAAACACACAAAAAACACACAAACAGGAGCACAACACCCATCATTGTGAGCGGTGTTGTGCTCCTTACAGTATGCAGCATCTTTACAGATCGCTGCTTACAGTCTGACCCCCAAGGGGTTAAGGGAGGATGTATTGCGTCCCCCTTAACCCCCTGGGGGCCAGACTGATGTCAGACTGCACCCATCCCAGCAAGGAAGGGGTTAACTGACCCCCCCTTCCTTGCTGGGAGGGGTGCAGTGCTGGGGAGGGGGTGGGGAGAGCTCTATACTCACCCCGATGTGTCCTCTTTGCTGGTCCGCAGCACAATGAAGTCACTGTACTGCGGACCGGCTCATTATATGTGCGCTCAGCCGATCAGCCAATCAGCTGAGCGCACATATAATTCTAAATGTTTCTTCTAATAACGCTATTGTCATAACATAATTAGAAGAAACATTTGATGTTTTCATTAAAGTAAAGTGATGATTAGTACAGAAAGCTCTATTACCGGCAATATGAATTAACGGCTTATGGAGCTTCCTGTACTAATTAATATTTAATTAATAAAACACATTTTCGTTGAAATAAATACAGTTCAATAATTTAATTCTAACAAATCCATCATTGCGCAATTAAATATACTGTCAAAAAATAAATATATATATAAATATACATTTATTTATATATATATTTATTTTAACAGTATATTTAATTGCAAAATGATGGAATCGTTTACATTTAATTATTGAACAATAAAAGGGACTTTATTAGACAGAAAATGTGTTTTATTAATTCAATATATTAACCATGAGAGACATCGGCTATAGTGCAGAGGATCGCAAACCCCGGTAATAGCGATTCATGTAAACTGTTTCCCTGCTTTCCCAGATGCATCCAGAGGTGTTTCCATCACTTTCTTAACATTTTATTTGTTAATTTTAGTTGAACCAGATTTCCAAGTAAATGACCGTATGTTTTGAGCCGCATGTCTATTTTTTCCCACGGCCGGAGTTTCACCCGCACATTTACAGCCGCATAAAAAATACAGCCGCACAGTTACAGCGTGTGAACCCAGCCTCTGGGTGTATTAGTATTCTGGGTGTATTCTGTGCATATTCTGTGCGTATTCTGGGTGTATTCTGTGCATATTCTGGGTGTATTCTGTGCGTATTCTGGGTGTATTCTGTGCATATTCTGTGCGTATTCTGGGTGTATTCTGGGTGTATTCTGTGCGTATTCTGTGTGTATTCTGGGTGTATTAGCATTGTGGGTGTATTATGTGCATATTCTGTCCATATTCTGGGTGTATTCTGGGTGTTTTCTGTGCGTATTCTGGGTGTATTCTGTGCTTATTCTGGGTGTATTCTGTGCGTATTCTGGGTGTATTCGTATTGTGGGTGTATTCTGTGCGTATTCTGTCCATATTCTGGGTGTATTCTGTGCGTATTCTGGGTGTATTCGTATTCTGGGTGTATTCTGTGCATATTCTGTGCGTATTCTGGGTGTATTCTGTGCGTATTCTGGGTGTATTCTGTGCGTATTCTGTGTGTATTCTGGGTGTATTAGCATTGTGGGTGTATTATGTGCATATTCTGTCCATATTCTGGGTGTATTCTGGGTGTTTTCTGTGCGTATTCTGGGTGTATTCTGTGCTTATTCTGGGTGTATTCTGTGCGTATTCTGGGTGTATTCGTATTGTGGGTGTATTATGTGCATATTCTGTCCATATTCTGGGTGTATTCTGTGCGTATTCTGGGTGTATTCGTATTCTGGGTGTATTCTGTGCATATTCTGTGCGTATTCTGGGTGTATTCTGTGCGTATTCTGGGTGTATTCTGTGCGTATTCTGTGTGTATTCTGGGTGTATTAGCATTGTGGGTGTATTATGTGCATATTCTGTCCATATTCTGGGTGTATTCTGGGTGTTTTCTGTGCGTATTCTGGGTGTATTCTGTGCTTATTCTGGGTGTATTCTGTGCGTATTCTGGGTGTATTCGTATTGTGGGTGTATTATGTGCATATTCTGTCCATATTCTGGGTGTATTCTGTGCGTATTCTGGGTGTATTCGTATTCTGGGTGTATTCTGTGCATATTCTGTCCATATTCTGGGTGTATTCTGTGCGTATTCTGGGTGTATTCGTATTCTGGGTGTATTCTGTGCATATTCTGTGCGTATTCTGGGTGTATTCTGTGCGTATTCTGGGTGTATTCGTATTCTGGGTGTATTCTGTGCTTATTCTGGGTGTATTCTGTGTGTATTCTGGGTGTATTAGCATTGTGGGTGTATTATGTGCACATTCTGTCCATATTCTGAGTGTATTCTGTATAGGGCCGTGTGTAGACTTATCACTAGCATATATAGAGGTATTGCTGCCGTCATCTGTGGGGGAGGATGGGGACTATTGGAATAGGAGGCTATAATGGTCGCCGTGAGATCATTGATGAGATTTGATCCTCCACTCTATAACATGGAAGATACTGACTCCATCTCAATATCCGAGTCTACCGGACAGACCCAGGGGGGAGAAAATAATAAACAAGTAAACACCCCCCACCCCCGTCCTTGGAGCTCCAGTAAGTCTATACAGTCACATTCAGTGGTCAAATGGCGTGAAAAATCTTACCTATAATTTCTAGGTTTCTCCCATTTTCCAGCAGATAATTGGGGACGTAATATAAACGGACGTTTAACCTTTTTATTCTCTAGATAAAAGAAGAACAAAAACCCATAAAGTGACTGAAACCGGAAGAGGAAAGCGCTATTCATATAAACAAAGCCAAGAATACAACATCGAAACGGTGGTGGTGGCCGACCCTGCCATGGTTTCCTACCACGGCTCAGAGGCCACCAGGAAGTTTATTCTCACCATCCTCAACATGGTAACCAAGCTCCAGTGTTTTCTAGCAATTTCTCCAAATGTCTCAGGTTTTTACCAGTCAATGACTATGTAAGAGCAGGAGATCTAGCCCAATATTTGGTGGCAGCGGTCGGCTCTCCCTTTCTGCTTTTCACATTGCTATTCTTTGTAATTTCTTCTACATGGTCTCTTTCCTGTCCTATATGTCATGTCCTGGTCAGCCAGGGGGGTGGTGCGGTCGGCTCTCCCTTTCTGCTTCTCACATTGCTATTCTTTCCACCTACATGGTCTCTTTCCTGCTCTTTATGTCATTGTGGTGTACCCCCGGTCTGATGTTATATCCGAGGATCAGCCGGTCACTTGCTAGGTGTTGTAGTGTGATGCCACTTCTATGGTCGATGGCTGAGATACAGACGGACCTTGAGATGTTGTCATGTGATGCCAGTGCCGGGTGGGCACACAGGTGTGATGGCACTACTGCTTTTATTATATCAGTCCGGGTTGTTACTGGGTACCTTGGGGTTATGTCACAGATGATGTAGTCACGGATGGCCAGAGTGGTCTAATGACCCTTCCGGATAGTAGGATCCGCCACCCACAGAAAGGGGAAGTGCCCCAAGGTTGCGGTGTGTGCTGTGTCGGTGGTGGTTAATAATCACAGACTTGGTACTACTTTTACCATGATAAGAATACAAAAAGTACAGACTTTTGCGAAGGGTGTATATAACTGTAACACCCCTAGTGAGACATCACATAATGCCCTGGTTAGGGGGGCGGGGAGGGGGGGGGCATTGTTAGGGTCTGAAGTCAGACACAGTATACAAGATACACCTAAACCTTGAACCACACACCTGAATATAATGAACTGAATATAACCCCCAGCGTCATGTAGCTGAGCACCGGTATCAGAGAGCGGGGGCTCCGGAGACGGCCAGCACTGGGGGACAGTGAGGATACATTTCCTGCAGCCCCATCAACCCCTTCCCCTCCTCCCTCTGCCCAGACAACCCCTTTAAGACATACAGTCAGTGGCGTAGCTACCATGAAGGCAGGGAAGGCAACTGCTATGGGGCCCCTGCAGGAAGGGGGCCTGAGGAAGCCTACCCTGCCTTCATGGTAGGTACTGACACTGACATCCAACCACTGTACCCCCAGGGGTCCAGAGAGGAAGAGGGACCCGCCACTGCACTGTTCAGCCCCCTCACTGTTGTGCCGGGTGAGCGGGCTGAACAGAGGAGCAGGAGCTGCCAGGTCCTGCACGGCACAGGAGAGGGATCAAGGACCTTATGGTCACATGACCCAAAGGTCCTGAATACTTCTATGTGAAGATCCGCCCGGACTACAGGAGGAGGAGGAGGGGGGAAGCCTGGGAGCTGTAAGTGCTGTGTATGTGTGTCAGTGAGTATATATATGTATCTGTGGGTATATGTATATGTCAGTGTGTGTATATATGTATCTGTGGGTATATGTATATGTCAGTGTGTGTATATATGTATCTGTGGGTATATGTATATGTCAGTGTGTGTATATATGTATCTGTGGGTATATGTATATGTCAGTGTGTGTATATATGTATCTGTGGGTATATGTATATGTCAGTGTGTGTATATATGTATCTGTGGGTATATGTATATGTCAGTGTGTGACTGTGTGTATATATGTATCTGTGGGTATATGTATATGTCAGTGTGTGTATGTATCTGTGGCTATATGTGTGTGTGTGTGTACTGTATGTCAGTAGTGTCTGTAGCACTGGTGTATATGTGTGTGTGTATGTCAGTAGTGTCTGTAGCACTGGTGTATATGTGTGTGTGTATGTCAGTAATGTCTGTAGCACTGGTGTATATGTGTGTGTGTATGTCAGTAATGTCTGTAGCACTGGTGTATATGTGTGTGTTTGTGTATGTCAGGTGTGTCTCAAGTGATTGACAGGTTTGCTCCCAAAGATGTTCTGCAGCAGCTTCTATTAATGTTGGGCTCTAATAAAAGAACCCACCACTAATATCTGCTGCATTTTCTTTTGTTTCTAGTTGAGTATTTCTTATTACACTGAGATGATTTCCCTGTATACAGTCTACTCATGGTGTATACATCAGCACTAGTGTCATCACATTACAGCGTATATATGTGTGTATGTCAGTGGCGTATCTGTATATATGATAATGGTGCCTGTGTGTGTGTGTGTATATGTGCGTCATTGTCTGTGTTTGGCGAGGGGGGGGGGGGGGGGTAGGGGAGCGTACAGGATTCATGGGGCCCCGTACAGTTCTTTGCTATGGGGCCCCATGAATCCTAGCTACGCCCCTGCATACAGTTATAACCAGTTCCACCGGTTCTTCTCTCTCCTAACTGCATGACAGGTATATAATCTGTCTGACAGGTATATAATCTCTAGTGACGGCTCTCTGTCTGACAGGTATATAATCTCTAGTGACGGCTCTCTGTCTGACAGGTATATAATCTCTAGTGACGGCTCTCTGTCTGACAGGTATATAATCTCTAGTGACGGCTCTCTGTCTGACAGGTATATAATCTCTAGTGACGGCTCTCTGTCTGACAGGTATATAATCTCTAGTGACGGCTCTCTGTCTGACAGGTATATAATCTCTAGTGACGGCTCTCTGTCTGACAGGTATATAATCTCTAGTGACGGCTCTCTGTCTGACAGGTATATAATCTGTAGTGACGGCTCTCTGTCTGACAGGTATATAATCTCTAGTGACGGCTCTCTGTCTGACAGGTATATAATCTCTAGTGACGGCTCTCTGTCTGACAGGTATATAATCTCTAGTGACGGCTCTCTGTCTGACAGGTATATAATCTCTAGTGACGGCTCTCTGTCTGACAGGTATATAATCTGTAGTGACGGCTCTCTGTCTGACAGGTATATAATCTCTAGTGACGGCTCTCTGTCTGACAGGTATATAATCTCTAGTGACGGCTCTCTCTCTCTGACAGGTATATAATCTCTAGTGACGGCTCTCTGTCTGACAGGTATATAATCTCTAGTGACGGCTCTCTGTCTGACAGGTATATAATCTGTAGTGACGGCTCTCTGTCTGACAGGTATATAATCTCTAGTGACGGCTCTCTCTGTCTGACAGGTATATAATCTCTAGTGACGGCTCTCTCTGTCTGACAGGTATATAATCTCTAGTGACGGCTCTCTGTCTGACAGGTATATAATCTCTAGTGACGGCTCTCTGTCTGACAGGTATATAATCTCTAGTGACGGCTCTCTGTCTGACAGGTATATAATCTCTAGTGACGGCTCTCTGTCTTCCAGGTATATAATCTCTAGTGACGGCTCTCTGTCTGACAGGTATATAATCTGTAGTGACGGCTCTCTGTCTGACAGGTATATAATCTCTAGTGACGGCTCTCTGTCTGACAGGTATATAATCTCTAGTGACGGCTCTCTGTCTGACAGGTATATAATCTCTAGTGACGGCTCTCTGTCTGACAGGGTTATAATCTGTAGTGACGGCTCTCTGTCTGACAGGTATATAATCTCTAGTGACGGCTCTCTGTCTGACAGGTATATAATCTCTAGTGACGGCTCTCTGTCTGACAGGTATATAATCTCTAGTGACGGCTCTCTCTCTCTCTCTGACAGGTATATAATCTCTAGTGACGGCTCTCTGTCTGACAGGTATATAATCTGTAGTGACGGCTCTCTGTCTGACAGGTATATAATCTGTAGTGACGGCTCTCTGTCTGACAGGTATATAATCTCTAGTGACGGCTCTCTGTTTTCCAGGTATATAATCTCTAGTGACGGCTCTCTGTCTGACAGGTATATAATCTCTAGTGACGGCTCTCTGTCTGACAGGTATATAATCTCTAGTGACGGCTCTCTCTCTCTCTCTCTGACAGGTATATAATCTCTAGTGACGGCTCTCTGTCTTCCAGGTATATAATCTCTAGTGACGGCTCTCTGTCTGACAGGTATATAATCTCTAGTGACGGCTCTCTGTCTGACAGGTATATAATCTCTAGTGACGGCTCTCTGTCTGACAGGTATATAATCTCTAGTGACGGCTCCCTGTCTGACAGGTATATAATCTCTAGTGACGGCTCTCTGTCTGACAGGTATATAATCTCTAGTGACGGCTCTCTGTCTGACAGGTATATAATCTCTAGTGACGGCTCTCTGTCTGACAGGTATATAATCTCTAGTGACGGCTCTCTGTCTGACAGGTATATAATCTCTAGTGACGGCTCTCTGTCTGACAGGTATATAATCTGTAGTGACGGCTCTCTGTCTGACAGGGTTATAATCTCTAGTGACGGCTCTCTGTCTGACAGGTATATAATCTCTAGTGACGGCTCTCTGTCTGACAGGGTTATAATCTCTAGTGACTGCTCTCTCTCTGACAGGGTTATAATCTCTAGTGACGGCTCTCTGTCTGACAGGTATATAATCTGTAGTGACGGCTCTCTGTCTTCCAGGTATATAATCTGTTTCAGCACAAAAGTCTTGGAGTACAAATGAATCTGCGGGTGACAAAGCTGATTCTTCTCCATGAAACGCCGGTAAGTGATCCCGGAAGACGAGAGAAATATCCGGAAGTCATGTATCCCATAGGGCTATGTTCTCACAAGGTATTAATCAATCATTAATTAACACATTTAAAGGGGTACTCATGTGATTTGTTTTTCTCTTACAAATCAACTGGTGTCAGAAAGTTATATAGATGTGTTATTTACTTCAATTAAAAAATCTCCAGTCTTTGAGTACTTATCAGCTGCTGTATGTCCTGCAGGAAGTGGTGTATTCTCTTCAGTCTGACACAGTGCTCTCTGCTGCCACCTCTGTCCATGTCAGGAACTGTCCAGAGCAGCAGCAAATCCCCATAGAAACCTCTCCTGCTCTGGACAGTTCCTGACATGGACAGAGGTGGCAGCAGAGAGCACTGTGGAGAAGGATCTCTGGCGTAGACAAGGTTGGCCTAGAGGATCAGTGTGAGACCATAGCCTAACGGCAGAATTTCAGAGTCACTACTTATGATCAGTCGTAGCATACTGTGTGTGCGCTGACCCTGAGGTCTATGTGCACAGTTTTCTTTTATCTTATAATGTCCCTCCGTGCACACGGGCGGCTGGAGATGAGTCTGCTTAGTGGCAGCGTTATATCAGACTGATTTTCTGGACGTTTTTTGCTATTATTTTGTTGCCTGCTCCTACAGGCTGATATGTATATCGGACACCATGGAGAGAAAATGCTGGAAAGCTTCTGTAAGTGGCAGCTCGATGAGTTTGGAAAGAAGAACGACGTCCACATGGAGATGTCCACGAGCTGGAGCGAGGAGTATTCGGCCGTAGACGCTGCCGTTCTTATAACCAGGTAACCTGCCGAGATTCTTCACCCATTTACTCGCTGCTTTCTCACCTACAGATTTGGTCAGTTTTATGGGTCAATATTCAGTATTTTTAGCCAAAACCAGAAAACTATAACGGCAATAATATAACGGCGAGATCTGCACCTTCTATGCTGGCCACTGCAGTACCGGACGCAATATCAATGCAGTGTCTGTATGACAGGCCGGAATCCCGCATTAGTAGGGCTCGGATTATTAGGTAGATTCAGTAACCGCTATATCTTGTATTTCAGCTCATTCCATTTATAAATAAAAAAAAAACTGTTTGAAAATTAAATTGGTGAAACTTAAAGGAAAACTTTTATTAAAGTATTGTATTGCCCCCCACACAAAGTTACACAAATCCCCAGTATAGACTTATTACGGGAAATGTTTATAAAGAGCTTTTTTCCTGCACTTACTACTGCATCAAGGCTTCACTTCCTGGAAACCATGGCGATGTCACTTCCTGGATAACATGGCGATGTCACTTCCTGGATAACATGGCGATGTCACTTCCTGGATAACATGGCGATGTCACTTCCTGGATAACACAGCGATGTCACTTCCTGGATAACACGGTGATGTCACTTCCTGGATAACACGGTTATGTCACCTTGTGGAATACATGGTGATGTCACTTCCTGGATAAAATGGTGATGTCATAACCCGACTCCCAGTGCGGGCTGTGGCTGCTGGAGAGGATGATGGCAGGGGTGATGCTTAGTGTCCCTCCAGTCCCCTGTGTCCCTCAATGTCCCTCTCCAGGAGCCACAGCCCACACAGCTCTGGGAGTAGTGACATCACCATGTAATCCAGTAAGTGACATCACCATTTTATTAAGGAAGTGACATCACTAGAGATGAGCGAACCTCGAGCATGCTAGAGTCCATGCAAACCCGAAGATTCGGCATTTAGCGGTGGCTGCTGAAGTTGGATAAAAACCCTAAGGCTATGTGGATATAGTCATTGGCTGTATCCATGTTTTCCAGACAACCTTAGAGCTTTATCCAAGTTCAGCAGCCCATGCTAATCGAATGCCGAAAGTTCGGGTTCGGATGGACTCGAACCCGAACCTGGTTCGCTCATCTCTAGACATCATCGTGTTGTCCAGAAAGTGACATCACCGTGTTGTCCAGGAAGTGACATCACCGTGTTGTCCAGGAAGTGACATCACCGTGTTGCCCAGGAAGTGACATCACCGTGTTGTCCAGGAAGTGACACCACCGTGTTGTCCAGGAAGTGACATCACCGTGTTGTCCAGGAAGTGACATCACCGTGTTGTCCAGGAAGTGACATCACCGTGTTGTCCAGGAAGTGACATCACCGTGTTGTCCAGGAAGTGACATCACCGTGTTGTCTAGGAAGTGACATCACCGTGTTGTCCAGGAAGTGCCATCACCATGTTTATCCAGGAAGTGACATCATCATGTTATCCAGGAAGTGAAGCCTTGATGCAGTAGTATGTGCAGGGAAAAAAAGCACTTAATAAGCCTTTCCCGTAATAAGTCTATTTTGGGGATTTGTATAACTTTTGGGGGGCAATACAATACTTTAACCCTTTCCCGCACGAGGACGTAACTGTACATCCTCGTGCGGGTGTTCAGAGCGGGGCCGCGCGGCGACCCCGCTGTGAACCGCCGTGGTTTCGGGTGCCTCGTGTAGCCCGGGACCGCGGGTATTAGCGGGCACAGTCCGATCGCTGTGCCCGCTAATACAGTAATCAGATGCAGCTGTCAAACATGACAGCTGCATCCGATTACCGGATGCAGCATTTCCCTGGTGTCTAGTGGCGGAGATCGCTCCTCCGGGACGATCTCCGTTACTAAAGCCGGCCGGGGACCGCTCCAAGATGGCGCTGTCCCCGGCTCGGCACTTGTTTGTTTTCGGCTGCAGCAGCCGAAAGCAAACGAGTGCCGATCTCATTGATCTTTGCTGTATAACTATACAGCAAAGATCTCAATGAGAGATCAAAGTATATATACTAGAAGTCCCCCAGGGGGGAATAGCCCTAACCCCACGGGGGAGTAACCCTAACCCCAGGGGGGGAATAAAGAGGTACTACAGCAAAAAAAATTTTTTATTAAATCAGCTGGTTTCAGAAAGTTATATAGATTTTTAAATTACTTCTCTTTAAAAATCTCTGGTCTTCCAGTATTTATCAGCTGCTGTATGTCCAGCAGGAAGTGGTGTATTCTCTCCAGTCTGGCACAGTGCTCTCTGCTGCCACCTTTGTCCATGTCAGGAACTGTCCAGGGGCTGAGTAAAGGAAAAAAGGTTGTAAGATTGTGAGTGGTGGTGCAGTGGATCAGGGACTTGCATCTGTGATTGGTCAGAACAGTGAATCCAAAACTCAGAAGTTAACCCTTCATTCTGCAGCTGTGCTCTTACAAACAGGGAGAGTGAGACATCAAGTGGTGAGAGTGCAAAATGGCACCCATCATCCCAGAGTGTGACACCTGACAGCTCACAACACCCAGTGGACCACCTGTATTGGGGCACTACACCCCAGCCATGGTTCTGTTGGTCACAGGTCCTGCTTCTTTTACATATAATCTAATGTGTTTGTGCTGATTGTTTTAGTCCAATGTTTTTCGGTATCTTTTTTTATTGTTACGTCCGTTGTTATCCGTGTATTGTTTAGGACGTGGATTCTATTACCTGTAGGAATTATATTGAGAAGGCTTCCTACACTATTGCTCATTCGGAGGCCTCTCTGTGCAGTCCTATTACCTGTGCAGCTACAGTATAAGGTTAAGTTCCTGCAACAGGAATATGGCGGCACGCTGTCTGGTCGGAAGGCATCTATTAATAATGACAGCTGCAAATAATATCTGTAACAGCTGCCGCCATTTTCATTCTGTGGGAACAAAACTTAATGATGCTTTATCTCGCGGAATAAATACTGAGGTACCAGATAAAACTACCAGAAGTGACAGCACCAGGTGCCCACGTCCCGCGCCATCTCCTGTACTGCAATAACAAGTCTGCAGAGCCTGATGGAAGAGTCTGGAAAACAGGACTGATGGGGCAACACCCCGGTACAGCTGCCTGTGGATGGATACCCGGCTGTGACGTCCCCCTCGTCATTGTCCCTGCTTGTAAATTGAGTTGCATACTGACTGAAGGGGCCACTTAATATGGTGGTTTTGGTGGTCTCCTTACCAGAGCCACCCCTCAACTGGGCCCTTCCCGGAGGGATATCTGGCTAGTCCTGTGTTTCAAGTCTTAAATGAGGCCCCACTGACTGCTTTTTGCATATTGTATCTCCTGGGGAGCAATGCACCTAGGATTTCACCTTAGTGAGCGCTGTAACCGACAGCCGGCAACGTCTTCTTTGGCCGGTCTCTCAGGATCAGTCACCTGTTACCGTATCTCCTATAGTACGATAAGTGACAGTACCAGGTGCCCACATCCCACGCTATCTCCTGTACTGATGGGGCTTATGGATACTCTTCACCAGCTTTCCTGCTTTTAGGACCGGACTCGCTATGAACGTACAGAATCTTCTCACTTATTATATTAGACAACACAAGGAACCTGTAGGTAAGCGATGCCCTGGCCCCTGGGGGCCACTTCCGCAGTGCTGGTGTTATGAGCGGGCAATGACCGGGGCAGCTGCAGGGGTTATACTTGTCACGGTATAGGCCTGAGGGCAGCACAGCTGTAGGGCCGGTCTGTGGAATCTGCGGGTGATGATGGGCATGCGATTCTTCGCTGCACCTAGTCAGGGCACCAGTTAGTGGACACCAATGCCGGGGTTCAGTAACAGCGGTTTTATTATAGATGAGGTAACTAGTAGCAACAGTTCTGTCCGGATGCAACCGGGTATATAGCAGGCTTTGACAAATAAGGCAGGAGTGGGGCTGCATAGGCTGTGAGAATACGTGCCGGATGATGGGAGTAGGAGTATGAGAGAAATAGCGTTGCTGGGTGGATTAGCTTGAGAGTAATACTTGCTGTGAATCCTTGTAGCGATGAGGAGAGATAACGGAATGACACCCAGATGAGAGAGAAGAATCCGGACACTTGAGCAGGCAGATATAGCTGAAGACTTGAATACAGCAGAGCACTCGATCCACACTTCTAGTGGTGAAGTGGGAGCTGCAGAGAAGAAGCCCCACTCCTCTGAGGTAGGAGAGAGACGACACACATCCTCCTTGCTTGGAAGCAGGGGGAAGACTCACTTGTTAGGAGGAAGTGGGAGGTCACATGGTTGCTCCTGGCCAGAGCTAGTCGGCCATTGGAGGAACCATGGTTACAGGTCACGTGATCAACAGCCTTGCATACCACTGTACAATGCAATAATACACAGGAATACATGAGAATACACATGAGAATGCACATTACCAGAGAATACTAGGGGAAAACCAGCAGCAGTTGGAGTGCAAACACTTACCAGAACAGGCATGGGCACAGCAAGAGAAATGGCCATAATAGGAGTAGTAGTCTGCATGTTCTGGGACACTGTAGGTACGCTCCATCACCGTTACCCTGTCAGATTGTATTGATAACATAGAGTAGTTTACCCTCCGTCGTCCTCCACTCATGGCGGCTTCTCCTGTCACTTACTCCGTCACTTCTTTCCATGTTTCCTCGGATGATGGCGGCTTCTCCTGTCACTTACTCCGTCACTTCTTTCCATGTTTCCTCGGTTCATGGCGGCTTCTCCTGTCACTTACTCCGTCACTTCTTTCCATGTTTCCTGGGCTCCTGATGGCGGCTTTTCCTGTCACTTACTCCGTCACTTCTTTCCATGTTTCCTCGGATGATGGCGGCTTCTCCTGTCACTTACTCCGTCACTTCTTTCCATGTTTCCTCCGCTGATGGTGGCTTCTCCTGTCACTTACTCCATCACTTCTTTCCATGTTTCCTGGGTTGATGGCGGCTTCTCCTGTCTCTTAATCCATCACTTCTTTCCATGTTTCCTGGGCTGATGGCGGCTTCTCCTGTCACTTACTCCGTCACTTCTTTCCATGTTTCCTCCACTGATGGCGGCTTCTCCTGTCTCTTAATCCATCACTTCTTTCCATGTTTCCTCGGATGATGGCGGCTTCTCCTGTCACTTACTCCGTCACTTCTTTCCATGTTTCCTGGGCTGATGGCGGCTTCTCCTGTCACTTACTCCGTCACTTCTTTCCATGTTTCCTGGGCTGATGGTGGCTTCTCCTGTCACTTACTCCGTCACTTCTTTCCATGTTTCCTGGGCTGATGGCGGCTTCTCCTGTCACTTACTCCGTCACTTCTTTCCATGTTTCCTCCGCTGATGGCGGCTTCTCCTGTCTCTTAATCCATCACTTCTTTCCATGTTTCCTCCGCTGATGGCGGCTTCTCCTGTCTCTTAATCCATCACTTCTTTCCATGTTTCCTGGGCTCCTGATGGTGGCTTCTCCTGTCACTTACTCCGTCACTTCTTTCCATGTTTCCTCCGCTGATGGCGGCTTCTCCTGTCACTTACTCCGTCACTTCTTTCCATGTTTCCTCCGCTGATGGCGGCTTCTCCTGTCTCTTAATCCATCACTTCTTTCCATGTTTCCTCGGATGATGGCGGCTTTTCCTGTCACTTACTTCGTCACTTCTTTCCATGTTTCCTCGGATGATGGCGGCTTCTTCTGTCACTTACTCCGTCGCTTCTTTCCATGTTTCCTGGGCTGATGGTGGCTTCTCCTGTCTCTTAATCCATCACTTCTTTCCATGTTTCCTGGGCTGATGGCGGCTTCTCCTGTCACTTACTTCGTCACTTCTTTCCATGTTTCCTCGGATGATGGCGGCTTCTTCTGTCACTTACTCCGTCGCTTCTTTCCATGTTTCCTGGGCTGATGGCGGCTTCTCCTGTCACTTACTCTGTTACTTCTTTCCATGTTTCCTGGGCTGATGGCGGCTTCTCCTGTCACTTACTCTGTTACTTCTTTCCATGTTTCCTCGGATGATGGCGGCTTCTCCTGTCTCTTAATCCTTCACTTCTTTCCATGTTTCCTGGGCTGATGGCGGCTTCTCCTGTCACTTACTCCGTCACTTCTTTCCATGTTTCCTTGGCTTTTCCACCGGATCGGGGCTGCGTCTAATGCCGTCCGGTATGCAGATCATTTCACGGCAGATTGTTAAGGTTTGAAGAGAAGGTAATTGTATGAATGGTCTTACCCAAAGCCAGAGCATGTGTCGCCTTGTGAGGGTTCCCTGGAATGTAAGTCGTTTGCTTCGGCTTCTGGAATGTTCAGAAAATTAAAGCCGTATTTCATTCTTCCTGGTGTCAGGGTTCTCGGCCTCCTCGCTCACAGCTGACTGTATATTCTAGATGGGAAAGGAGAATTGTTTTTTTTTTTTTGTTTTTTTTTTTTAAATTCTTTATTTATCAATTTTTGTCATAAGAACAATAGTGAAGCGATTACAGACCGCAGATATACAGAGATAGATTAAACATCAACACGTATCGGTACAGTAGCCGCAAACAGCCAGTCAGCATCAACGGTAGAACAACGAGAGCCACTACTCAGGTGTAGCTCTCAAACTTTTTTAGAAAAATCAACAAGAGAAGGAGAAATAAAGAGAGAAAAGAGAAGAGAATGGGGAAGAGAAGAGGGGGAGGAGAAGAGAAGAGAGAGAGAGAAGAGAAAAAAAAAAAAGGGGGGGGGGGAAGGGGCAGGGGGAGGGGGAAGGGAATAAAACTCAGGATACCCGGGCCGTCCAACAAAGACCTTAGATGGTTAGAAGCTGCTTATAGTCAGGGGACCCCTCAAAGACAGTCCAGACCGTCCAAGCAGAGGCAAATTTGTCTGACCGTTCCTGTAGGGATGCCGTCAGCTCCTCCAACCTCTGAATGTCCGCCACCTTGCGAATCCAATGACCCACTGTAGGTGGGACCCTTGACTTCCAATGAGCTGGTATGCAGGCTCTAGCTGCGTTAACCAAGAATTTTAGTATGGATTTTTTGTATCGTTTAACGGGAATGTCTGATAAGTGTAGTAAAAAGAAAGCGGAAGTGTTTGGAATTTGAAGCTGTAGCTTGTTACTGATGACCTCATGGACCCCCTCCCAAAAGGGACGCAGTACTGGGCAGGACCAAAAAACATGAAGTAACGTGCCCTCCTCCCCCCCACACCGCCAGCAAACAGAGGGCACCTCCGGAAAGATTCTATGAAGTCTAACGGGAACATAGTACCATCTGGCCAACAGTTTGTAACCCGCCTCCTGGAATTTACTAGCAATGGAAGATTTATGCGTGAATTGGTACACCCTTTCTAACTGTTTGTCAGTGAATGTTATATTTAGGTCCTCCTCCCACTTAGCTATGAAGGGAGGACGGAAGTCTTCAGGGGGCAGGACTAGGAGAGAATAAAATACGGAAAGGGAATGGCGCAGTGGGTCAGAGCCCATGCAGATTGTTTCGAAAGACGTAAGGGGGCGAGCAAACCCCGACGGTGTCGGAAGAGACCCCAGAAAGTGTGCAAGTTGTCGTACCCGCCAAGCCCCGAGACAAACCGGTTCCCGCACCTCTAAAAGTTCCTGAGCCGTAAGCCACCGATTGCCATGGAGGAAGTCCTGTGCTCTGTATTTCCCTGCGGTCCGCCAGGATCGAAATAGACAGCCCTGGGTCAAACTGAGGGTTCCCCAAAACCGGAAAGAGTGGAGAGGGTCTAGGGGAAACATCCACTCTAGGGAACACTCGTTGGCAGGTAGCTAAAGTAGGGCCTATAGAAGGGTGATGAGACAATCCCCAGGTGCGCAGGGTGGATCCAGGGAAGAGATGTAAGAGGCACGGAGGTGAAGGTTTGTTCCAAGCGAACCCATTGCTTAAAGTCGGCGTGGCGGTGCCAGTCCAGTACTCTCTGTAACACAGAGGCCTCATAGTACGCCCTAACATTTGGTAGCCCTATGCCACCCCTGTGTTTCGGTATGAACAGCAGAGCGCGTGAGATTCTAGGAGCCTTCCCCGCCCAAATAAACTTGGTCAAGTCCCTGGAGATGAGGCTAAAAAATTTGGCAGGAAGTTTAATCGGGAGGGTCTGAAGAAGATAGAGGATTTTGGGCAGTACGTTCATTTTATAAATGGAACATCTACCGAACCAGGTGTATAGGCCTTTAGACCACCTGGTTAAATCTCCACTGAGTGTCTTATACAAAGTAAGGAAATTACGGGCATACAATTCGGAGAGATCTCTGGAGATCCACACTCCCAGGTATCTAATAGCTGAGGACGACCAGCGGAAGGAGAAAGAGTCCGCTAGGGAAGATTGTAGGGAGGGAGGGAGCGAGACATTAAGGGCCTCCGACTTCTGGTAGTTGATCTTAAAGTTGGTGAGATTAGAGAATGTCTCCAATTCCTTCAACAGGTTAGGAAAGGAGGTCAGGGGTGAGGTAATGAAAAAAAGGAGATCATCCGCATACGCGGCTAGTTTTACAGAGTGCGAACCGATAGAGAGGCCCTGTATGTTCGGGTTGGCTCTAACCCTCCTTAACAAGGGTTCCAAGGTAAGGACAAAGATCAATGGGGAGAGAGGGCAGCCTTGGCGCGTGCCATTGTTGATAGAGAATGGATGTGAGAACACCCCATCGACCTTTGTCGCCGCCGTGGGAGCAGTGTACAGAGAGGTGATCCAAGCCAACATAGAGGGACCCAACCCTACATGCTCCAAGACTGCGAATAAAAACTGCCAGTTAATTCTATCGAACGCCTTCTCTGCGTCTGTAGAAAGCAGACATAGAGGGACGTTATTGGTTTGTGAGAAGTGGATAGCATTAATAACCTTAGTAGTGTTGTCCCTGGCTTCGCGTGCCTGGATAAAACCCACTTGATCATCGTGTATTATGTCCGGGAGGGAAGGGGCCAGTCTGGAGGCAAGGACTTTAGCGAACAGTTTCAGGTCTACATTTAATAAGGATATCGGGCGGTAACTGGAGCATGTCGCCGGATCTTTCCCGTCCTTATGGATTACTGCTATATGTGCGAAGGGCATGTCCGATGGCAGCGGAGCTCCAGAGGAGACAGAGTTAAGTGCTGTTGAGAGGGGTTCCAGGAGTATATCGGGAAACTTCTTATAGTAGGAGGACGGGAACCCATCTGGGCCCGGGGCCTTGGAAGATTGCATTGTTTGTAGGGCCAGGGCTAATTCCTCTTTCGTGATGGGAGCCTCCAGGGCCTCAATCACCTCCTCTGGGAAGCTAGGAAGACCAGAAGCAGTGATATATTGGCGCATCACTGAGGGCAAGTCCGATGAGGACGTAGGAAGATTGTAAAGTTTTTGGTAAAAAGCCGCGAATTCCGCAGCTATTCCATTAGGGTCAGTGACCTTGCCGCCGTTACCCCTGGTTATGACCGGGACAAAGGCTCTCAGTCTCTGCTCCCTCAGTGATCTCGCCAAGCACCTACTGCTTTTATTGCCAAATTCATAGAAATGGCGTCGTCCTTTAAGGAGAAGAAATTTTGTTTTAAAGTTTAGCCTGTCTCTCAGTTTTTTCCTAGCTACAATCAGTTCTGCTAGCACCTCAGGGTTATGGGACCGTTTATGCGTTCTCTCCAGGGACTCCACCGAGGCCATAAGTTTGGCAAACTCCAAGGCCCTTTCCTTTTTTAGTCTAGCTCCATGTTTGATAAACGAGCCTCTGATAACACACTTATGAGCTGCCCATACCGAAAGAAAGGAGGTGTCCGCAGGACAATTTTCTCTAAAGTAGTTGACAAGGTCAGATTTGACCGCTGCAGCCACTAAGGGGTCGTTCAGGAGCGACTCATTCAACCTCCAGTGCCAATGACGGGGAAGGGACAAAGGGGACACCATCTCCATACGGACCATCGCATGGTCAGCGTATGTGATCGGGTCAATCACCACCGTGCGCACCTGGGGAAGGCCTGCATGTTTTATGAAAAAATAATCAAGGTGGGAGTATACATCATGGACCGCCGAGAAGAAGGAAAAATCTTTCCCATCAGGATGTGCCGTCCTCCAAACGTCCATCAGCTGATGGGAATGGAGAAGGCGGAGAAACTTCCTGAGGTAGGCTCCGGGTACACTAGATGTTCACCTAGAGACATCCAATCTCGGGTCAAGTGCTAGATTAAAATCCCCTCCCAAGATCACTGTGCCTTCAGCAAACTCCTCAAGCTTCGCTAGGATGGGTTCTAACACTTGCATCTGGTGGGTGTTGGGCAGATATATGTTGGCAAGGGTGTGAAGTCTGCCTGCTAGTTTCCCCTGGAGAAAAAGGAATCTGCCTGAGTCATCTTTTAGCAACTTAACAAATTCCCAGGGAACCGTTCTGGATATAAAGATACTAACCCCCCTAGATTTAGAGCCTGCATAGCAGCCATGATAGGTGTCTGGGTACCTTGGAGATCTGAAGGAGGGGACGGCATCCGCACGGAAGTGGGTCTCCTGGATGAAGGCGATTTGTGTGCGTTTACTCCACAACAGCCGGTACAACGCAGAGCGCTTCTCCGCGGTGTTCAGACCATTAACATTCAGGGTGGCAAAAGACAGAAGGTCCGGTCCCGGCATCCTGAAACAAAAAAAAAGGGGGGGGGGGGGGGGGAGGTGGAAGGAGAAGAAAAGTTTGAAGTAAAAGAGGAAGAGGAGAGTTACAGAAAGAGAAGACCTAGTGTAGGAACACTAATTGCCAAGCCCGGCTAATCCGGGGATGGTGTAGAAAACACTGTAATGGGACCTCTATGGGGACGAGAATATCGTACCCGCCGAGATCAGACTAAAGTGGGGTCGCGGGGGACTGAAACGGGATCCAGTACCAACTAATAAAAGAACACCCCAAAGCACCTATGAAGAAGTATCCTGTATAACATAGAAAATAACTTGAAGACTGCCCATGGCCCTCCCACCCACCGATCACCAACTAGCCGAACATGAGGGAGGGACAGAAACGAAAACATATATACTGAACAGATGAACAGAAAACCACTAGTCTGCAACGGACAAGTAAGAGACAAGCCCCTTTCAACAAAGACGTCACTCAGAAAGAGACAGGATAAACAGAGTCCGTATGTCATCATCAGCCATCTTCTGTCTGGGAGACGACATTCCCGCCAGGCCGAGCCCCCCCGGCACGTCGATTCTTCCTCTGAGGTAACGGGGCAGGGCCAGATTGCTGCAGTGGGAAGCCCAGCCAATCAGGAAGAGAAAGGGACGGTAGCTCCAAGAACGCTGCTAGGTCTTCTGCTTGATCTGGGGAATGCAACGTAAAGACAGCATTGTCCCGACGTATTATCACATGGAACGGGTGGCCCCAACGGTAAGAGGCACCAGCCTCTTGTATCTTCAGCAATAGGGGCTTAAGCAAACGTCTCATGGTAAGTGTGCGTCTGGAAACATCTGGAAGAAGTTGGATCGAGGAATCTTGGAATGGAACTGGGCCCTTCTCCCACGCCTTTTGCAGGATAGTTTCCCGTTCCTTGTAGAAATGAACTCTGCAGAGAACGTCTTTAGGGTCAAGTCGACCCGGGACCCTTGGACCGGAAATCCTGTGCACTCTGTCTATGTTAATCTCAGTGTCCAATGGTCTACCCAGGACTGTATTGAATATAGTTGTGACAGCAAGCTGCAGATCCTTAGCGTGGACCGAGTCAGGGACACCCCTTAGTTTAACGTTGTTTCTACGCCCCCTATTTTCTTGATCATCCACGTGGAGCAGCAAGGTACGGTTCAGGGATTGTTGTACAGTTAGGGAGTCCTCTATCTTAGTAATGCGTTTGTCTAGGGCACTAGCACCAGATTCTTGAGAAGACAAGCGTTGAGATAGGGACCCGATGTCTGCCTTCAGCTCCTTTAATACTTTCTCATGGCGCAATTCTACTTGTTGGATTAGAGTAGAAAGGTCCTTCTTTGTAGGCAGATCGCTTAGAATGGAATAGAGGTCCCTGAGTTTCATTTTCTTTTTACCAGACGGTCTGACTGAGTCCCCTGACAGTGAGCCAGCATCGCTGGAGGTGCTCCCCTGCATTTGAGTGTGAAATATCCTTGGGGTGCTGGAAAAGTCCTCTGAGATATCAGTAGCAGGATTAAATGCAGGCTCTGCCTCAGATGTGTGTGCTTTGTTATGCCATTCAGCCAACATGGCTGTGTCCCCTTCCAGTGTGGAGCTGGGAGACTGTGCCTGAGAGACATTTCCTGTAGTGCCTCTCATAACCCCTTGGGACCCCCTAGGCAGAAGGGCTCCTCTATCACAGGGGCCCTGCGTCATATGACCCAGTTCATATTCATGCGGGGGGGTCTCACGAGCTGGGGAATTTGCCTCAGCATTTCTCCCCTGCCCCTGATCTGTGGCTGCAGCTCCCTGCTGGACAGAGCGGTGTGGGCTGGGGACTGTTCCCATGAGGGCCGGGCGTGAGGTACTCAGGGGGTTAAGTGGTCCCCTCGGGCTGCCTGAGGTGCTGCCTTCTCCACCCCTGGGTCTACGAGCATCTGCCCCCGCTGCCGGAGGCGATCGGGTGTTAGGGGACTCACCGGACCGCTTGTCTGATGCAGGGCGGGCAGGCACCGCCAGTCCTTTCTGTAAAGCCTTCTGTGATGCGCGCGGCACCGCCATCTTGGACGCGCGCGCTGATGCTGCAGTGTCGCCGGCGGCAGTCAGGTACCGGGTGATAGAGGAGCCAGGGGTGATCGAGGGGCGAGTGGATCTCCTCAGCATGACTTGGGGGGTCTCTGGGGCTCTCTGGGAGGCCGAGGGCAGTCAGCGAAGGTGCCTGGGGTGTTGCTCAAGCCGGAGCTCTTACTCTGCACGTCCGGCCCGTTCCATGTCCAGGCCACGCCCCCGGAAAGGAGAATTGTTACTGTGAATATATATCGTGTACTAATAACAATCTCACATTTATACATAAATTAATAATAATATAATTACATGGTGATCTGTGCCCTGTGCGGCATAGATGGGCCCAGAATCCTGTCTCCTACATAGAATTCATATGACACAGAAGAAACCATGATAGTAACATTATTATACACTATACCCTGCTCTCCGGTTATTACCCAGATGCGTCGGGCAGATGGGGGGGGGGGGGGGGGCACAAACCATTTACAACAGGATAAAGCACAGCAACATATCCTGCAGTGCTAGGACCCAGCTATAGCCCAGGCAGCAGTGATGTCCCCCGCACATTACAGGCCACTTCTGCTGATTTAGTAGATTATTGTTCCCAGCAAACCTCAGGGCTCATATGTACCCGGTGTAGGAGGTCAGATTAACCCCCATCCAGATTATACCCGGGTATAGTTTGGCCTAGGCGAGAGTATACCTAGGGTAAAAAGTGGCCTAGGCCAAACTATACCCCGGGTGTAACATAGCCTAGGCCAAACTATACCCGGGGTGTAACATAGCCTAGGTCAGACTATACCCCAGGGTTTAACATAGCCTAGGCCACACTATACCCCAGGGTTTAACATAGCCTAGGCCAAACCATATCCCAGTGTGTAACATAGCCTAGGTCAGACTATACCCCGGGGTGTAACATAGCCTAGGTCAGACTATACCCCGGGGTGTAACATAGCCTAGGCCACACTATACCCTGGGGTGTAACATAGCCTAGGCCAAACTATACCCCGGGGTGTAACATAGCCTAGGCCAGACTATACCCAGGGGTGTAACATAGCCTAGGCCAGACTATACCCCGGGGTGTAATATAGCCTAGGCCAAACTATACCCCGGGGTGTAACATAGCCTAGGCCACACTATACCCCAGGGTTTAACATAGCCTAGGCCACACTATACCCCAGGGTTTAACATAGCCTAGGCCAAACCATATCCCAGTGTGTAACATAGCCTAGACCAAACCATACCCCGGGTGTAACATAGCCTAGGCCACACTATACCCCGGGGTGTACCATAGCCTAGGCCACACTATACCCCGGGTGTAACATAGCCTAGGCCAAACTATACCCTGGGGTGTAACATAGCCTAGGCCAGACTATACCCTGGGGTGTAACATAGCCTAGGCCATACTATACCCCAGGGTGTAACATAGCCTAGGCCAGACTATACCTGGGGGTGTAACATAGCCTAGGCCATACTATACCCCGGGTGTAACATAGCCTAGGCCAGACTATACCCTGGGGTGTAACATAGCCTAGGCCAGACTATACCCTGGGGTGTAACATAGCCTAGGCCATACTATACCCCAGGGTGTAACATAGCCTAGGCCAGACTATACCTGGGGGTGTAACATAGCCTAGGCCATACTATACCCCGGGGTGTAACATAGCCTAGGCCAGACTATACCCCGGGGTGTAACATAGCCTAGGCCAGACTATACCATGGGGTGTAACATAGCCTAGGCCAGAGTATACCCCGGGGTGTAACATAGCCTAGGCCAGAGTATACCCCGGGTGTAACATAGCCTAGACCAGAGTATACCCCGGGGTGTAACATAGCCTAGGCCATACTATCCCCCGGAGTGTAACATAGCCTAGGCCATACTATCCCCCGGAGTGTAACATAGCCTAGGCCATACTATACCCCGGGGTGTAACATAGCCTAGGCCAGAGTATACCCCGGGGTCTAGGCTATGTTACACCCATGGGTATACTCTGGCCATGTTACACCCCGGGGTATAGTGTGGCCTAGGCTATGTTACACCGGGGTATAGTGTGGCCTAGGCTATGTTACACCCCGGGGTATACTCTGGTCTAGGCTATGTTACACCCCGGGGTATACACTGGTCTAGGCTATGTTACACCCCGGGGTATACTCTGGTCTAGGCTATGTTGCACCCCGGGGTATACACTGGTCTAGGCTATGTTACACCCAGGGGTATACTCTGGCCATGTTACACCCCGGGGTATAGTGTGGCCTAGGCTATGTTACGCCGGGGTATAGTGTGGCCTAGGCTATGTTACACCCCGGCGTATAGTTTGGCCTAGGCTATGTTACACCCCGGCGTATAGTTTGGCCTAGGCTATGTTACACACCGGGGTATAGTGTGGCCTAGGCTATGTTACACACCGGGGTATACTCTGGTCTAGGCTGTTACACCGGGTATAGTCCGGGCTGGAGGTATATACTCTGTTACATCGGGTATAGTCTGGGCTGGGGGTATATACTCTGTTACACCGGGTATAGTCTGGGCTGGGGGTATATACTCTGTTACACCGGGTATAGTCTGGGCTGGGGGTATATACTCTGTTACACTGGGTATAGTCTGGGCTGGGGGTATATACTCTGTTACACCGGGTATAGTCTGGGCTGGGGGTATATACTCTGTTACACTGGGTATAGTCTGGGCTGGGGGCAATGGCGGATTATAATGTGGGCGGTTTGTGCGGCACATTACAGAGCAGCAGCACATCACTTTCGGGGCCCAGTGGGCCCCTGAGTGATGTTCTGCAGTGGCGCTCGTCACCCCCGTCTGATGTGCGGCTGCCGGGGGTGTCACGTCCTATCCCCGGCAGCGCGCGCATCATAGAGCTCCCTGTGGCCGTGACTTCTGGTACAGAGAGCGTCCCTGTGCCGGAAGTCCCATCCCCAGCGTACAGGGAGCTCTATGATGCGCGCGCTGCCGGGGATAGGACGTGACACCCCCGGCAGCCGCACATCAGACGGGGGCAGACAGAGGCTGGAGAAGAAGAGGCGATCGGGGGAGCGGGTTGTTAGGTAAGTTTTTTTTTTTTTAACTGACTTGCACGGGGGGGGGGGGGGGGGGGAGAGAGGGGACTATCTATAAGGGAGGGGGGAGAGGGAACCATCTATAAAGGGGGGGAGAGAGGGGACTATTTATAAGGGAGGGGGGAGAGGGAACCATCTATAAAGGGGGGGAGAGAGGGGACTATTTATAAGGGAGGGGGGGGAGAGGGAACCATCTATAAAGGGGGGGAGAGAGGGGACTATTTATAAGGGAGGGGGGGGGGGAGAGGGAACCATCTATAAAGGGGGGGAGAGAGGGGACTATCTATAAGGGAGGGGGGAGAGGGAACCATCTATAAAGGGGGGGAGAGAGGGGGGCATCTATAAAGGAGGGGGATAAGAGAGAGGGGGCCATCTATAAGGGAGGGGGATAAGAGAGAGGGGGCATCTATAAAGGGGGGGATAGGGGGCCATCTAAAAGGGAGGGGGATAAGAGAGAGGGGGGCATCTATAAGAGAGGGGGCATCTATAAGGGAGGGGAATAAGAGAGAGGGGGGCATCTATAAGGGAGGGGGATAAGAGAGAGGGGGCCATCTATAAGGGAGGGGGATAAGAGAGAGGGGGCCATCTATAAGGGAGGGGGATAAGAGAGAAGGGGCCATCTATAAGGGAGGGGGGATAAGAGAGAATGGGCCATATATAAGGGGGGAGAAGAGAGAAGGGGCCATCTATAAGGGAGGGGGGATAAGAGAGAATGGGCCATCTATAAGGGGGGGATAAGAGAGAAGGGGCCATTTATAGGGGGGAGAGGAGAGAGGGCGCCATCTGGAAGGGGGGGGGATAAGAAAGGGGCCATCTATAAGGGAGGGTGGGAGAGAGAGGACCATCTATAAGGGGGGGGAGAGAGGGGGCCATCTATAAGGGGGGGAGAAGGGGCCATCTATAAGGGAGGGGGGGAGAGAAGGGGCTATCAATAAGGGGGGGAGAAGGGCCATCTATAAGGGAGGGGGGGAGACAAGGGGCCATCTATAAGGGGCAGGGGAACAACATAGGGAGAGAGGGGGCCATCTATAAGGGGGCTACATAGATGAAAGCATATACTATAAGGGGGATCACATAGAGTCAGCCTACCTACTAAACGAGGGTGTAAAGGGTCCAATAAAGATGTGCAGTTTGTATAGAGATGAGGATTGTGTCAGTGTAAGGAGCCTAATATGTCTGTCTGGCAGATTCTGTGGATTCGTGGCTCGGAGAAGTTCTCATGATGGTCCAGAGCAGATGAAGACGAAGATGAAAAGGGAAGAACTCCGATCAGAGAAGACGTCCCCTGTGAGTCACCTGATATAACAGCACTGTAATGTATATGGTGTACAGAACCTGTGTAGGGCTGGGTATCTCTATGACTGTATGAGGTGATAGTGATCTGTGTACAATGGATGTTATTCAGTAGCAGCGGCAGTATTAGTCACTATTAGTGGTGACATTAGTCAGTATGCGGTGGTATTAGTCAGTATGTGGTGACATTAGTCAGTATGCAGTGGTATTAGTCAGTATGCAGTGGTGTTAGTCAGTATGCGGTGGTGTTAGTCAGTATGTGGTGGTTTTAGTCAGTATGTGGTGGTATTATTTAGAATGTAGTGACATTAGTCAGTATGTGGTGGTATTAGTCAGTATGTGGGTGTATTAGTCAGTATGCGGTGGTATTAGTCAGTATGCAGTGACATTAGTCAGTATGCAGTGACATTAGTCAGTATGTGGTGACATTAGTCAGTATGTGGTGACATTAGTCAGTATGTGGTGACATTAGTCAGTATGTGGTGGTATTAGTCAGTATGCGGTGGTATTAGTCAGTATGCGGTGGTATTAGTCAGTATGCGGTGGTATTAGTCAGTAGGGGGTGGAATTAGTCAGTATGTGGTGGTGGTGTTAATCTCAGCACGGTGATTGGGGCCAGAAGCTCTGTACACTTTGTAGTGGTGATGACCTGGAACTGCAGCTCAGCTACACAGTACAGATACGGAAGCTTCTGACCCCATTTACTGTGTTATTATCTGTAATTCCAGTCATGGCTGTGATGATACAACATGTGGCCGTGCTGCACTCACAACTTCCTCTCATAACTTATCACCGCGCGGAGAGCGGGCCTGTGTGCTCTGGAATGCCAGGGATGATTTTCAGTCCCAGTCTGGCCCTGCTAACATGTAAGCAGTGTGTGTTGGCACTGGGGGTGCTAGGACCGACACATGGACCATTGGGGGCTAGGGGGAGGCTGTCTGGCAGTGGGACCGGACAATGATTATTGGGGCAGGCTGCATAGGGGGGCAAGATGGCCATATGTTAAGGGCAACAACAGAAAACAAGGTGGCAAGATGTTTATTGGTGGGGGTGGGGGGGTGGGGGGGGGGCAGAGCAAAGGACCAGATGAGGTGGCAAGATGTTTATGGGGGGGAAGGGGGGCCAGGTTGGGTGGACAGCCCCGGGCCCAGGGTACATTTAATCCGCCACTGGCTGGGGGTATATACTCTGTTACACCGGGTATAGTCTGGGCTGGGGGTATATACTCTGTTACACCAGGTATAGTCTGGGCTGGGGGTATATACTCTGTTACACCGGGTATAGTCTGGGCTGGGGGTATATACACCGGGTATAGTCTGGGCTGGGGGTATATACTCTGTTACACCGGGTATAGTCTGGGCTGGGGGTATATACTCTGTTACACCGGGTATAGTCTGGGCTGGGGGTATATACATCGGGTATAGTCTGGGCTGGGGGTATATACTCTGTTACACCGGGTATAGTCTGGGCTGGGGGTATATACTCTGTTACACCGGGTATAGTCTGGGCTGGGGGTATATACTCTGTTACACCGGGTATAGTCTGGGCTGGGGGTATATACTCTGTTACACCGGGTATAGTCTGGGCTGGGGGTATATACTCTGTTACACCGGGTATAGTCTGGGCTGGGGGTATATACTCTGTTACACCAGGTATAGTCTGGGCTGGGGGTATATACTCTGTTACACCGGGTATAGTCTGGGCTGGGGGTATATACACCGGGTATAGTCTGGGCTGGGGGTATATACTGTGTTACAGCGGGTATAGTCTGGGCTGGGGGTATATACTCTGTTACACCGGGTATAGTCTGGGCTGGAGATATATACTCTGTTACACCGGGTATAGTCTGGGCTGGGGGTATATACTCTGTTACACCGGGTATAGTCTGGGCTGGGGGTATATACTCTGTTACACCGGGAATAGTCTGGGCGGGGGGTATATACTCTGTTACACCGGGTATAGTCTGGGCTGGGGGTATATACTCTGTTACACCGGGTATAGTCTGGGCTGGGGGTATATACTCTGTTACACCGGGTATAGTCTGGGCTGGGGGTATATACTCTGTTACACCGGGAATAGTCTGGGCGGGGGGTATATACTCTGTTACACCGGGTATAGTCTGGGCTGGGGGTATATACTCTGTTACACCGGGTATAGTCTGGGCTGGGGGTATATACTCTGTTACACCGGGTATAGTCTGGGCTGGGGGTATATACTCTGTTACACCGGGTATAGTCTGGGCTGGGGGTATATACTCTGTTACACTGGGTATAGTCTGGGCTGGGGGTATATACTCTGTTACACTGGGTATAGTCTGGGCTGGGGGTATATACTCTGTTACACCGGGTATAGTCTGGGCTGGGGGTATATACTCTGTTACACCGGGTATAGTCTGGGCGGGGGGTATATACTCTGTTACACCGGTTATAGTCTGGGCTGGGGGTATATACTCTGTTACACCGGGTATAGTCTGGGCTGGGGGTATATACTCTGTTACACCGGGTATAGTCTGGGCTGGGGGTATATACTCTGTTACACCGGGTATAGTCTGGGCTGGGGGTATATACTCTGTTACACCGGGTATAGTCTGGGCTGGGGGTATATACTCCGGGTATAGTCTGGGCTGGGGGTATATACTCTGTTACACCGGGTATAGTCTGGGCTGGGGGTATATACTCTGTTACACCGGTATAGTCTGGGCTGGGGGTATATACTCTGTTACACCGGGTATAGTCTGGGCGGGGGGTATATACTCTGTTACACCGGGTATAGTCTGGGCTGGGGGTATATACTCTGTTACACCGGGTATAGTCTGGGCTGGGGGTATATACTCTGTTACACCGGGTATAGTCTGGGCTGGGGGTATATACTCTGTTACACTGGGTATAGTCTGGGCTGGGGGTATATACTGTGTTACACCAGGTATAGTCTGGGCTGGGGGTATATACTCTGTTACACCGGGTATAGTCTGGGCTGGGGGTATATACTCTGTTACACCGGGTATAGTCTGGGCTGGGGGTATATACTCTGTTACACCGGGTATAGTCTGGGCTGGGGGTATATACTCTGTTACACCGGGTATAGTCTGGGCTGGGGGTATATACTCTGTTACACCGGGTATAGTCTGGGCTGGGGGTATATACTCTGTTACACCGGGTATAGTCTGGGCTGGGGGTATATACTCTGTTACACCGGGTATAGTCTGGGCTGGGGGTATATACTCTGTTACACCGGGTATAGTCTGGGCTGGGGGTATATACTCTGTTACACTGGGTATAGTCTGGGCTGGGGGTATATACTGTGTTACACCAGGTATAGTCTGGGCTGGGGGTATATACTCTGTTACACCGGGTATAGTCTGGGCTGGGGGTATATACTCTGTTACACTGGGTATAGTCTGGGCTGGGGGTATATACTCTGTTACACCGGGTATAGTCTGGGCTGGGGGTATATACTCTGTTACACCGGGTATAGTCTGAGCTGGAGGTATATACTCTGTTACACCGGGTATAGTCTGGGCTGGGGGTATATACTCTGTTACACCGTATCTGTGTGTATAGACCTGGTCAGTGCACAGACACCCTCTGCTCCAACTTTTCTAGTCAGGGAGTCGGGATTAATCAGTCAGTCCCAGTTCACACTCAGGTTGGTCTCCCAATATCCAAAGCAAAAGGAGACCAACAAAAATATATACACATGCACACATTCACACACACAGATTATATATATATATATATATATATATATATACACACACACATACATAGCTATCATACAAACAAATCGCAGCACTCGGTTTGGTTTCGGTGGGTGCCAGCAAAAAAGAACCAGGATCCTCTGGTGCTTGGCTAAATATACGACAAATAGTAGCGGCACTCCGATTGCTTCAGTGAAAATAAAGGTGATTTATTTACTCCATAATGTTGCTGTGGAGTGCTTTTGTTTATGGAGTAAATAAATCACCTTTATTTTCACTGAAGCAATCGGAGTGCCGCTACTATTTGTCGTATACACACATACATATAAATACACACATACATACACATAAACACGCACATACATATAGAAACACATACATATACACACATACATATACGCATACAGTACATACACACGGTGGGGATCAGTCTCATTATCCGTCTTTTGATATGAGACCAGCAGGAGGTTTAAAGAAAAATAAGTGGTTTATTGTCCACAACAGCAAACAAAACCTACAGCTTTCTTCAGCCAACACCCAGGTATGGAACAGAGTCCGTGAAAACAGTCATTGGCAGTTATGCAACACAGTCAATTGGTTCACATAGGGCTGTCACCCGGATAGACGCTGCCAGACACCAAACAGCTCCTGGAAGTCTCCTTTGTCCTCAGAGAAGCCACACACAGAGCTCCTTCTCCACAGCAGCACACTCTGCAGACTGGAGATACACACACCCCCTCTCAGCTGGTTCTCCCAGACTTACAAAGGCCACCCCAAAACCTGGAGCTGGAGTGTGGGAGCAGCCACCCACCCTCTTTGGCTCCCATGAAAGACCGTCCCAGACTAAACTGCATTGCAGCCATACTACATTTTAAATGTGTGCGAGTGGCCTATTGCCGCTGACACCAGTTATCATAGTCTTTCACCTCACCAAGGCCAGGATCCTTTGTGAGACGTATCTACCATCTATGACGGTGCCGTGCGCCTTCTTACAACACATATACATATACACATAAATCCACACAAATATACACGCACGCACACACATACATACATATACACACATACATACGCACACACATATGCATATATACATACATATACACATAAACACGCACATACATATATACATGTACACACAAATATACACGCACTTTCAAACATATATCCATACAGATATACACACGCATACATATACAAACAGATACATACAGTATACACACATACATACACATATACCCATACATACACAAACATACAATATCTTTATGATGTTGGGGGGGGGGGGGTCTGACCGGCTGTTCTTTTGCACAGGGTTTGATTTCTTTATGATGTGGGGGGTTTGTGTGACTGGCCGTTCTTTTGCACAGGGTTTGTGACTGAAACATCTTTGCTGCGTTTCACCCCAAATCGCAGTCATTGTTTAACCTTTTTTCCCCATTATAAAAATGCAAAGAATGCGAAAACTCTCCGAACTAGAAGTATAATCGGACATTTCTAAAAGCTTCAGTATTCGTGTTTGTATGGTGTGAGCCATTGGGTCCTCGAGCTGCAGTATTCGTGTTTGTATGGTTTGGGCCGTTCTGTCCCTGAGCTGCAGTATTCGTGTTTGTATGGTTTGGGCCGTTCTGTCCCTGAGCTGCAGTATTCGTGTTTGTATGGTTTGAGCCATTGGGTCCTCGAGCTGCAGTATTCGTGTTTGTATGGTTTGGGCCGTTCTGTCCCTGAGCTGCAGTATTCGTGTTTGTATGGTTTGGGCCGTTCTGTCCCTGAGCTGCAGTATTCGTGTTTGTATGGTTTGGGCCGTTCTGTCCCTGAGCAGCTGTATTCATGTTTGTGTGGTTTGAGCCGTTCTTTCCCTGAGCTGCAGTGTTCGTGTTTGTATGGTTTGAGCCGTTGGGTCCTCGAGCTGCAGTATTCGTGTTTGTATGGTTTGGGCCGTTCTGTCCCTGAGCTGCAGTATTCGTGTTTGTATGGTTTGGGCCGTTCTGTCCCTGAGCAGCTGTATTCATGTTTGTGTGGTTTGAGCCGTTCTTTCCCTGAGCTGCAGTGTTCGTGTTTGTATGGTTTGAGCCGTTCTGTCCCTGAGCTGCAGTGTTCGTGTTTGTATGGTTTGAGCCGTTCTGTCCCTGAGCTGCAGTGTTCGTGTTTGTATGGTTTGGGCCGTTCTGTCCCTGAGCTGCAGTATTCGTGTTTGTATGGTTTGGGCCGTTCTGTCCCTGAGCTGCAGTGTTCGTGTTTGTATGGTTTGGGCCGTTCTGTCCCTGAGCTGCAGTGTTCGTGTTTGTATGGTTTGGGCCGTTCTGTCCCTGAGCTGCAGTGTTCGTGTTTGTATGGTTTGGGCCGTTCTGTCCCTGAGCTGCAGTATTTGTGTTTGTATGGTTTGGGCCGTTCTGTCCCTGAGCTGCAGTATTCGTGTTTGTATGGTTTGAGCCGTTCTGTCCCTGAGCTGCAGTATTCGTGTTTGTATGAACAAGGATCAAGAAACAGAGTCTCGCACTCACCGGACTGAAGATGCAAGTGGTTTATTTCCGATACATCAGAGTAGGCTAGGCGGGGAGAGGGGAGATGGTGAAGATCGGAAAAGGGAAAAGTTCGTGAGAGATAAAGCCGATTATGACCAGGGGAGAATTTTTGACTGGAACACAAAAGGCAGAAAGAAGCCTAAACCGACCAGGAGAACACCTGATTTCTGGACAACTGATTCCGAGTCCAGTCAGTCTGACAGTGGGCCGAATTATCCCCAAACGTCAGCCCCTTTAGGCGGCCGACCCGCAGGGGTGGGAAGAAGAGGAGACGGCCCCAATCGGGGCCCACTGAAGAGAAAACAGGTCTCATGGCGGCGACAGTAGACCCTCCAATGGTGGTCAATTTGACAAACGTCACCCTCCCGGACGGATGCGAATCTTTGTTCAACAAAGGACTCAATTATGGCATAAATGAAAAATTTTCCATCACAACCTTCGAAGGCGATTTACATAAAGCAATACGCAAGATTAACCTCCATAAATTCTTCGCCACGCAGAAAAAAACAAACCCCACCAGCAGCGTCTCTGATATACAGTACCACATCGGTCCACTGGGGTTTTTTCCTCCAACCACCTTCGATACCCGTGAACAAGGATGCCTTGCAGACCTCATTTCCATGGCGAACAGTACCACTGAAGTTGATATGACCCCGGTCTCGGTATCCACCCCTCCACTTTTTCGCCCCAAGTTACCCCAGGGAGCCCATTGGATTTGTTCCACAAGGCTGTCCTGAGAGATGTCAAGGCACTCTCCTACCCGGCACCTTCCTCCAACTTGACAGACCGTGAACATCGAGCCTTGAAGTGGCTTAAATCCAGGCCCGATTTGCTGGTCCGCCGTGCGGACAAAGGCGGCGCTGCCGTCATAATGACCCAGGAAGATTACCATCTAGAGGCAACACGACAATTGCAGGACACTACTACTTATAGTAGACTGAGTAGAGACCTCAAAGTCTCGATCAAGGAGCAGCTGCGCTCCTTGCTGCACACCCATGTGCAGACTGGTGCCATAGACCGTAAAACGGCCGAGCGGCTCATCCCCGAGTCCCCCCGTTCCCCCAAATGGTATCTGCTCCCCAAGATCCATAAGTCGCTGAGCCGCCCGCCGGGTCGTCCCATCGTCTCGGCGGTCGGCTCAGTGACCGAGGGTCTCTCACAGTACTTAGATTGGGCACTTCGCCCTATTTTGCAATGTTTTGTCACATATCTCAAAGATACTAATAGTTTCCTGCAGGTTCTGGCCGATGTCCACTGGCAACCCGAGTTCGCCTTGGCCTCCGTGGATGTAGAGAGCCTCTACACCCGCATCCCTCATGATGCGGGTGTGGAGGCTGTCGATTGCATCCTCGGTCGCCTTGACAAGCCTTTAAACTTTCGTAATTTTGTACGGGACGCTTTGTTATTTGTGTTGAGGAACAACTGTTTTACCTACAGAGGAGATTGGTACCGTCAGGAGACCGGCACCGCTATGGGCATGCCGGTCTCCTGTACGTATGCCAATCTCTTTCTGGCACAACTGGAAATGGATTTAGTTTTTGCTCCATGCAATCCTTACATCACGGGTATCGTTTCTTTCCACCGTTATGTGGACGATATTTTTGTTGTTTGGAATGGCACCAAAGAGGAATTTCAGGGTTTTGTTTCTTTTCTGAATGATCATAACTCACGTAATATGTTTTTTACATTTTGTTTTGGAGGCCATACACTTGAGTTCCTTGACGTTTTAGTTGAAGCCTCGCCCCAGGGTCTTACTACCACTGTTTTCCGTAAAAAAACTGCCGTAAATTCTTTGTTACATTTTAACAGCTCCCATCCTTTGCAGACTAAAAGGTCAATACCCTTCAGTCAGATGCTACGTTTGAAACGCATCAACAGTACTGAAGAAGGTTTTCAGCTGCAAGCTACCAACCTCAAGGCCCGCTTGCTCAATAGAGGCTATCCAGCTCACCTCCTAGAAGAGGCACACGCTAGGGCTAATACCCTCCCCAAAACCTCCCTCTTGTCTGATAAATCCCACAGACAATCCAAGAAGGTCTTTGACCCTAGCAATAAAAGATTCACTTTTGCGCTACAGAACAGCAACCAAAATGATATGGTGACCAACATTATTAAAAGACATTGGTTTTTGTTACAGCATGATAGTGACCTTAGAGAGGTAGTTGACTGGAAGCCACTTATCACTTTCAGAAAGAACATCACTATAGCCGATTCCCTGACCAAGAATCGCGCCACTCCAAATAGGAATTGGCTAGATCGCAACCTGCCGGAAGGCAACAAGCGATGTGGCACTTGTCATTATTGCCCCCAACTGTTGAACAAAGCCTATGTCAACCTTGGAGGCAGAGAGTGTTTTGTCCGTGACTTTATAACCTGCAGAACGACCCACGTCGTCTATGCCATCCTTTGCCCGTGCGGCAGATACTATGTCGGTAAAACTAAACGTCCGATGTGGACACGTTTTAAAGAACATCAGTATTCTGTCCGCACGGGTAAGGGTGTCCCCAGGTTGATCGATCGTATACGTACTGCTCATAACAGTGACACTAAGTCATTACGGTTCATAGGTCTAGAACGTATAGATCCCCCCAGCAATGGAGAGGATAGACTAAAACTTCTCCTTAAGCGAGAAACCCGATGGATTCTACGCTTAGATGCTACCGGGCCAAGTGGCCTGAACGAGAGGAACGATCTAAATACTTTGTTATAACTGACCGCTATGTCTATTTGCTTTTGTTGTAGGTTTTTTTATTCTTGTCTTTTGTAACAACTTTATTGATGGTTTTTTTTATTCTTGTCCTTTGTAACAACTTTATTGATTGTCTTTCAACAACTTTATTGTTACCTGCATTGCTATTTAAGCACCTCCCCAGCACTTACAGGGCGTTCCTAGCCCGACGAAGCGCCTCTGTAGGCGTGAAACATTTTGTTGCTCCTGCTGAACACACCTGCTTCACCATCTCCCCTCTCCCCGCCTAGCCTACTCTGATGTATCGGAAATAAACCACTTGCATCTTCAGTCCGGTGAGTGCGAGACTCTGTTTCTTGATCCTTGTTCATTTATCCTGCCTTTTTTGTCTCTGCACCGCCGCTCCACGGTTTGGATACAGTTTGTGTGCTATATACTCCAGTCCCGGGTTTCCCACATTGGGTGTACCTTGTAGTTAGTGCCGGCCGGAACTCTCACCATACGTATTCGTGTTTGTATGGTTTGAGCCGTTCTTTCCCTGAGCTGCAGTGTTCGTGTTTGTATGGTTTGAGCCGCTCTGTCCCTGAGCTGCAGTATTCATGTTTGTATGGTTTGAGCCGTTCTGTCCCTGAGCTTCAGTATTCGTGTTTGTATGGTTTGAGCCGTTCTTTCCCTGAGCTGCAGTGTTCGTGTTTGTATGGTTTGAGCCGCTCTGTCCCTGAGCTGCAGTATTTGTGTTTGTATGGTTTGGGCCGTTCTGTCCCTGAGCTGCAGTGTTCGTGTTTGTATGGTTTGAGCCGTTCTGTCCCTGAGCTGCAGTATTTGTGTTTGTATGGTTTGGGCCGTTCTGTCCCTGAGCTGCAGTGTTCGTGTTTGTATGGTTTGGGCCGTTCTGTCCCTGAGCTGCAGTATTTGTGTTTGTATGGTTTGAGCCGTACTGTCCCTGAGCTGCAGTATTCGTGTTTGTATGGTTTGAGCCGCTCTGTCCCTGAGCTGCAGTATTTGTGTTTGTATGGTTTGGGCCGTTCTGTCCCTGAGCTGCAGTGTTCGTGTTTGTATGGTTTGGGCCGTTCTGTCCCTGAGCTGCAGTATTCGTCTTTGTATGGTTTGGGCCGTTCTGTCCCTGAGCTGCAGTGTTCGTGTTTGTATGGTTTGAGCCGTTCTTTCCCTGAGCTGCAGTGTTCGTGTTTGTATGGTTTGAGCCGTTGGGTCCTCGAGCTGCAGTGTTCGTGTTTGTATGGTTTGAGCCGTTCTGTCCCTGAGCTGCAGTATTCGTGTTTGTATGGTTTGAGCCGTTCTTTCCCTGAGCTGCAGTATTCGTGTTTGTATGGTTCGAGCCGTTCTGTGCTTAGCACCGCACATCGCTTATATCATGGTGTCCTGCACAGCTGTTCTCTGGATATCACTTTACCAGGATTTATATCTTAGACCGTGGACGTTCCAGGTGTCGGACTCTATGAAGCCGTTTACAGATCTTATTGATCTCAGGAACAGCCACACACTGCTCTACTAGAGAGGCTATAAAGTAGCCGTGTTAAAGTCCAGGCCGGTATCTCAGTACCTTGTACTATAAAACAAGTCATTTTAACATCTTCCAGATGAGTCTGTGCCGGGCTGAGCTTATATACTGTGATTAACCTGGATCCACTAATAGGGAGGAAAATAAGCTGGTCACTACATAGAGTTGTTAGCATTTCTGCCAATATGTAGGTGAGTCTCAAAAGCCCAGGGTGTGTTCCCTATCAGAGCAAGAGCCCAGGTGAGTCCAGCCCATGTCCTTCTCATCTAGTGGTTGTTAGTCAAATGGGGTAGGGGGATGCAAGAGGGTACAGAGGTGGCGAATAAGACATAGGATGCACTTACCTAGGCTCTTGCCTTGCTGGGAATCACCCCCTGGACTTTTGAGCCTCATTTATATACTAAATAAAAGGCTTATATTGGTTCTGTAAAGAACCATAGATATGGGAGAGGTAAAGACCAGAAAGACCAGCCCTATGTGTCCATTTCCTTCCTGACAGATGGGCTGTAATCTGAGCAGCCAGGCCTGCAGTGTAAAGCATGGAAGAAGAATACGGCCACTTATGGCATACAAGGTTGTGTCATCCCCTTCCGAGCTGCACGGCCTATAAAGAAGAGCTCGGGCTGTATTTGTTGTATTGAACCCTCCGACCTGGTATGTTGGGCGGCCGTCAGGAGTAATTGGAATCAATGGAATTCTTTAGAAACAAGTCAGTAAATCGATCCCTGAATAAGATCAGACGCTTATTCCTCCACCCAATGCCTGACCATACTATTATAGAAAGTTTACAATCCTAATCCCGACCTTTCCTTTCCTGCCGTCTCGGTTCCTATAATGGATTCTTGTTTCTACCCACTGAGGCATATGAAATCTCCGCACGTCGGTCACATAGTCATTATACTCAATGGTGATTAACCTCTCGCTTTTCCCTCCTTCTAGGACGGATTTCTGTGTCCATAAAGATGAACCATGTGATACTGTGGGTGAGTAATTGTGTCTGTGATAGGGATGTCTGTTATATGTAATATACGTAGTGACAGGACCAGGGGCAGTAGTGGATGGAATATATGTTTCACCAAGGTTCCTGTCATATGTGTGTTAAATAAGCAGCCAGGGAGGTAGGATAGCCTGGCTGCTTTGGAGTAGGGGAGAGATGGGGGGGCTCCTACTCCACTTGGCCACTCCAGGTATTGGGAGTGACTCTAGTTACTCAGGTGCAAGCCCAGGTGTGCTATAACACAGGGTAAAGTCTCATTGTGAGTACACAGTGCAGTAGGCTCCGCTCTGGTCAGTTAGTTGTGCAGTAGGCTCCGCTCTGGTCAGTTAGTTGTGCAGTAGGCTCAGCTCTAATCAGTTAGTTGTGCAGTAAGCTCCGCTCTGGTCAGTTAGTTGTGCAGTAGGCTCCGCTCTGGTCAGTTAGTTGTGCAGTAGGCTCCGCTCTGGTCAGTGAGTTGTGCAGTAGGCTCCGCTCTGGTCAGTTAGTTGGGCAGTAAGCTCCGCTCTGGTCAGTTAGTTGTGCAGTAGGCTCCGCTCTGGTTAGTTAGTTGTGCAGTAGGCTCAGCTCTAATCAGTTAGTTGTGCAGTAGGCTCCGCTCTGGTCAGTTAGTTGTGCAGTAGGCTCCGCTCTGGTCAGTTAGTTGTGCAGTAGGCTCCGCTCTGGTTAGTTAGTTGTGCAGTAGGCTCAGCTCTAATCAGTTAGTTGTGCAGTAAGCTCCGCTCTGGTCAGTTAGTTGTGCAGTAGGCTCAGCTCTGGTCAGTTAGTTGTGCAGTAGGCTCCGCTCTGGTCAGTTAGTTGTGCAGTAGGCTCCGCTCTGGTCAGTTAGTTGTGCAGTAGGCTCCGCTCTGGTCAGTTAGTTGTGCAGTAGGCTCCGCTCTGGTCAGTTAGTTGTGCAGTAAGCTCAGCTCTGGTTAGTTAGTTGTGCAGTAGGCTCCGCTCTGGTCAGTTAGTTGTGCAGTAGGCTCCGCTCTGGTCAGTTAGTTGTGCAGTAGGCTCTGCTCTGGTTAGTGAGTTGTGCAGTAAGCTCCGCTCTGGTCAGTTAGTTGTGCAGTAGGCTCAGCTCTGGTCAGTTAGTTGTGCAGTAAGCTCCGCTCTGGTCAGTTAGTTGTGCAGTAGGCTCCGCTCTGGTCAGTTAGTTGTGCACTAGGCTCCGCTCTGGTCAGTTAGTTGTGCAGTAGGCTCCGCTCTGGTCAGTTAGTTGTGCAGTAAGCTCCGCTCTGGTCAGTTAGTTGTGCAGTAGGCTCCGCTCTGGTCAGTTAGTTGTGCAGTAGGCTCCGCTCTGGTTAGTTAGTTGTGCAGTAGGCTCAGCTCTGGTTAGTTAGTTGTGCACTAGGCTCCGCTCTGGTTAGTTAGTTGTGCGGTAGGCTCCGCTCTGGTCAGTTAGTTGTGCGGTAGGCTCCGCTCTGGTCAGTTAGTTGTGCGGTAGGCTCCGCTCTGGTCAGTTAGTTGTGCGGTAGGCTCCGCTCTGGTCAGTTAGTTGTGCAGTAGGCTCCGCTCTGGTCAGTTAGTTGTACAGTAGGCTCCGCTCTGGTCAGTTAGTTGTGCAGTAGGCTCCGCTCTGGTCAGTTAGTTGTGCAGTAGGCTCGGCTCTGGTCAGTTAGTTGTGCAGTAAGCTCCGCTCTGGTCAGTTAGTTGTGCAGTAAGCTCCGCTCTGGTCAGTGAGTTGATAACTGTTTAGTTAGTCGCCAGAAGGCGTAGGTTTTCTTTTGTATTATTGTTTTTATCTGCTGCAAAGAAAAATAAAACTGGTTGCGGCCAGTTGCACCTTACTTGCTGGTGAGGACTGTGTTTTGTGCCAAAAAAGCGCCCATCTAACCCAGGAGATGGTGATCCCATGAGCTAATCCCCTCACAAATGGTGGAGGCTGCGCTGGCACAAAAATTCATCAAGTTGCATGTCGTGGGTTAAGTCTGCTGCTGTAGCAAAACCAAAGACTGCAGATATGGATGAAGTGGTGAAGCAACTGATCCAGGCTAACACTCAGCTGCAGAAAGCCAATGCTAACCAGCAAGAGACTAATGCTAACCAGCAAGAGACTAATGCTAACCAGCAAGAGACTAATGCTAACCAGCAAGAGACTAATGCTAACCAGCAAGAAACCAATCGCTTGCTCATAGAGACTACGCAAACTGCCCTCAGAGAGCAAAAAGTGATTAATGCTAATCTGGTGGAGCAAATAAAACTGCTGGCGGAAAGGCCTCATGTTCAGGCCGAGTCTGTATCTGCTGCAAGGAGAGTGCAAGCCTCCCTGCAGAAACTGACTCCAGAGGACGATGTGGAGGCGTTCCTGGTCATCTTTAGAAGAGCTGCTGAAAGAGAGAAACTTCCAGTGGACCAATGGGCGGACACAGTTGCTCCTTTTTTGAGTGGAGAACCCCAGAAAGCCTACTTTGATTTGGGTGAGCCAGATGCAAGACTTTTTCATAAACTGAAAGCCGAAATTCTTGCTTGCTTAGATGTTACACCTGCTGTCAGAGCCCAGCGGGTACATACCTGGACTTTCCAGATGGATAAACCAGTGAGGTCACAAATGTATGACCTAATACACCTGGCTAAAAAGTGGCTGCAACGGCAGCCCAGGTGGTTGAGAGAGTGGTCCTGGATTGATTTGTGCAAGCCCTGCCGGTCCGTATACAGCGCTGCGTGGGACAAGCGGAGTCCAGCGATGCAGATCACCTGGTCGCACTTGTTGAGCGGTACCTGAACACAGAGGAACATCTCCAGAGCGCCTCACCTACATGGCCAACCCCAAGGAGCCAGAAGACCTCTGAACTGGGTAAGACTGTTCCTAATTATAAGGGGGTGAAGGAGGCCCATAAAGGAGGGGTGGGGACAGACTTTGTGGCTGACATCTTAGGCCAGTTAGCCCTAAACAGACTCAGACTGTCAAGAACATGGTTTGCTGGCGTTGTCAAAGTCTGGGACATGTAGCTGCCAATTGTCCTCTTGTGGATGAGCCTATGGAGTGTGATAGTGGGCGGAGAAAGTCACTGTTTGCTAGACCTGCCTACTCTGCCTTGCTCTCGCAAAATACAGAGCGACAATCTTGTAACCTGGTCGTGGAAGGACATTCCGTGGAAGCTCTATTGGACTCCGGCAGCCTGGTGACCCTTGTCCACGCCAGTTTGCTGACACCAGAAAGTGGCAAAGCAAACATATGGGGGTCATCTGCATACATGGAGACACAAAAGACTATCCCACTGCGGTTTTGTCCTCTGAAACTCCATGTGGAAACATCACCCATGAGGTTGGGGTTGTAGGGTATATTCACACGGAGAATCTCGCTGCGAGCCCGGCAGGTCCTGGCAGTTCCCATACACTACATACTTGCTGCGGTCTAAACGACCGCAACGAGTATGTAATTATACCGCCCTTAACCCCTTCTGCTCCCGCCCGGGTCCCCCGCTGTAAGCATACTTTACCTGTCCTTGCTGCACAGGTCCGGCGTCCTGCTCTCCTGTCCGGCCAATCAGTGTGTTGCCCAGCCGCAGCCACTGATTTGCCGGACGGGAGAGCAGGACGCCGGACCCGTGCAGCAAGGACAGGTAAAGTATGCTTACAGCGGGGGAGCAGAAGGGGTTAAGGGCGGTATAATTACATACTCGCTGCGGTCGTTTAGACCGCAGCAAGTATGTAGTGTATGGGAACTGCCAGGACCTGCCGGGCTCGCAGCGAGAATCTCGCTGCGAGCCCGTCCGTGTGAATATACCCGTAAAGACTTTAATGCACAAGGTCATTGTGGGATGTGATTTTCCATTATTTTGGCAATTGTGGGAAATGCGTGATAAATGTTTATCTGTGTCTGCTGTAGACCCTGTCCCACTAGCTGATGCCAACAATGTGCAAACAGTAGGGGTGACGCTAAGTGAGACCAATACTTTCCCTTTAGAGGGTTTTGCAGGAGATGTCAAGGTGATGTTCCAGTGATAATTTTGGGACCGCTCAACTCAGGGACCCTACGTTATCCCATGCATGGGAGAGTGCAAAAATTATTAATGGGGTGCCCCAAGAACCTGGGGCTGAGAAAAGGTTCCCACATTTTGCTGTAGAAAATGATCTCCTCTACAGAGTAAATGAGGTGTCTGGACAAGTTCTGGAACAACTAGTAGTCCCTAAATCGCATCGCCAGAAAGTGATGGATTTAGCCCACACACATGTACTAGGGGGACACTTGGCCAATGATAAAACAAAAGGCAGGGTGTTGCAAAGGTTTTATTGGCCAGGGGTACATAAGGAGGTAAAAGAATACTGTGAGTCGTGCCCAAAGTGCCAGTTACATAACCCTGTACCGTCCTTTAGAAGTCCCTTGGTGCCTCTGCCCATTATTGAGACCCCCTTTGAGAGAATTGCAATGGATCTGGTGGGACCTCTTGTTACGTCCGCTAGAGGTCACCAAAATATCTTGGTTGTCCTCAATTAAGCAACCCGATATCCAGAAGCAATCACTCTAAGGGAACCCACAGCTAAAGCCATAGCAAGAGAGTTATTCCATATGTTTACCAGGGCCGGGATACCCAAGGAGATCCTTACTGATCAGGGGACACCATTTATGTCAAAAGTCACAAAGGAGCTGTGTAAATTGTTGAAAATAACTCACTTGCATACTTCAGTTTACCATCCACAGACAGACGGCTTAGTGGAGAGATTCAATAAAACTCTGAAGAGGATGCTTAAAAAAGTGGTGGCACAGGATGGGAAAGACTGGGATTGCCTCTTGCCTTATCTCATGTTTGCTGTACGGGAGGTACCCCAAGCATCCACAGGGTTCTCCCCTCTTGAGTTAGTGTATGGTCGACACCCCCGAGGTCTCCTGGATATAGCGAGAGAAACCTGGGAACACGAGGCTACACCATACACAAGTGTTATTGAGCACATCAAACAAATGAAGGATAGAATTGAGAAAGTTATGCCCATTGTTAAAGAACATTTACAGCAGGCCCAAGAGAGTCAGTCCAGGGTTTACTATAGGTCTGCAAAGCCAAGAAACTTCAACCCAGGTGACAGAGTACTGGTCCTTGTCCCTACCGTGGAAAGTACGTTTTTGGCTAAATGGCAGGGCCCATATGAAGTGGTGGAAAAGGTAGGTGAGGTAAACTACCGAGTTCATCAGCCAGGTAAACTTAACCATACCACGTCTACCATGTAAATCTAATAAAGCCATGGAGAGACCGTGAGGTATTGTTAGCAGGCCGTACATGTAAAATAGAGTATGTAGCTGGCATGCCAGAGGTAAAGATTGCTGACACTTTGTCAGTCTCCCAAGTCCAGGAGACTAAGGAGTTTGTACAGAAGAATAGGGATGTGTTCTCTGATCTACCAGGGCGAACCAAGGTGATCAAACATGATGTCATCACGGAACCAGGGGTCAGAGTAAACCAAAAGCCATACAGAGTACCTGAGGCCAAGCGTGAGGCAATTGCAAAGGAGGTGCAAATGATGCTAAAGTTGGGGGTCATAGAGGAGTCTCATAGTGACTGGTCTAGTCCTATAGTCCTAATCCCAAAACCTGATGGCACGTTGACGTTTTGTAATGACTTTAGAAAGTTGAATGCCGTGTCAAAGTTTGACGCCTATCCAATGCCTCGAGTGGATGAGCTAATTGGTAGACTTGGTAACTCTAGGTACTAAACTACATTAGACCTTACAAAGGGTTACTGGCAGGTGCCACGGACAGAGGAGGCAAAAGAAAAGACAGCCTTTAGTGTTCCTGATGGCCATTATCAGTATGTGGTCCTTCTATTTGGTTTACATGGGGCCCCAGCCACATTCCAGAGGTTGATGGATAGGATTTTAAGACCACATCGCAAATATGCAGCAGCCTATCTGGATGATGTGATCATACATAGTCCTGACTGGGAGAGTTACTTGGCCAAGGTTCAAGTGGTTCTGAACTCCATTAGGGAAGCAGGTTTGACAGCAAACCCCAAAAAGTGTGCCATAGGACAGGAAGAGGCCAAATACCTTGGGTACACAATTGGGCGAGGTATTATCGAGCCTCAAATAAATAAGATTGAGGCTATTCAGAACTGGTCCAAGCCTTTAAACAAAAAAAACAAGTCAGGGCATTCCTTGGTTTGACTGGGTACTATAGGAGGTTTATTGAAAATTTTGCCAGCATTGCAGCCCCTTTAACTGACCTCAAAAAGGGTAAAGGCCCTATTTCACGGAACGATAATCGTCCCGTGGAATAGAGTGCAATGATCAGCCGACATTGTTCATGTTGGCTGATCGTTGCAGTCGCTAGTTTTTCAACATGTTGAAAAACAAGCGACTGATATAGCAGCGATCTTCTGCCATCGCTCCGTTGAATAGGAGCATCGGCAGCAGACACTGCTATATCCTATGGGCTGCCCGGACGATCAGCGATCACCCGGGCAGCCCCCCCCCCACAGCTCCCCTCCGCCCCTCCCGCACTCACCCGCTTGCTGCTGCCGCGTTGAATAGCGGCGGCAGCGAGCGGGGAACGAGGAGCAAACGAGCGCTGAGAGCGCTCGTTTGCTCTTCTAGACGGCCCGTGGAATAGGGCCTTAAGGATTCAGTTATGGTTAAATGGACCCCAGAGGCTGAGCAGGCCTTCCAGAGGCTAAAACAGGCTCTATGTGCTCAGCCAGTGCTAATAACTCCTGATTTCAGAGCAGAGTTTATTGTGCAAACGGACGCCTCTGATGTGGGGGTAGGAGCGGTGTTGTCCCAAATGAGGGGTGGAGAAGAGCATCCTGTGGAGTAAAAAAAATGAACGACCATGAGAAAAGGTACTCCATTGTCGAAAAAGAGTGTCTGGCAATAAAGTGGGCATTAGAAGCACTTAGATATTATTTGCTTGGCAGAACATTCAGACTTGTTACTGATCACGCCCCTCTGAAATGGATGTGTGTAAACCGGGAGAAAAACAGGCGAGTAACCCGCTGGTTTATGTCATTGCAGGACTACAGCTTTACAGTGGAGCATAGACCCGGGCACCAGTTGGGTAATGCCGATGCCCTATCTAGGGTGTAATGTCTAAGGGCACAGAGTGTTCCGTCCCCAAGGTCGAAACAGGGGGGAGGATATGTGACAGGACCAGGGGCAAAGTAGTGGATGGAATATACGTTTCACCTAGGTTCCTGTCATATGTGTGTTAAATAAGCAGCCAGGGAGGTAGGATAGCCTGGCTGCTTTGGAGTAGGGGAGAGATGGGGGGGCTCCTACTCCACTTGGCCACTCCAGGTATTGGGAGTGACTCTGGTTACTCAGGTGCAAGCCCAGGTGTGCTATAACAGGGCAGACAGCACACAAGATGGTGGCTCTCTCTGCTCCTGGGTAAAGTCTCATAGTGAGTAGCAAAGTGCTGCAGGTTTTGTTGGAGAGCTGTGCAGTAGGCTCCGCTCTGGTCAGTTAGTTGTGCAGTAGGCTCCGCTCTGGTCAGTTAGTTGTGCAGTAGGCTCCGCTCTGGTCAGTTAGTTGTGCAGTAAGCTCAGCTCTGGTCAGTTAGTTGTGCAGTAGGCTCAGCTCTGGTCAGTTAATTGTGCAGTAAGCTCCGCTCTGGTCAGTTAGTTGTGCAGTAGGCTCAGCTCTGGTCAGTTAATTGTGCAGTAAGCTCCGCTCCGGTCAGTTAGTCGTGCAGTAAGCTCAGCTCTGGTCAGTTAGTTGTGTAGTAGGCTCCGCTCTGGTCAGTTAGTTGTGCAGTAGGCTCCGCTCTGGTCAGTTAGTTGTGCAGTAAGCTCAGCTCTGGTCAGTTAGTTGTGCAGTAGGCTCCGCTCTGGTCAGTTAGTTGTGCAGAAGGCTCCGCTCTGGTCAGTTAGTTGTGCAGAAGGCTCCGCTCTGGTCAGTTAGTTGTGCAGTAGGCTCCGCTCTGGTCAGTGAGTTGTGCAGTAGGCTCCGCTCTGGTCAGTTAGTTGTGCAGTAAGCTCAGCTCTGGTCAGTTAGTTGTGCAGTAGGCTCCGCTCTGGTCAGTTAGTTGTGCAGAAGGCTCCGCTCTGGTCAGTTAGTTGTGCAGAAGGCTCCGCTCTGGTCAGTTAGTTGTGCAGTAGGCTCCGCTCTGGTCAGTGAGTTGTGCAGTAGGCTCCGCTCTGGTCAGTTAGTTGTGCAGTAGGCTCCGCTCTGGTCAGTTAGTTGTGCAGTAGGCTCCGCTCTGGTCAGTTAGTTGTGCAGTAAGCTCAGCTCTGGTCAGTTAGTTGTGCAGTAGGCTCCGCTCTGGTCAGTTAATTGTGCAGTAAGCTCCGCTCTGGTCAGTTAGTTGTGCAGTAGGCTCCGCTCTGGTCAGTTAGTTGTGCAGTAAGCTCAGCTCTGGTCAGTTAGTTGTGCAGAAGGCTCCGCTCTGGTTAGTTAGTTGTGCAGTAGGCTCCACTCTGGTCAGTTAGTTGTGCAGAAGGCTCAGCTCTGGTCAGTTAGTTGTGCAGTAGGCTCCGCTCTGGTCAGTTAGTTGTGCAGAAGGCTCCGCTCTGGTTAGTTAGTTGTGCAGTAGGCTCCGCTCTGGTCAGTTAGTTGTGCAGTAGGCTCAGCTCTGGTCAGTTAGTTGTGCAGTAGGCTCCGCTCTGGTCAGCGAGTTGTGCAGTAGGCTCCGCTCTGGTCAGTTAGTTGTGCAGTAGGCTCCGCTCTGGTCAGTTAGTTGTGCAGAAGGCTCCGCTCTGGTCAGTTAGTTGTGCAGTAGGCTCCGCTCTGGTCAGTTAGTTGTGCAGTAGGCTCCGCTCTGGTCAGTTAGTTGTGCAGAAGGCTCCGCTCTGGTCAGTTAGTTGTGCAGTAGGCTCCGCTCTGGTCAGTTAGTTGTGCAGTAGGCTCCGCTCTGGTCAGTTAGTTGTGCAGTAGGCTCAGCTCTGGTCAGTTAGTTGATAACTGTTTAGTTAGTCGTCAGATGGCGTAGGTTTTCTTTTGTATTATTGTTTCTTTTATCTGCTGCAAAGAAAAATAAAACTTGCTGCGGCCAGTTGCATCTTACTTGCTGGTGTGGACTGTGTTTTGTGCCAAAAAGCGCCCATCTAACCCAGGAGGTGGTGATCCCATGAGCTAATCCCCTCACCACGTATATGGAATATATATTACACTGACAAGGGGCCAATGTCTATAATGTATAAGTATAAGAAGCGTTCTCTCTATTAGCTGTAATTAATATAACTGAAGAGAACAGAGTGAATACAAGAATTGTCTTTAATCTAGTTTTTTTTGTTTTTTAATATGTATATAAAACATGTAACCCTGACAAGTGAGATTTAGATTGTTGCCTAAAATAGAAAACACACACACATATATACGCACACACACACATATATACGCACACACACACATATATACGCACACACACAAACATACTGTATACACACATACATACAAACACACACATACATATAAACATACACATATATATACACTACACACATACATATACACACACTTGCATACATAACCTGTGGAGTGCTGAGGAGACTGGTCAGATTCTTATTGCTATATCTCCTCAGTAGTGATGAGTGGGGGGGTGAGGTCACAGAACCATCTCCACTTACCTCCACTCTCAGTCTCCTGCGCTCTATGGGAACATAGCAGCAGGTTACAGTCTCCCTTTAAACTTATAAAATGTATTCTGTGCCATTAGCCCTGGATCTCTGATGAAGCTGCACGGGGTGAAACACGTCGGGGAGATTATGTGTGCTGGATTTATATTCACATTGCTGCTCACAGTCCCTCTACATAGATTGCAGATATCATGTGTCATGTTCATACTGTGCACTATACATGGGGGGTGCTGGAAGCCAGAAACTAGGGATCCCCGAGATACATTACAGGGGTACAGGGAGCGGAGGGCCCAGGCAGCTGCTGTTCCATCACTCACAGGCATCTATGTTAGATAGAAAACGTCTGTGCTCCAATAAATGTGCTGCAGGTGCCCTTCTTTTATACCAGACAGCTTTCTCTCCTCAACCGTTCACATATGTCGATAACTTCAAAGTGTGAACACGTTTATAGTGAGCAGAACAATAACAATAACCCGTCTTATGTGAGTGGCTGGCCGCCAGGACCGCACGCTGCAATTTGTTTCTTATTTTAGCTGGACGGTCAAATGTATCCATGTACGCCTGTGTCTGTCCCTGTGCCTGTGGTGCCAGTATCTGTCCCTGTGGTACCAGTGTCTGTGCCAGTATCTGTCCCTGTGCCTGTCCCTGTGGTGCCAGTATCTGTCCCTGTGGTACCAGTGTCTGTGCCAGTATCTGTCCCTGTGCCTGTCCCTGTGGTGCCAGTATCTGTCCCTGTGGTACCAGTGTCTGTGCCAGTATCTGTCCCTGTGCCTGTGCCTGTCCCTGTGCCTGTGGTGCCAGTATCTGTCCCTGTGGTACCAGTGTCGGTGCCAGCATCTGTCCCTGTGCCTGTGTCGCCTGTGTCTGTCCCTGTGGTGCCAGTATCTGTCCCTGTGCCTGTATTTGTCCCTGTGTCTGTGGTACCAGTGTCTGTGCCAGTGTCTGTAGTGCCAGTATCTGTTGTACCAGTGTCTGTGGTGCCAGTATCTGTCCCTGTGTCTGTGGTGCCAGTATCTGTGCCTGTGGTGCCAGTATCTGTCCCTGTACCTGTGTCTGTCCCTGTGCCTGTGGTGCCAGTATCTGTCCCTGTGCCTGTGTCTGTGGTGCCAGTATCTGTCCCTGTCCCTGTGCCTGTGTCTGTGGTGCCAGTATCTGTCCCTGTACCTGTGTCTGTCCCTGTGCCTGTGGTGCCAGTATCTGTCCCTGTGGTACCAGTGTCTGTGCCAGTATCTGTCCCTGTGCCTGTGGTGCCAGTATCTGTCCCTGTGGTACCAGTGTCTGTGCCAGTATCTGTCCCTGTGCCTGTGGTGCCAGTATCTGTCCCTGTGGTACCAGTGTCTGTGCCAGTATCTGTCCCTGTGCCTGTGTCGCCTGTGTCTGTCCCTGTGGTGCCAGTATCTGTCCCTGTGCCTGTATTTGTCCCTGTGTCTGTGGTACCAGTGTCTGTAGTGCCAGCATCTGTTGTACCAGTGTCTGTGGTGCCAGTATCTGTCCCTGTGTCTGTGGTGCCAGTATCTGTCCCTGTGTCTGTCCCTGTGCCTGTGGTGCCAGTATCTGTCCCTGTGCCTGTGGTGCCAGTATCTGTACCTGTACCTGTGTCTGTGGTGCCAGTATCTGCACCTGTACCTGTGTCTGTGGTGCCAGTGTCTGTGTCCGTACCTGTACCTGTACCTGTGTCTGTGGTGCCAGCATCTGTCCCTGTGCCTGTTCCTGTGTCTGTTGTACCAGTGTCGGTGCCAGCATCTGTTGTACCAGTCTGTGGTGCCAGTATCTGTCCCTGTGCCTGTGTCTGTGGTGCCAGTATCTGTGCCTGTGTCTGTGGTGCCAGTATCTGTGCCTGTGTCTGTGGTGCCAGTATCTGTGCCTGTACCTGTGTCTGTGGTGCCAGTATCTGTGTCTGTGGTGCCAGTATCTGTGCCTGTACCTGTGTCTGTGGTGCCAGTATCTGTGCCTGTGTCTGTGGTGCCAGTATCTGTGCCTGTGTCTGTGGTGCCAGTATCTGTGCCTGTACCTGTGTCTGTGGTGCCAGTATCTGTGCCTGTACCTGTGTCTGTGCCTGTGGTGCCAGTATCTGTCCCTGTGTCTGTGGTGCCAGTATCTGTCCCTGTGTCTGTGTCTGTCCCTGTGGTGCCAGTACCTGTCCCTGTGCCTGTGTCTGTGGTGCCAGTATCTGTCCCTGTACCTGTACCTGTGTCTGTGGTGCCAGCATCTGTCCCTGTGCCTGTTCCTGTGTCTGTTGTACCAGTGTCGGTGCCAGCATCTGTTGTACCAGTCTGTGGTGCCAGTATCTGTCCCTGTACCTGTGTCTGTGCCTGTGTCTGTGGTGCCAGTATCTGTGCCTGTGTCTGTGGTGCCAGTATCTGTGCCTGTGTCTGTGGTGCCAGTATCTGTGCCTGTACCTGTGTCTGTGCCTGTGGTGCCAGTATCTGTCCCTGTGTCTGTGGTGCCAGTATCTGTCCCTGTACCTGTGCCTGTGTCTGTGGTGCCAGTATCTGTGCCTGTGTCTGTGGTGCCAGTATCTGTGCCTGTACCTGTGTCTGTGGTGCCAGTATCTGTCCCTGTGTCTGTGGTGCCAGTATCTGTCCCTGTGTCTGTGGTGCCAGTATCTGTGCCTGTGGTGCCAGTATCTGTGCCTGTGTCTGTGGTGCCAGTATCTGTGCCTGTGTCTGTGGTGCCAGTATCTGTGCCTGTGTCTGTGCCTGTGGTGCCAGTATCTGTGCCTGTGTCTGTGGTGCCAGTATCTGTGCCTGTGTCTGTGCCTGTGTCTGTGGTGCCAGTATCTGTGTCTGTGCCTGTGTCTGTGGTGCCAGTATCTGTGTCTGTGCCTGTGTCTGTGGTGCCAGTATCTGTGTCTGTGCCTGTGTCTGTGGTGCCAGTATCTGTGCCTGTGCCTGTGTCTGTGGTGCCAGTATCTGTCCCTGTCCCTGTGCCTGTGGTGCCAGTATCTGTCCCTGAACCTGTGTCTCTCCCTGTGTCTCTGGTGCCAGTATCCGTGTTTGTGACAGTGTCTGTGCCGTGCCAGCACTCTCCAGACTCCGCAGCCTGTCGGTATAGTCTGTGTATGTTGTTCTACCATCTGTATCAGTTCCCGGTCAAAACAGTCTGATTTAATGGATATAGAATTAGTATCAGCGCTTATTACTCTGTTGGATCCAAGGATAGTGTGAAAGAACATCAGAGACATCAGATATGTGAGAGGCATTAGACACGCAGGAGGCATGAGAGACATGTAAGAGACCTCAGACACGTGGCCTCCCAGCGTGCAGATGTAGGTGCCATCCGTCCTCTCTCCTCTGGTCACAGGCGACTGGCCAGGCATCTCTTCTCCAGCAGCTTTGTGTGATATTACATGGCAGCCACCTAGATGGTCGTACCACAGGAAATAGATAACATATCCAGTAACACATGTAACATGTTTTATCATCATAATTATTATTATTGTTTATTATATTTATTATCATTATAAATATTATTATTATTATATTTTCTCACTCCCCCCACCCCTCACTTCTTATCTGTGCATTATCAGGAAAATCCGACTTCAAAGTGAAGACGATTCTGCTGTGTCCATTATAACCTATAGAGGGGGGAGGGGCCGAGGCAGAGGAGTGGGCAGGAAGAACAGACACCAGCTGGTTACTCACTGTCTGGGCACATAAACCACTGGATTCACAGGTCAGAAAGGTCAGTGCTTATCTAGCAGCTTGGGGAGATACCCAGAAAGGATGTAAACTGTGTTTTCAGTCCTCCGTGCCCAACTCACTTCTCTCAACCCCTCCCCTCTCCATAGGATAGAATGGACAGAAAAATCCTGCGTCACCTGAAGTCGGGGGGGGGGGGGGGGAGCTAGGAAACTGCTTTTTGAGGATAGAGGGAAACTCTTTTGCTTAATTCAACCTATTACAGAGTTTCTTAAAATCACTATTGATATTTATTGTTTTCTGAAAAATGACCTTGAAATGTCAATTACGTTTTAACATCCATGTAGACGGATGATCATTGCCGCATAAAGTGGAGTAATCCCAGGAAGCCATTCCTATATCAGTAGTTCGGTCATTGTGCTGACTATTCTTATTTCCCCTTCCCTTAATGGCCCCCACAGAGCCGCCTTCTCCTGCACATCATCCTCTGCCCTCTATATGTTCCAGAGGGGGGGTAGGGAAGGCATCGAGGGGAAGGAAGGCGGAGGGGAGAGGGCACGCAGAGGGGGGGAAGGCAGAGGGGGGAGGGAAATTGGAGAGGAAGGCAGGCAGAGAGGAGGGAAAGCACGCAGAGGGGGGAGGGAAGGCAGAGAGGAAGGAAGGCAGAGAGGGGAGGAAAGCAGGGGAGGGCACGCAGATGGGGGAGGTAACACAGAGGGGAGGGAAAGCATGATGGTATATTCCACATAAGTGGTTAGGTGTGATGGAAGCAATGGCTGCGGATTATACCCATGTGTACCATGTGATATCACACAATGGCTGTGGATTATACCCATGTGTACCATGTGATATTACACAATGGCTGCGGATTATACCCATGTGTACCATGTGATATCACACAATGGCTGCGGATTATACTCATGTGTACCATGTGATATCACACAATGGCTGTGGATTATACCCATGTGTACCATGTGATATCACACAATGGCTGCGGATTATACCCATGTGCATAGCCGGCTCCAGGTTTTTGTGTGCCCTTGGGCGAGAGAGCCTCAGCGGGCCCCTATGTATAGCACACCTCGGGGCACACCTACCAAATAAAGTTTGACAAAATACCGAAAAAAAAAACATAATTCAGTAACTCACAGGTGACGTCTTCTTTGATCTGAGGCGATTGCTCTCCGTTTCCTCTCCATCTGGCCCAGACCTCCATGATGATTTCATCCAGCTACATTTCATCTCTTCAGAACCTGTCAGACAGACATGTTCGGCTTCACACATTTCCAGCCACTTCCTTCCCTTTTTCCCACCCATAGGCTCCCATACAGTAGTAACTCCACTGTTTGGTGTCATGTGCAGTAAAGTAAGGAGGTTTGTGGGTCCCGTGCTGTGCCCCCCATATAGTAATAATGTCCCAATGCTGTGCCCCCCATATAGTAATAATGCCCTCTGCCCCCATAGTAATGCCCGCTGCTCTGCCCCATAGTAATGCCCGCTGCTCTGCCCCATAGCAATGTTCCCTGCTCTGCCCCATAGAAATGCCCCCTGCTCTGTCCCCATAGTAATGCCCCCTGCTCTGTCCCCATAGAAATGCCCCCTGCTCTGCCCCATAGAAATGCCCCCTGCTCTGTCCCCATAGTAATGCCCCCTGCTCTGCCCCATAGAAATGTCCCCTGCTCTGTCCCCATAGAAATGCCCCCTGCTCTGTCCCATAGAAATGTCCCCTGCTCTGCCCCATAGAAATGCCCCCTGCTCCCATAGTAATGTCCCCTGCTCTGCCCCATAGAAATGCCCCCTGCTCTGCCCCATAGAAATGCCCCCTGCTCTGTCCCCATAGAAATGCCCCCTGCTCTGTCCCCATAGAAATGCCCCCTGCTCTGCCCCATAGAAATGCCCCCTGCTCTGTCCCCATAGAAATGCCCCCTGCTCTGTCCCCATAGAAATGCCCCCTGCTCTGTCCCCATAGAAATGCCCCCTGCTCTGTCCCCATAGTAATGTCCCCTGCTCCCCATAGTAATGTCCCCTGCTCCCCATAGTAATGTCCCCTGCCCCCATAGTAATGTCCCCTGCTCCCCATAGTAATGTCCCCTGTCCCCATAGAAATGCCCCCTGCTCTGCCCCATAGTAATGTCCCCTGCTCTGTCCCATAGAAATGCCCCCTGCTCTGTCCCATAGTAATGTCCCCTGCTCTGCCCCATAGTAATGCCCCCTGCTCTGCCCCATAGAAATGCCCCCTGCTCTGTCCCCATAGTAATGTCCCCTGCTCTGTCCCATAGAAATGCCCCCTGCTCTGTCCCCATAGTAATGTCCCCTGCTCTGTCCCATAGAAATGCCCCCTGCTCTGTCCCCATAGAAATGTCCCCTGCTCTGTCCCATAGAAATGCCCCCTGATCTCCCTCAGCACAAGAAAATAAAAAAATAAAACATACTCACTAATCCGGGCGGGGGTCGGGTCCTCTTCTCCCATGTGTGCGCCTTGTGGATCCACCAGCAGGCGTGATGACGTCATCGCTCTGCGCCTGCTGGTTAGATCGGATCCATACTAGAATAAACTAGAATGGAGGTGCTAGAAGGAGGTCGTCCCCCTGGAGTCTGTGTTCTGGCTTCTTCACCATAGAGAATGGAGTTACAATAAGAGACATTACATGAAGTATACCAGGGGGAACTACAACTCCCAGCATGTCCAGCCTGTTGTTATGGGAGATCAGAGGACATTACAGAAGGAGATATAATAGGACTACAACTCCCAGCGTGTCCAGCCTGTTATTATGGGAGATCAGAGGACATTACAGGAGGAGATATAAGAGAAGGACTAAAACTCTCAGCATACAGAGGGAAGGTATAAGTGAGCCCCGCCTCCTCATGTCACATGACAATGATCACAGGTCCTTCATCCATATGCAGCCTCTCCCGTTCTCAGCCCCGCCCCCTTATGACGTCACCACAGGTCCTTCCCCAGTGCAGCAAACACGGCAGGTCCTTCCCCCGCCCTCCCCTGGACTTGGGGTCGGCAGCACCCGCTCTCGCGGGGGTCAGTGATGCGGCGGGCGTCTGTCTCACTGCTTGGGCAAGTGTCGGGGGCCCCTTGGGCGGCCGTGGGCCCCGGCACTTGCCCGAGTATGCCGGGTTCTGACGCCGGCCCTGCCCATGTGTACCATGTGATATCACACAATGGCTGCGGATTATACCCATGTGTACCATGTGATATCACACAATGGCTGCGGATTATACCCATGTGTACTATGTGATATCACACAATGGCTGCGGATTATACCCATGTGTACCATGTGATATCACACAATAGCTGCGGATTATACCCATGTGTACTATGTGATATCACACAATGGCTGCGGATTATACCCATGTGTACCATGTGATATCACACAATGGCTGCGGATTATACCCATGTGTACCATGTGATATCACGCAATGGCTGCGGATTATACCCATGTGTACTATGTGATATCACACAATGGCTGCGGATTATACCCATGTGTACCATGTGATATCACACAATGGCTGCGGATTATACCCATGTGTACCATGTGATATCACACAATGGCTGCGGATTATACCCATGTGTACTATGTGATATCACACAATAGAGGGAGCCATTATTCTTCCTCAGTTCTTATAATCATTTCGAATCACCTTGCAGCGTCTTATAGTATAGAATCTTGTTACCTGTCGGGAATTCCCAGTCCGCCCAGTCTTCTTTCTTTTGTAGTTAGTAGTTCTCCCATTAATCCCAGTAAAGTTTAGGAGACTTATTAGGCAGAGGAAAGAGTAATGGATAAATCCTGTTGTATTAGCGGCGGTTCCTCTCCCCAGGATTTGAGGAGTCCGGATTCCACCGCTCACACACCTGATACTCGTTACTTCCCTTTGTAGTCGCTGTGGCTTCAGGTTATGTCTTTTATCTCATCCAGAGGCCACAAGTGTAGAACATATGAGCTGCCGCCCTAACCAGCCCCAGGACGGCGCGGCGAGATGGATGGCGGCAGCCATATACATCTATATAGTCATTATGTATTCTATACATCCATATAGTCATTATATATTCTATACATCCATATACATATAGTCATTATATATTCTATACATCCATATAGTCATTATATCTTCTATACATCCATATACATATAGTCATTATATATTCTATACATCCATATACATATAGTCATTATATATTCTATACATCCATATAGTCATTATATATTCTATACATCCATATACATCTATATAGTCATTATGTATTCTATACATCCATATAGTCATTATGTATTCTATACATCCATATACATATAGTCATTATATATTCTATACATCCATATACATATAGTCATTATATCTTCTATACATCCATATACATATAGGGCCACATGTATCATCCGGCGAATGGATGATTTTCGGCGGAAAGTGCCGATTTGCGTCTTTTTTTATTCAAAAATGGCGGATTTGCGAATAAAATATTCGCAAATCGGCACTTTCCGCCGAGTACGCCAGGGGGCGGAAAGGGGGCGGAGAAGGGGCGGAAAGTGGGCGGAACGGAGGGCGCAGACTCAGAGTCCGCGCGATTTACCATCCGTTCCGCAAAAATGTAAGCCGAAAACCTACTCCAGTCCTCAGCTGGCGTAGGTTTTCGGCGGTGCGCAACGGCGCGCACGGGATTTATGTAGAGGCAGTCCGCCTCTACATAAATCTCCGTAGCACCGGAGCTGCGGGGGCATTTTTACGTCCGGCGTAAAAAACGCCGGACTTAATAAATGCCTCCCATAGTCATTATATATTCTATACATCCATATACATATAGTCATTATATATTCTATACATCCATATACATATAGTCATTATATATTCTATACATCCATATACATCTATATAGTCATTATGTATTCTATACATCCATATAGTCATTATATCTTCTATACATCCATATACATATAGTCATTATATATTCTATACATCCATATACATATAGTCATTATATACAGTGATCCCTTAACTTTCAATGGTCTCAAGATACAATATTTTCAACATACAATGTTCCTTTCTGGACCATCGTAACTTGAGACTCGACTCCACATACAACATACAATGCTACAGACAGTCAGGATCTGCGGAACATGTAAATAACCAGATGATCCAGCAATGAAAGTATTAGTGAAGTGTCTGCACTGGTTGGCTGTCTAGTCTCCCCTCCCTGCAGGACAGTGTAATGTACTGCTGTGTGTGTCTAGTATCTTCTCTCTACAGCAGGGGTGGGGAACCTCCGGCCCGCGGGCCGCATCCGGCCCCTGAGACCTCCCGATGCGGCCCGCGGCCTGCGGCTCCCCTGTGACACGCGCCGCACTGGAGGGGAAGGAGCCGGCGCACACAGCATTCTCCAGGGTCTGTGACTGCTGCCAGGAGGATGCTGTCTGTGCCGACTCCTTCCCCACTAAAGCGGCACACGTCTTCCGTCTCCTGCAGGCCGCGCGATGACGTCATTTCATCGCGCGCCGCCTGCAGGAGAAGACGGGCACAGGCTAGTGGGGAGAGAAGAGGACCTGGACAGCGTGGGAGCGGAGGAAAGGTGAGTGGGATGTTTATTTTTTTTATTTGGGGGTTAACTAGGCCACCAGGGACATGACTTATGGCGGTTAACTAGGCAACAGGGACATGACTGATGGGGGTTAACTAGGCTACCAGGGACATGACTGGGGGGGGGTGTTAACTAGGCTACCAGGGACATGACTGGGGGGGGGTGTTAACTAGGCTACCAGGGACATGACTGGGGGGGTGTTAACTAGGCTACCAGGGACAAGACTGGGGGTTTAACTAGGCTACCAGGGACATGCCGGGGGGGGTTAATTAAGCTACCAGGGACATGTCTGGGGGGTTAATTAAGCTACCAGAGACATGCCTTGGGGTTAATTAAGCTACCAAGGACATGCCTGGGGGGGTTAATTAAGCTACCAGGGACATGACTGGGGGGTTAACTAGACTACAAGGGACAGGCACTGGGGGTTAACTACAATAGCAGGGGCACTAGGGGAACAATACTTTGCCTTGCCCCGGGTGCTGCAAACACGCTACTAACTGCCGCGCATGATATGCGGCCCTCGAATGATTTTATTAATGCCCGACCGGCCCTCGACATGGAAAAGGTTCCCCACCCCTGCTCTACAGTATAGTGTGATACTACATGTCCTGTACTGCTGTGTGTCTAGTATCTCCTCTACAGTATAGTGTGATACTACATGTCCTGTACTGCTGTGTGTGTCTAGTATCTTCTCTACAGTATAGTGTGATACTACATGTCCTGTACTGCTGTGTGTCTAGTATCTCCTCTACAGTATAGTGTGATACTACATGTCCTGTACTGCTGTGTGTGTCTAGTATCTCCTCTCTACAGTATAGTGTGATACTACATGTCCTGTACTGCTGTGTGTCTAGTATCTCTTCCCTACAGTATAGTGTGATACTACATGTCCTGTACTGCTGTATGTCTAGTATTTCCACTCTTCAGTATAGTGTGATACTACATGTCCTGTACTGCTGTGTGTCTAGTATCTCTTCCCTACAGTATAGTGTGATACTACATGTCCTGTACTGCTGTATGTCTAGTATCTCCACTCTACAGTATAGTGTGATACTACATGTCCTGTACTGCTGTGTGTCTGGTATCTCCTCTCTACAGTATAGTGTGATACTACATATCCTGTACTGCTGTGTGTGTCTAGTATCTCCTCTACAGTATAGTGTGATACTACATGCCCTGTACTGCTGTGTGTCTGGTATCTCCTCTCTACAGTATAGTGTGATACTACATGTCCTGTACTGCTGTGTGTCTGGTATCTCCTCTACAGTATAGTGTGATACTACATGTCCTGTACTGCTGTGTGTCTAGTATCTCCTCTACAGTATAGTGTGATACTACATGTCCTGTACTGCTGTGTGTGTGTCTAGTATCTCCACTCTTCAGTATAGTGTGATACTACATATCCTGTACTACTGTGTGTCTAGTATCTTCTCTACAGTATAGTGTGATACTACATGTCCTGTACTGCTGTGTGTGTCTAGTATCTCCTCTACAGTACAGTGTGATACTACATGTCCTGTACTGCTGTGTGTGTCTGGTATCTCCTCTACAGTATAGTGTGATACTACATGTCCTGTACTGCTGTGTGTCTGTTATCTCCTCCCTACAGTATAGTGTGATACTACATGTCCTGTACTGCTGTGTGTCTGTTATCTCCTCCCTACAGTATAGTGTGATACTACATGTCCTGTACTGCTGTGTGTCTGGTATCTCCTCTACAGTATAGTGTGATACTACATGTCCGGTACTGCTGTGTGTGTCTAGTATCTCCACTCTTCAGTATAGTGTGATACTACATGTCCTGTACTGCTGTGTGTGTCTGGTATCTCCTCTACAGTATAGTGAGATACTACATGTTCTGTACTGCTGTGTGTCTGGTATTTCCTCTCTACAGTATAGTGTGATACTACATGCCCTGTACTGCTGTGTGTCTGGTATCTCCTCTCTACAGTATAGTGTGATACTACATGTCCTGTACTGCTGTGTGTCTACTATCTCCTCCCTACAGTATAGTGTGATACTACATGTCCTGTACTGCTGTGTGTGTCTGGTATCTCCTCTCTACAGTATAGTGTGATACTACATGTCCTGTACTGCTGTGTGTCTGGTATCTCCTCTACAGTATAGTGTGATACTACATGTCCTGTACTGCTGTGTGTGTCTAGTATCTCCACTCTTCAGTATAGTGTGATACTACATATCCTGTACTACTGTGTGTCTAGTATCTCCTCTATAGTATAGTGTGATACTACATGTCCTGTACTGCTGTGTGTGTCTAGTATCATATTGAATTCCACGCTGCATATTCAGATCTATTGGGACTGAAAGTGCAATCATGGTGAAAGGGTGAGTAAGAACAAACCACCTGCATTGCACTAGCACTAACAGTGACTACACCCACTGAGAGCCTTTTTTTCTGATTTAGTACTGCTAAGCGAGTGCACCGCTATAAGTTGTGAATATATATATATATATATATATATATATATATATATATATATATATAGTTATAACATAGTAGGAGCACCATTACATATTGAATAGAGGAGCGCGATCAGACACTATAATATATCTTTGTTACCACGAACTGAATGCAGGTATCAGTTTCCACTGACACGCAGCTCCCATATAGTCATCACATTACACAGTGTGATTACTATATAAGTGGATAGCGCTACAGAACGTACACTGACTATTTAACATGTTCTGCCCTTGACCATAGCTGGAGCTCCACATGCCGGCTCTAAGGTGCACCCAATTGGAAATGGACAAACCCCAGGACCTTCTTCTGCACCTAACCGTGAAACAAGGGAACTGTATTTTTTTTTTTTTTAATAATGCCTGCTTGGGACTCTCTACTTGAGATGGGCACAAGTCATCAAGTCTCTAAATGGTTTTGCGTCAACTACCTGAAACAGGAGGGACTGCATGATGACTAACTTTGCCAGGTGACTCTTCAGCTTCTGTGCCATGGGATGACTGCGGGCATTCTGCTGTCTTCTGGCCATGGAATCGGACAGGGATTGTTGTCTTAGCACAGGTATTGTTTGACCTCATGGATCGAAGGAGGAGACCGAGGTAGATGGGACTGACAACTGCTACTTCAAACAGAGGCTGGTGAACCCTGACTACCGCTGAAGGTGTGCTGCATGCTGTTAGCTGCCGCCGTTGATGGATCCTGCCACAAAGTAGCATTGGGGTCCCAGTTCAGTGATGATGATAATGGCACCCCAATAATGGCACATCCCACCCCAGCTCTCCTGACTACTTTCAGGCCAAACATTCTGGATCTTATTGATGTTTTCCAACTGTTGACTATCTTCATATTCCTATACATTGTGGCTGAAAAGAGATTGAGACTCCAAGGGTAGCTATAGGCTTGCCAAAACTATTATTCTGATGGTGCTTCATATTTCAGAGGCACAGTCGTGACAGGCAGAGGAATGTGTCACCTTTTATCACAATTGTGGTGTCTGAGGATCCTGATGATTGATGGCTTCAAGTTTTGCTACTGGCTAGTGTGGAGCTCAAACTCTGTGTTAACCAATCCAGGACTGCTGGCCGGCGGGTCAAAACATGACCACTGGATCCTACAAGTAGCTGTGCCTCTTTGTCACGCCTGCTGATAACACCACCACGAGGACCACTTGTGCCTCCACCTCTCCCATTTTCACTACTTCTGCCACTGGTCATATCCTGAGAAGGGCCAGACTTACGTATGGACATACAGAATTTTTCACAGGGCGGTTGCTTCACAGGGTTAAATTTTAACTGGGGACTTGGATGACTGTCCTATAATTATTGTTTTTATACTGCCAGACACGTTTTTTAGAAAGCAATGAAGATGTCACCTAAAAAGTGATTTAAAGGGTTAAATTGAACTGGGAGAGTTGGATGGCAGATCATCACTGTTTTTATCCTGCCAAAAACTGTTATAAAGAAGCACTGAAGATGCCACCTGACAAATGATTCAAAGGGTTAAATTGAACCAAGAGAATTGGACGACTGACGCACAATCAGGTTTTTTTTACCCTGCTAGATGTGGTTTTAATAAATCACTGAAGATGTCACCTGGCAGGTGATTCAAAGGGTTAAAATCACCCAGGAGAGCTGTGGACACATCACCAACCTTCTGTCTCTCTGCCTCTTCTTGCTTCTCTCTACCTACTGAATGGCGGGCTGACGACGCTCCTGCATATACAGTATGTGGAAGGAGAAACTGTGAGGTTGCAGGGAAATGGCTTTGGATGATCTTTTGCACCCGCTCTTTATTGTTAGTGGACTGCGACACATGCAGCTCTCATTTTAAAGTGGGTTCATGCGAACTTTTCAAAAAGTTTGATTTGTTAACTAACCAAACTTATTGCAACATTTGTAATGAAACATTATTTTAGCTTTGGAAAAAATTGTTTCCATCAGTCAAAACTTTTGTGTGTCACAGCCGGGATCCTGTCCTGGTGGGCAAAACTGTAATGGCCTCAGCCATTCAGCTCAACTGGGACTCAAAACCAGGGCAAAACTGATAAGTGGGTAATGCTCCATGTGCTAAACGTTCCCTATTGCAGCGAAAATAAAATAATGTCCGGGCTCCTGCCAGGAATGGAGGGACTCTTCCCTCCTCGTGCATATGGACATCTGCAACACCAAACCAGAACACAATCGTGTGTCACTACCCTGTGAGAATGTTATGTGCAGATTACACAGACCACATTGACTGATACGGAGACTAGGAATCCAAGTGACTATGGAAGGGATAGGGATAGGGGAGGAATAGGGATAGGGGAAGGGATGCTTCATTGTTATGTTCTCTCCTGCCCCTGCCACATCGCTATAGCCGGACCTTCCCTTTAATTCTGCAGGCAGTGGAACGTTGTATACTCAGCTTCTCCAGTGACCCGGTGATTGTTTTACTTTAATTCACATTTCCATATGTCATTTAAAGAGAAATCTCCCCACCTGTCTGTCTTCCCTGTCTGTCTTTCTGTAACTATGCGGAATCTTTTCAGTCACCGAAATTCCATCATTTGTACAGAAGTTGTAATGCGGCTCTGATCTCCTCTCAGGCATCGCCTATCTGAATGGGATGTGCAGCGACCAGAGGAAATGCATCATCGCCGAAGATAACGGACTAAACCTCGCCTTCACTATCGCTCACGAGATGGGGCACAAGTAAGTTGGTTATTGGTCACTAATGAATATTGATCTTTTTAATTTTTTGTTATTTTGTTAGTTTTTTTTTTTTTTTTAAGAAATCAACAGGGGTTGTGATCGGAAGTATATATACTCCCGGTATTTTTTTTCTATATTTAAATAATCGTTATACATATGACCACTAGGTAAGACGTAGCGTCCTGCACTGTAAGACATTGCATCCAGCACTGTAAGATGTAGCGTCCAGCACTGTAAGACGTAGCGTCCAGCCCTGTAAGACGTAGCGTCTAGCACTGTAAGATGTAGCGTCCAGCCCTGTAAGACGTAGCGTCCGGCACTGTAAGACGTAGCATCCGGGAATGTAAGACGTAGCATCCAGCACTGTAAGACGTAGCATCCAGCCCTGTAAGACGTAGCGTCCAGCCCTGTAAGACGTAGCGTCCAGCCCTGTAAGACGTAGCGTCCAGCCCTGTAAGACGTAGCGTCCAGCACTGTAAGACGTAGCGTCCAGCCCTGTAAGATGTAGCGTCCGGCACTGTAAGACGTAGCGTCCGGCACTGTAAGACGTAGCGTCAGGCCCTGTAAGACGTAGCGTCCGGCCCTGTAAGACGTAGCGTCCGGCCCTGTAAGATGTAGCGTCCGGCACTGTAAGACGTAGCGTCCGGCCCTGTAAGACGTAGCGTCCGGCCCTGTAAGACGTAGCGTCCTGCACTGTAAGACGTAGCGTCCAGCACTGTAAGACGTAGCGTCCAGCACTGTAAGACGTAGCGTCCAGCACTGTAAGACGTAGCGTCCAGCACTGTAAGACGTAGCGTCCAGCACTGTAAGACGTAGCGTCCAGCACTGTAAGACGTAGCGTCCAGCACTGTAAGACGTAGCGTCCAGCACTGTAAGACGTAGCGTCCAGCACTGTAAGACGTAGCGTCCAGCAAAAATAGCATATAAACTACAGGAACCCAACAGTAGGGGGAGCTGAGGAGCGAACTGCATACTCTTATACTCCGAATACACAATGTTTGTCAATATATGATTGACCTGAAAATAGACCTGATAAAAATACGACCTATCCGGCAAATCCCTTATATGTCTCCATCAAAAGAAAAGAATAAACCAAAAGCAGAAACCTTTCTAGAGGCCGTAATCCGCATGAAGAAAATAATCAGCACAGAATTAGAAACATGAAATGTGTGAAGCGTGAGGGCCCGTTATTCTTCCCTGTATAATAAAGATGCGGCTATAGACGGAGCTGCTGGTTTTGCTCTTTTTAATCTTTGAGTTTGTGTTTTCTTACATGTCCTGGTATCAGCATGGGTATAAACCACGACAACGACCACCCGTCCTGTGCAGATGGCCTCCATATTATGTCAGGGGAATGGATCAAGGGGCAGAACCTTGGCGACGTTTCATGGTCCAGATGCAGCCGAGAAGACCTCGAGAAATATCTGAGGTGATATTCAAATCTCTTCTATTCTTTAGACTTCATGGGAAAGATACCCGACTTCCTAAAAAACGATGAAATAATTTAAATGTGCCACCTAGATACTGACCGGCCCGGCACTTACTTTCTATAACCAGTCTCTGTTCTGTTAATAGCATTTAGAGATGTGGTGGTTAACCCCCGGGGTGATGTTATGTCGGAGGAGAGGCCGGTCACTTGCCAGATGTTGAGGTGTGACTCTACGCCGGAGGTGGTATGGCCACTAGACTCGGCTGAACCTTCTTAATTGGTGACACAGATCTAGATCAGTTCTAGCTCTTTGGCTTTCGTGGATACTCTTCTGCACTGTGACTTCTTGTCCACGGCCTACCCTTCCTAGTGCTATGTAGCGTTACTTGTGAGAAAGTTGTTTGCGGTGTACTGTCTTGCGTCCTTCCCATACGAGGTTCTAGCTAAGACTGACCTGAGGTACGGGGACCTGGCAGAGGGTCAGGGCCCAGATAGGATCACTGTGGAGAGCTATCTAGCTTGTGTCCTTCCTCCACTATGCCTAACATAAAAAGACCTTTGCTCCTCCTCCACCCATGTGACTTACTTCCCCAGCGTAACTAACGTGTGCTGTGAGTGGGTGAAGGGTGCAGAAGAACAAATAAGGAGAGAGGTGATAGGAGAGAAGAAAACAAGACTCCAACTCGTCTACAGATTCGTGTGACACATAAAGAAACAATAACCCTTTACATCCTTCAGCTGTGCGGCTTCCAAATACACATATACAATACAGCGACATCTAGTGGCGAACGTTAGTAGTAAATGATAAAAACACTAGCGCTGCCTATCAGACTCCTGGGAAAGATGTGTGGGTAGCAGCGTACTGAGCAGAAGACGGCTATCTGCACACCGTGGGGAAAAAACTATTTAGAAGCATATGATTGCCGTTCCGCGCTGTGCCACACTGTAATAAATTACATACAATGAATTGATAATTGTGGGGATGTGGTATGTGATTCAAGGATTTAGGACAATTGGTATACCACAAGAATGTTTCACTATTGTAAACTGTAACTATTTAAGACGCGCACTGACCTGATCTTAAACATGGACAGCAGACCTCGAGAACGAAGTGATGAGCTTGCCGATGGCAGATATCCACATCAGTGGTCTGTAGGTGGTCTCAAGAAAAGAGAGAAAGAGAGCCGGGACTCTTGAAACGCGTAGAAGTGCAGTAGCCTTCTCACCCCTAACAGGATCTGTTGCCATTGCTGTGACGTCACGCAGTCTCCAGAGACTGATCCACCTGTTTGGCAGAAGTGAGCGCGCTACCGGCCGGAGCGCGCCATCTGCCAGAAGACCAAGTATTCTACAAGCATCATATCCAGTGTGCCCCCTGCACATAAGTGGATCAACCTTACCACCAGCAGAACCACTACCTACCTACAGACCACTGATGTGGATATCTGCCATCGGCAAGCTCATCACTTCGTTCTCGAGGTCTGCTGTCCATGTTTAGGATCAGGTCAGTGCGCGTCTTAAATAGTTACAGTTTACAATAGTGAAACATTCTTGTGGTATACCAATTGTCCTAAATCCTTGAATCACATACCACATCCCCACAATTATCAATTCATTGTATGTAATTTATTACAGTGTGGCACAGCGCAGAACGGCAATCATATGCTTCTAGAACATTAGTACTACTTTCATCACCACACACACAAGTACAGTAAGTACAGACTTTTACCCTACCGCCCATGACAGCACCCCTGGAGAGCACCTCCCACCACAGGACAGGAAACCTGAGGATATAAAAGTTTGACACCTCTCCACAGACTTAAGTTCAGGTTTCCTGTCCTTGCGGATGGGAGGTCAGGGGACGCTCCATCGGGAGTGAAAAATAGAAGTTGATACCTCCGGGGCCGCAGATCCTCCGTTTGCGTCAGGCAGAGTGGGGCTCGCTGCAGGCGTAAGGCTCTTCTGGTGAGCAGCCTGGAAGTCGGCGGTGGGTCTCTCCGGACTCTGGCGGGGCTCCGACTGGAGGAGGTGATCCCCGGCTGGGGGGTTGCGGCCTCCAGGGAACGAGGAAGAAAGAAGATTGTCCGGCTCCAGATATCCAGTCCCATAAAAGCAAACTTTTATTTGAAGATGAAACAGATACTCCTAGTCCAAAGGATCGACATGTTTCGGGCTACATGCCCTTAAACTTGAAGGGAACGAGGCATCCGAGCGTGCTGACTTCCGGGATTGCCCTGGCGTCTGACGTCAGCGCGCGCGGCAGTATGGGAGGTACGCCCAGCAACGTGATGACGTTACTGCCAGCGCATCACTTCCGCCGGCGGCGCCGGGGCTCAGCTTTATCAATCTCTCGGTGCATCTGTCCGGCGTCTGATGTCTCCTGTGTCCGGAGCACCGAGACCCCCGCCAGCCGGCCTATTCTGGACCTTGCTGGTACACCTGAACCATGTCTGAACCTGCAGGAGGGGATCGAGGACGCCACGACCGCAGTGGAAGGGGCGACAAAAGAGCCTCCAGGACCTCTAGTCCGGTACCAGCTGAAGACCATAGATGGGTGAGAGGTCCTCTTTTTATACGTTTTTAGTAACGGGGTGTTTATTGTGTTTATGTTTAGAGATCATCCCATAGTCCTAAAGAATCTAGATCTTCTGAATGACACCGTCACAAGAAATGTGGAGAATGTAGAAGGGAATTAAGTGAGGATTACCATAGGTCTGTGTGCCCTACATGTGTAGATCGTATGGTAGCCCAGGAATCCAGGTCTCTGGCTGATAGTCTCAAACAGATGGTCAGAGATGAAATCAGAACTTCCCTCTCCCAGATACAGGCCCCTGCCCAGCAGGAAGTCCCGGGTCCCTCGGGAAGCCTAGTCCAGTCCGAGCCATCCCCTATTATGCAATGGCAGGACGTAGAAGAAGGGGAGATACAGACAGTCTCTGATGTAGAGGAAGAACCGGTCTCCAGTAAAACATGGTTCCCGGCCGAGGATACGGATCAGCTAATAAAAGCTATTCGTTCGTCTATGAACATAGAGGATCCGAAACCTCCACTATCCGCAGAGGATGCTCTATATCAGGACTTAGCCCCCAAGAAAGGCCGAATATTCTCTCTGCATTCAAGTATTAAAACCCTAATTAAAAGAGAATGGGATACCCCAGGTAGGAAATTCTTTGTGCCACTTTATTACAATAGAAAATACCCGTTTGAAGAGCAAGATTGTAAAACCTGGGAGAAAGCCCCAGCAGCTGATGCGTCCATAGCCAGGTTGGCAAAAAAGGATAGCCTGCCTTTTCAGGATCTAGGCTCCTTGCCAGATCCTATGGACCGGAAACCGGATCACTTCAGCCGGAAGACCTGGGAGGCCACAACTAGTACACTACGAACCAGTGTGGCGGCTGCTTGCGTAGCTAGGTCTTTAAGAGTCTGGTTGAATGACCTAAAAACACAACTAACCAATGATAATGCCTCTGCCAGTATCCTTAATGACTTTCCAGTATTGTCCAAAGCAGCGGATTTTTTGGCTGACGCCTCTGTAGACTCTCTGAGAATGTCAGCAAAAGCAGCAGCGCCTTCAAACTCGGCCAGACAAGCCCTCTGGTTGAAAACATGGAAAGGTGATATTGCAGCCAAAGGAAAATTATGTGCCATCCCGTGTGACGGCGACTCTCTTTTTGGTCCAGTCCTTGACTCCTTGCTGGAGAAGGCCTCAGACAGAAAAAAGGGATTCCCCGGTCAGCCTAAATCTCAGGAGAGCCAGGCCAAGAAACAGTATAAGAGGCCCTTCCATCCTAGACAGGACTCAAATAAGAGGTTTAAAGCCCCGGGTAGAGGTAGAGGGTTTCTTTTTTCCGGGAGGGACAAAACCAAGAATCCACAATGATGTTTGTCCGGTGGGGGGACGTCTGTCCCTTTTTGCCCCAGCCTGGGGGGAGATCTCCTCCAGTCCCTGGGTTCTAAATACTGTGTCTCGGGGTCTTCTGCTAGAATTCAGCAGTGTCCCGAGGGACAGATATCTTCCCACCAGACTTGTCTCAGACAAGGAGAAGCAAGCAGCTATGGAATTAGAGGTGCTCTCCTTGATTCACAAAAACGTAACAGTGCCAGTCCCCGAAGATCAGCGGGGTACGGGGTACTATTCTCCCCTCTTTTTAGTAAAGAAGCCAAACGGCTCCTTCAGAGTAATTATAAATCTAAGAGGTCTGAATATTCATCTAAAATACAAAAAAGTTCCGCATGGAAACACTGAAATCTGCTCTGCACCTTTTATTTCCAAACTGCCTGATGGCGTCCACAGATTTAGAGGATGCGTATTACCACATCCCGATTCATCCATCTCATCAGAAATTCCTGAGGCTAGCTGTGAATATCAAGGGGCAATGGTGCCACTACCAGTACAGGGCACTGCCGTTTGGAATCTCACAGGCACCAAGGGTGTTCACAAAGATTGTGGCAGATATGGCGGCATTAATAAGGACGAAAGATATCGTTCTAGTTCCCTACCTGGACGATTTCCTCCTCATCTCGGATTCAGTTCAGTCTCTCCTTCTCCATCTGGACCAAGCTTCACAAATTATAAAGTCTTTGGGTTGGAACATCAACACAAAAAAGTCAAATTTGATCCCATCACCCAAATGCATCTTCCTAGGAGTCCTACTGGACTCTACAGTCCAAATGTCATACCTGCCAGAGGTCAAAAGACAAATAATCAGAGAGAAAGTTCAGAAGCTTTTCTTAACCTTCAGACCATCCTTGCGAGAGGCAATGTCTGTCTTAGGTCTTTTGACCTCAACAATCCCAGCAGTAAGATGGGCTCAATTCAGAACAAGACCCTTACAACAGAACATCCTGTTCAATTGGAACGGAGCACAGGAGACACTAGACCTACCTTTCCCTCTTTCATCCGAAGCAAGGCTGTCACTTCGGTGGTGGTTAGATCCAATCAACCTATCAGTGGGCATTCATTGGTCACCACATCCATTACTGAGAATCACAACGGACGCAAGTCCTTGGGGTTGGGGGGGCTCATATGGACTCCCAGATGAGACAAGGTCAGTGGCCCCTTCAAGTCAAGCACTCATCCTCAAATTACAAGAAACTTTTGGCTATCCAGATGGCCCTACAAGCCTTCAAAACTCTGATCCGCCACAATCACATACTGATCTACACAGACAACACAACAGCAGTTGCATACGTGAACCGGCAGGGGGGCACAAGATCACAGACTCTTTTGAATCTGTAATCGCAAATTTTTTTCTTTGCAGAGGAGAATTTAATGTCGCTATCAGCAGTGCATCTAAAAGGAAAGCAAAACAGGGTAGCGGACTTCCTAAGCAGAGTACAGCTAAATCAAACCAAGTGGTCCCTAAACAACGAGATCTTCCTCCTCATAACAAAAAGGTTCGGCAACCCGTCCATAGACCTCTTTGCCACGAGACAGAACCGAAAGCTACACAAGTTATGCTCCTTAAATCCTCTGGAACATCCGACGGCAGTAGACGCATTCTCCCTACATTGGAGGAAAGAAAAAGGGTATGCATTCCCCCCATTCAAACTGATCCCAAGAGTCATCAAAAAAATCAGAGAGGACAAAGCGACCATTTTGCTAGTAGCTCCGTTCTGGCCAAGAAGGCCGTGGTTCACCTGCCTAAGAAAAATGTCAACAAGTCAGCCATGGGTTCTTCCAGAAATAAAAGATCTCCTGTTACAGGGCCCAGTAGTGCACCCAGAATCCCGGAGTCTCCACTTGACTGCTTGGATGCTGAGCGGGGCATCCTAAGAAGAAGAGGCTTCTCGGATGGTGTGATAAATACCCTACTTGCTAGTAGGAAGGACGTCACCTCAAACATTTACTTTCGTGTCTGGAGGGCCTTCCTTAGTTTCTCGAAGGGTAGTCAGGATCCATTAGATCAGCCTAACATCCCCTTAGTTCTTAGTTTCCTCCAAGCGGGACTGGACATGAACTTGAGTACAAGTACCTTGAAGGTCCAAATCTCAGCATTAAGCTCATTTCTAAACTATAAGTTGGCCGACAGCTCTCTTGTGAAAAGATTTATTACTGCCGCCTCCCGTCTAAATCCTCCGAAAAGAGTTACAGTACCTCAATGGGACTTAAACTTAGTTCTGGATGCTCTAACAGCACCCCCCTTTGAACCATTGCAGGATCTGTCGATAAAAATGTTAACCATCAAGATATCCTTTCTCCTCGCCTCCTACAGCAAGAAGGGTAGGCGAGCTACAGGCGTTATCTGCTCATCCTCCTTACACTCAGATCTTTGAAGACAGAGTGGTCATGAAGACTCTTCCCACTTTTTTGCCCAAAGTAGTTTCAGAATTTCACAAGAACCAGGACATTATTCTCCCTTCTTTTTGCAATGCTCCAAAAAATCAAAAGGAGGCCACTTTTCACACACTAGACGTTAGAAGGTGTCTACTTACATATCTAGAAGTCACTAAAGAGTTCAGGTCCTCAGAGAACCTATTACTGCAGTTCTCAGGCCCAGGTAAGGGGAAAGCAGCCTCTAAGGCTTCAGTTAGTAGATGGATCAAGCAGTGTATCTCGCTAGCCTACACTAGTAAAGAGAAAGATCCTCCTCCATTCTTCACTGCCCACTCTACCAGGTCAGTAGCAACATCTTGGGCAGAGAGAGCAGACTCTTCATTAGACCAAATTTGCAAAGCTGCCACCTGGAGTTCGGTTCATACTTTTTTCAAACACTATTGTGTTCAGCTTAGGCCAGTTTCTGACCTAGCTTTTGGCCGAAAAGTCCTTTCGGCCGTAGTCCCCCCCTAGTTAGTTTCTATCACAAATCTTCAGGGGTGCTGTCATGGGCGGTAGGGTAAAGACACGATTACTTACGGGTAATCTTGTTTTCGGTAGCCCATGACAGCACCCCTCAAATATACCCTGCCCGTAAAAATATGTGGCTGAAAATTTTTCTGTTACGTTCTGTGTTATATGTTTTATCTCCGCTGGAGTACTTGTTAACGAACTGAGGTCTGTGGAGAGGTGTCAAACTTTTATATCCTCAGGTTTCCTGTCCTGCGGTGGGAGGTGCTCTCCAGGGGTGCTGTCATGGGCTACCGAAAACAAGATTACCCGTAAGTAATCGTGTCTTTGCGAAGGGTGTATATCACTGTAACACCTGTGGTAGGACACCACAGAGATATTTGCAGTAGCTTCCTCCTGAATAGAAAATAATAGGCTGGAGGGGACCATCAGCTATGTGAATAGCCTGTTCCTGTCTTATTTATACGCTGGGTCACCGTTCATTGTCATTTCATATTCTCATGCTTAGCATAGAGTGACTGGGTGGCTACATTTATAATGGGAGGAATTTTATATATGTATATATATGTATGTGTATATATATATATATATATATACACACTCACCGGCCACTTTATTAGGTACACCATGCTAGTAACGGGTTGGACCCCCTTTTGCCCTCAGAACTGCCCCAATTCTTGGTGGCATAGATACAACAAGGTGCTGGAAGCTTCCTCAGAGATTGTGGTCCATAGTGACATGATGGCATCACACAGTTGCCGCAGATTTGTCGGCTGCACATCCATGATGCCAATCTCCCGTTCCACCACATCCCAAAGATGCTCTATTGGATTGAGATCTGGTGACTGTGGAGGCCATTGGAGTACAGTGACCTCATTGTCATGTTCAAGAAACCAGTCTGAGATGATTCTAGCTTTATGACATGGCGCATTATCCTGCTGAAAGTCGCCATCAGATGTTGGGTCCATTGTGGTCATAAAGGGATGGACATGGTCAGCAACAATACTCAGGTAGGCTGTGGCGTTGCAACCATGCTCAATTGGTACCAAGGGGCCCAAAGAGTGCCAAGAAAATATTCCCCACACCATGACACCACCACCACCAGCCTGAACCGTTGATACAAGGCAGGATGGATCCATGCTTTCATGTTGTTGGCGCCAAATTCTGACCCTACCATCCGAATGTCGCAGCAGAAATCGAGACTCATCAGACCAGGCAACGTTTTTCCAATCTTCTACTGTCCAATTTCGATGAGCTTGTGCAAATTGTAGCCTCAGTTTCCTGTTCTTAGCTGAGCGGAGTGGCCCCCGGTGTGGTCTTCTGGTGCTGTAGCCCATCTGCCTCAGAGTTGGCCGTACTGTGCGTTCAGAGATGCTCTTCTGCCTACCTTGGATGTAACGGTTGGCTATTTGAGTCACTGTTGCCTTTCTATCACCTCGGACCAGTCTGCCCATTCTCCTCTGACCTCTGGCATCAACAAGGCATTTCCGCCCACAGAACGGCCGCTCACTGGATGGTTTTTCTTTTTCGGACCATTCTCTGTAAACCCTAGAGATGGTTGTGCGTGAAAATCCCAGTAGATCAGCAGTTTCTGAAAAACTCAGACCAGCCCTTCTGGCACCAACAACCATGCCACGTTCAAAGGCCTCAAATCACCTTTCTTCCCCATACTGATGCTCGGTTTGAACTGCAGGAGATTGTCTTGACCATGTCTACATGCCTAAATGCACTGAGTTGCCGCCATGTGATTGGCTGATTAGAAATTAAGTGGTAACGTGCAGTTGGACAGGTGTACCTAATAAAGTGGCCAGTGAGTGTATGTATATATAAAACACCTGTAAACCTGGATAAGGATTTAATTAGCAGTGGTTGATTTAGTTGAGGATGCCCGGCTAGTTCTGTTTGGTGAGATGCATTGTGCCTGCCGTTACATGGTGATGCAGGACCTCAGTGCTTTCTTCCTTCTGTCCATAGAGCAGCAGCAATGCCTGAGTCCCGGCTCCTCTATGTAATTTCCTTTGTGCCCCACACTAGCACATCATGAGAATGAGGTACTGAGATGGTGCATGGTGATCCTTCTCCTGCCCCCAGCCAAGCCTGTCCCAGCATGCAGTGATACTTCTCCTGCCCCCTGCCCACCCTTTCCTTGCATGTAGTGATACTTCTCCTGCCCCCCGGCCCACCCTGCCCTAGCATGCAGTGATACTACTTCTGCCCCCCGGCCCACCCTGCCCTAGCATGCAGTGATACTTCTTGTGCCCCCCAGCCCACCCTGCCCTAGCATGCAGTGATACTACTTCTGCCCCCCAGCCCACCCTGCCCTAGCATGCAGTGATACTTCTTGTGCCCCCCCGGCCCACCCTGCCCTAGCATGCAGTGATACTACTTCTGCCCCCCAGCCCACCCTGCCCTAGCATGCAGTGATACTTCTTGTGCCCCCCCCGGCCCACCCTGCCCTAGCATGCAGTGATACTTCCCCTGCCCTAGCATGCAGTGATACTACTTCTGCCCCCCGGCCCACCCTGCCCTAGCATGCAGTGATACTTCCCCTGCCCTAGCATGCAGTGATACTTCTTCTACCCCCCGGCCCACCCTGCCCTAGCATGCAGTGATACTTCCCCTGCCCTAGCATGCAGTGATACTACTTCTGCCCCCCGGCCCACCCTGCCCTAGCATGCAGTGATACTTCTTGTGCCCCCCAGCCCACCCTGCCCTAGCATGCAGTGATACTTCCCCTGCCCTAGCATGCAGTGATACTACTTCTGCCCCCCGGCCCACCCTGCCCTAGCATGCAGTGATACTTCTCCTGTACCCATAAGGTGCAGCTTTCTCAGGGATAACTGGATGAAGTTGTACACTGGAAGGGATGGAGCTGACGTAAACCCTTTCAGTGAACACAAATATAGAGAAATAGGAGAGTCCGGCACTACTCGTAGATACAATGATCACAGTGGATATATGTAACAACAGATGGTGCAATCTAATAATGGGCTTCGGGGTGGTGCTCTATGTATAGAAAAGAAGTCCAGCACAATCACAATCCATGAAAGATAAGTAACATGGCACTCACCCCACTTGAAGTCTTCCAATAGATTCTTTATTTCATATAGAAAAACAAGGCAGACGACATGGTGAGAGGACGCCATCAGCGTTTCGTACCTGTACCCTACACCTGCGAAGTACCGAACAGGTACGAAACAGCTGTAGCTGCTACGCGGATGGCGTCCTCTCACCATGTCTGTCTGCCTTGTTTTTTCTATATGAAATAAAGAATCTATTGGAAGACTTCAAGTGGGGTGAGTGCCATGTTACTTATCTTTTATGGATTGTGATTAAACCCTTTCAGTGCTGGTAGTCCTAGACCCGGCCCTTCCCGCTGCTTTGTAATGTGGTTAAAAGGGAAATAAGCAGAAACAATGGGCAAACGCAAGCATTAAAAGGTTAACCGTAATCTGCGGTTTGGTAGGTTTGGTGCCACCTATGGGCAGAGCGATAACCGTAATACTTACCACTCATAGATTTATCAAGGTTTATGTCTGGCGTAAACCAGGAAAAAGTCTGCAACTGCTTCAGAGCCGATGTAGATTGATCTGCACAAAGCCTGAGCCAGGTTCAGGGCCGGACGGCTGTACTAAGAATAGTGCACCTCCTAGTAGATCCGGCTGGGGAAAAGGGGGCGGGGCTTTGTTTATATGTCCCCCATATAGTTTCCTCCACTGTTCAGACAATACAGGAGGACACGAGCGGCTGTAATATATACGTACAATGAATAATACTAATAATATAAATAATAATAGTAAAAATAATATAAATAATAGTGATAGTAGTAATAATGGTAATAACATTAATAATAATACCGTAATAAGAATATAAATAATAGGAATATAAATAATAAAAATAGTAATAATAACACTATAATAATGCCATTATTAGCTCCTACAGACGGACATCTAATAGAAGCAGTAACGAGCCTTTCCATATCTATTGTTAGGCAGCTTTTCTGAGACGTCTTCTTATTTCTGTGCAGTGACTGATATATAATATAGATTATATTCCATCATTAATAAACATTAGGGACTTGTGTAGTCCCCTTCATTGCAGGGACGGTCACGCGGATAAACTGCGGGGACGGTGACTGGGATACACTGCGGGGATGGTCATTCAGGATATACAGCAGGGACGGTCGCTGGGATACATTGCGGGGACGGTGACTCGGATACACTGCGGGGACGGTCACTCGGATACACTGCGGGGACAGTCATTCAGGATATACAACAGGACGGTCACTGGGATACATTGCGGGGACAGTGACTCGGATACATTGCGGGGACGGTGACTTGGATACATTGCGGGGACAGTCACTCGGATACACTGCTGGGACGGTGACTCGGATAGTTTGGATACACTGAGTGGACAGTATATACAATTTTAATGATCTCGACCTTTTAGCTCTTTGTCTCTTTTCTCTTTTTTTTCTCTTTTTTGTCTTCTTTCTCTTTTTCTCCCACTTTCTAAGCCTCTGTCTCTGTTTCCAGGTCTAAGTCCAGTAACTGTTTGCTGCAGACCAATCCCCAAAGCATCAGCTCAGTGATCATCCCCTCCAAGCTGCCCGGCATGACGTACACCGCAGACGAACAGTGTCAGATTCTCTTCGGACCCACAGCTTCTTTTTGTCAGGAAATGCAGGTACTGTCCATGAGGACATCTTATATGGAACATATGCCGGATAGTCTGGTAGGATAGTCCTGGTGGGGTAGTCATGGTGGGGTAGTCATGTAGGATAGTCTTGGTGGCGTAGTCATGTAGGATAGTCCTGGTGGGGTAGTCATGTAGGATAGTCCTGGTGGCGTAGTCATGTAGGATAGTCCTGGTAGTATAGTCCTGGTGGGATAGTCCTGGTGGGGTAGTCATGTAGGATAGTCCTGGTAGTATAGTCCTGGTGGGATAGTCCTGGTGGGGTAGTCATGTAGGATAGTCCTGGTGGGGTAGTCATGTAGGATAGTCCTGGTGGGGTAGTCATGGTGGGGTAGTCATGGTGGGGTAGTCATGTAGGAAAGTCCTGGTGGCGTAGTCATGTAGGATAGTCCTGGTGGGGTAGTCATGTAGGATAGTCCTGGTGGCGTAGTCATGTAGGATAGTCCTGGTGGGGTAGTCATGTAGGATAGTCCTGGTAGTATAGTCCTGGTAGTATAGTCCTGGTGGGGTAGTCATGTAGGATAGTCCTGGTAGTATAGTCCTGGTAGTATAGTCCTGGTGGGGTAGTCATGTAGGATAGTCCTGGTGGCGTAGTCCTGGTAGTATAGTCCTGGTAGTATAGTCCTGGTAGTATAGTCCTGGTGGGGTAGTCATGTAGGATAGTCCTGGTGGCGTAGTCATGTAGGATAGTCCTGGTAGTATAGTCCTGGTGGGGTAGTCATGTAGGATAGTCTTGGTGGCGTAGTCATGTAGGATAGTCCTGGTGGGGTAGTCATGTAGGATAGTCCTGGTGGCGTAGTCATGTAGGATAGTCCTGGTAGTATAGTCCTGGTGGGATAGTCCTGGTGGGGTAGTCATGTAGGATAGTCATGGTTGGGTAGTCATGTAGGATAGTCCTGGTGGGGTAGTCACGGTGGGGTAGTCATGGTGGGGTAGTCATGTAGGAAAGTCCTGGTGGCGTAGTCATGTAGGATAGTCCTGGTGGGGTAGTCATGTAGGATAGTCCTGGTGGCGTAGTCATGTAGGATAGTCCTGGTGGGGTAGTCATGTAGGATAGTCCTGGTAGTATAGTCCTGGTAGTATAGTCCTGGTGGGGTAGTCATGTAGGATAGTCCTGGTAGTATAGTCTTGGTAGTATAGTCCTGGTGGGGTAGTCATGTAGGATAGTCCTGGTGGCGTAGTCCTGGTAGTATAGTCCTGGTAGTATAGTCCTGGTAGTATAGTCCTGGTGGGGTAGTCATGTAGGATAGTCCTGGTGGCGTAGTCATGTAGGATAGTCCTGGTAGTATAGTCCTGGTGGGGTAGTCATGTAGGATAGTCCTGGTAGCGTAATCATGTAGGATAGTCCTGGTGGGGTAGTCATGTAGGATAGTCCTGGTGGGGTAGTCATGTAGGATAGTCCTGGTGGCGTAGTCATGTAGGATAGTCCTGGTGGGGTAGTCATGTAGGATTGTCCTGGTGGGATAGTCCTGGTGGCGTAGTCATGTAGGATAGTCCTGGTAGTATAGTCCTGGTGGGGTAGTCATGTAGGATAGTCCTGTTGGGGTAGTCATGTAGGATAGTGCTGGTGGCGTAGTCCTGGTAGTATAGTCCTGGTAGTATAGTCCTGGTAGTATAGTCCTGGTAGTATAGTCCTGGTGGGGTAGTCATGTAGTATAGTCCTGGTGGGGTAGTCATGTAGGATAGTCCTGGTGGCGTAGTCATGTAGGATAGTCCTGGTAGTATAGTCCTGGTGGGGTAGTCATGTAGGATAGTCCTGGTGGCGTAGTCCTGGTAGCATAATCATGTAGGATAGTCCTGGTGGGGTAGTCATGTAGGATAGTCCTGGTGGCGTAGTCATGTAGGATTGTCCTGGTGGGATAGTCCTGGTGGGGTAGTCATGTAGGATTGTCCTGGTGGGGTAGTCATGTAGGATTGTCCTGATGGGGTAGTCATGTAGGATTGTCCTGGTGGGGTAGTCATGTAGGATTGTCCTGGTGGGATAGTCCTGGTGGGGTAGTCATGTAGGATTGTCCTGGTGGGGTAGTCATGTAGGATTGTCCTGATGGGGTAGTCATGTAGGATAGTCGTGGTGGGGTAGTCATGTAGGATTGTCCTGGTGGGATAGTCCTGGTTGGGTAGTCATGTAGGATTGTCCTGGTGGGATAGTCCTGGTGGGGTAGTCATGTGGGATAGTCCTGGTGGGGTAGTCATGTAGGATTGTCCTGGTGGGATAGTCCTGGTGGGGTAGTCATGTGGGATAGTCCTGGTGGGGTAGTCATGTGGGATAGTCCTGGTGGGGTAGTCATGTGGGATAGTCCTGGTGGGATAGTCCTGGTTGGGTAGTCATGTAGGATTGTCCTGGTGGGATAGTCCTGGTGCGGTAGTCATGTGGGATAGTCCTGGTGGGGTAGTCATGTAGGATTGTCCTGGTAGTATAGTCCTGGTAGTATAGTCCTGGTGGGGTAGTCATGTAGGATTGTCCTGGTAGTATAGTCCTGGTAGTATAGTCCTGGTGGGGTAGTCATGTAGGATTGTCCTGGTGGGGTAGTCATGTGGGATAGTCCTGGTGGGGTAGTCATGTGGGGTAGTCATGTGGGATAGTCCTGGTAGTATAGTCCTGGTAGTATAGTCCTGGTGGGGTAGTCATGTAGGATTGTCCTGGTGGGGTAGTCATGTGGGATAGTCCTGGTGGGGTAGTCATGTGGGATAGTCCTGGTGGGGTAGTCATGTAGGATTGTCCTGGTGGGGTAGTCATGTAGGATTGTCCTGGTGGGGTAGTCATGTAGGATTGTCCTGGTGGGATAGTCCTGGTGGCGTAGTCATGTAGGATAGTCCTGGTAGTATAGTCCTGGTGGGGTAGTCATGTAGGATAGTCCTGTTGGGGTAGTCATGTAGGATAGTGCTGGTGGCGTAGTCCTGGTAGTATAGTCCTGGTAGTATAGTCCTGGTAGTATAGTCCTGGTAGTATAGTCCTGGTGGGGTAGTCATGTAGTATAGTCCTGGTGGGGTAGTCATGTAGGATAGTCCTGGTGGCGTAGTCATGTAGGATAGTCCTGGTAGTATAGTCCTGGTGGGGTAGTCATGTAGGATAGTCCTGGTGGCGTAGTCCTGGTAGCATAATCATGTAGGATAGTCCTGGTGGGGTAGTCATGTAGGATAGTCCTGGTGGCGTAGTCATGTAGGATTGTCCTGGTGGGATAGTCCTGGTGGGGTAGTCATGTAGGATTGTCCTGGTGGGGTAGTCATGTAGGATTGTCCTGGTGGGGTAGTCATGTAGGATTGTCCTGGTGGGGTAGTCATGTAGGATTGTCCTGGTGGGATAGTCCTGGTGGGGTAGTCATGTAGGATTGTCCTGGTGGGGTAGTCATGTAGGATTGTCCTGATGGGGTAGTCATGTAGGATAGTCGTGGTGGGGTAGTCATGTAGGATTGTCCTGGTGGGATAGTCCTGGTTGGGTAGTCATGTAGGATTGTCCTGGTGGGATAGTCCTGGTGGGGTAGTCATGTGGGATAGTCCTGGTGGGGTAGTCATGTAGGATTGTCCTGGTGGGATAGTCCTGGTGGGGTAGTCATGTGGGATAGTCCTGGTGGGGTAGTCATGTGGGATAGTCCTGGTGGGGTAGTCATGTGGGATAGTCCTGGTGGGATAGTCCTGGTTGGGTAGTCATGTAGGATTGTCCTGGTGGGATAGTCCTGGTGCGGTAGTCATGTGGGATAGTCCTGGTGGGGTAGTCATGTAGGATTGTCCTGGTAGTATAGTCCTGGTAGTATAGTCCTGGTGGGGTAGTCATGTAGGATTGTCCTGGTAGTATAGTCCTGGTAGTATAGTCCTGGTGGGGTAGTCATGTAGGATTGTCCTGGTGGGGTAGTCATGTGGGATAGTCCTGGTGGGGTAGTCATGTGGGGTAGTCATGTGGGATAGTCCTGGTAGTATAGTCCTGGTAGTATAGTCCTGGTGGGGTAGTCATGTAGGATTGTCCTGGTGGGGTAGTCATGTGGGATAGTCCTGGTGGGGTAGTCATGTGGGATAGTCCTGGTGGGGTAGTCATGTAGGATTGTCCTGGTGGGGTAGTCATGTAGGATTGTCCTGGTGGGGTAGTCATGTGGGATAGTCCTGGTGGGATAGTCCTGGTGGGGTAGTCATGTGGGATAGTCCTGGTGGGGTAGTCATGTGTGATAGTCCTGGTGGGGTAGTCCTGGTAGTATAGTCCTGGTGGGGTAGTCATGTGGGATAGTCCTGGTGGGATCAGCTGCTCTGTTCTGTCTTGTCATGTTGGTTATTTATAAGTAAAAGCAGAGTGAGATTTCCGGATTATTACATACAGGACTATAGGGGAAGGGATCACAGAGTGGAGATTGCTGGAAAGCCTCATCCGAGCGCAGCAGATTCCGCTCACTATTATTAGACTCCTACAAGAACAAAACATCAGCATCAAGTCAGAAAATAAAAAGTAACATTTAGGATTATTCATAGAAAAACCGAGAAAACGTATAAAGCTGACGCTGATATTATATAGTTGTGTCCTATGCAGAGTGTGTACCAGATAGGGCATAAATCAGGGACCCCGAAATCCCCACTGACTAGGACTGAGCGATGTGTGTGCCCGCCGCCGCTCCTGTCACTGTGCAGGAGGAGACCACCTCCCCCCTCCCTGCCCGCAGCCGTGCTGCAGATAATGGATGCCAATGTATTGTAGAGCGGTGCAGGGGAATCATCAGCTACAGCAGTGTCAGGCAGAGGAGGAGGATGATCACTGGATGGGGGAAAGCAGAGGAGGAGGAAGGAAATTGGCATTATAACCACGATGGAAACACTTGTAAGAGACTGCAGAGAAGGAGCAGAGAATGAGTTACAGATTCATCCAGGACTGGAGCAGTCTCATATGCTGAGTCTACGTGTACACAGGCGGGAGCAGTCTCATATGCTGAGCCTACATGTGCACAGGAGGGAGCAGTCTCATATGCTGAGTCTACGTGTGCACAGGAGGGAGCAGTCTCATATGCTGAGCCTACATGTGCACAGGCGGGAGCAGTCTCATATGCTGAGCCTACATGTGCACAGGCGGGAGCAGTCTCATATGCTGAGCCTACATGTGCACAGGCTGGAGCAGTCTCATATGCTGAGTCTACGTGTGCACAGGCGGGAGCAGTCTCATATGCTGAGTCTACGTGTGCACAGGCTGGAGCAGTCTCATATGCTGAGCCTACATGTGCACAGGCTGGAGCAGTCTCATATGCTGAGTCTACGTGTGCACAGGCGGGAGCAGTCTCATATGCTGAGTCTACGTGTGCACAGGAGGGAGCAGTCTCATATGCTGAGTCTACGTGTGCAGAGGCGGGAGCAGTCTCATATGCTGAGTCTACGTGTGCACAGGCTGGAGCAGTCTCATATGCTGAGTCTACGTGTGCACAGGCGGGAGCAGTCTCATATGCTGAGTCTATGTGTGCACAGGCTGGAGCAGTCTCATATGCTGAGTCTACGTGTGCAGAGGCTGGAGCAGTCTCATATGCTGAGTCTACGTGTGCAGAGGCTGGAGCAGTCTCATATGCTGAGTCTACGTGTGCACAGGAGGGAGCAGTCTCATATGCTGAGCCTACATGTGCAGAGGCGGGAGCAGTCTCATATGCTGAGTCTACGTGTGCACAGGAGGGAGCAGTCTCATATGCTGAGTTATTACGTATTAGTCCAGTATACTAAGACTAATACTTATAGGGGGAGATTTACTTTTATTACAGGTCAGATAGGTGTTATTGGTACAGATTACAGGTCAGATAGGTGTTATTGGTACAGATTACAGGTCAGGTAGGTGTTATTGGTACAGATTACAGGTCAAATAGGTGTTATTGGTACAGATTACAGGTCAGATAGGTGTTATTGGTGCAGATTACAGGTCAGGTAGGTGTTATTGGTGCAGATTACAGGTCAGATAGGTGTTATTGGTACAGATTACAGGTCAGATAGGTGTTATTGGTACAGATTACAGGTTAGATAGGTGTTATTGGTGCAGATTACAGGTCAGGTAGGTGTTATTGGTGCAGATTACAGGTCAGATAGGTGTTATTGGTGCAGATTACAGGTCAGATAGGTGTTATTGGTGCAGATTACAGGTCAGGTAGGTGTTATTGGTACAGATTACAGGTCAGGTAGGTGTTATTGGTACAGATTACAGGTCAGATAGGTGTTATTGGTACAGATTACAGGTCAACTAGGTGTTATTGGTACAGATTACAGGTCAGATAGGTGTTATTGGTACAGATTACAGGTCAACTAGGTGTTATTGGTACAGATTACAGGTCAGATAGGTGTTATTGGTGCAGATTACAGGTCAGATAGGTGTTATTGGTGCAGATTACAGGTCAGATAGGTGTTATTGGTACAGATTACAGGTCAGATAGGTGTTATTGGTACAGATTACAGGTCAGATAGGTGTTATTGGTACAGATTACAGGTCAGATAGGTGTTATTGGTACAGATTACAGGTCAGGTAGGTGTTATTGGTACAGATTACAGGTAGGTGTTATTGGTACAGATTACAGGTCAGGTAGGTGTTATTGGTACAGATTATAGGTCAGATAGGTGTTATTGGTACAGATTACAGGTCAGATAGGTGTTATTGGTGCAGATTACAGGTCAGGTAGGTGTTATTGGTGCAGATTACAGGTCAGATAGGTGTTATTGGTACAGATTACAGGTCAGATAGGTGTTATTGGTACAGATTACAGGTTAGATAGGTGTTATTGGTGCAGATTACAGGTCAGGTAGGTGTTATTGGTGCAGATTACAGGTCAGATAGGTGTTATTGGTGCAGATTACAGGTCAGATAGGTGTTATTGGTGCAGATTACAGGTCAGGTAGGTGTTATTGGTACAGATTACAGGTCAGGTAGGTGTTATTGGTACAGATTACAGGTCAGATAGGTGTTATTGGTACAGATTACAGGTCAACTAGGTGTTATTGGTACAGATTACAGGTCAGATAGGTGTTATTGGTACAGATTACAGGTCAACTAGGTGTTATTGGTACAGATTACAGGTCAGATAGGTGTTATTGGTGCAGATTACAGGTCAGATAGGTGTTATTGGTGCAGATTACAGGTCAGATAGGTGTTATTGGTACAGATTACAGGTCAGATAGGTGTTATTGGTACAGATTACAGGTCAGATAGGTGTTATTGGTACAGATTACAGGTCAGATAGGTGTTATTGGTACAGATTACAGGTCAGGTAGGTGTTATTGGTACAGATTACAGGTAGGTGTTATTGGTACAGATTACAGGTCAGGTAGGTGTTATTGGTACAGATTATAGGTCAGATAGGTGTTATTGGTACAGATTACAGGTCAGATAGGTGTTATTGGTACAGATTACAGGTCAGATAGGTGTTATTGGTACAGATTACAGGTCAGGTAGGTGTTATTGGTGCAGATTACAGGTCAGATAGGTGTTATTTGTACCATTTAGAGCTTCATACATCTATGATCTGTTTTTTTTTAGGGCTATGTAAAACAACGGCCGCTGTATTACGTGTTCTTCTGGCTCATATTGCATCATCGGCCTTAGCAACGTTATTTTCCACCCATAGAATCTATTGGCTGTATGGATGTGAATGGAAATCAATTAACCATAGACTTTCATTCACACTACGGCCGTTATTCGTGAACTGCCAACACAGAAAATAGACACTGTTAGGACTTAAAGGGGTTGTCTGGAATTTTTCAATAAGAGAGCATTGCACTGACCACTGTGGTGCTGTATATTCTGTATACACGTCTATTTTTTATTTAGCGTTTTTTGTGTTCTCAGGCTCAGTCACATGACCGCTCTGCCTATGTTTTCTGTACTTCCTGTGATGTCACATGACCACTCCGCCTGTGTTTTCTGTACTTCCTGTGATGTCACATGACCGCTCTGCCTATGTTTTCTGTACTTCCTGTGATGTCACATGACCACTCCGCCTGTGTTTTCTGTACTTCCCGTGATGTCACATGACCTCTCTTCCTGTGTTTTCTGTACTTCCTGTGATGTCACATGACCGCTCTTCCTGTGTTTTCTGTACTTCCTGTGATGTCACATGACCGCACTGCCTTGGGGCACAGAGGTTACACCCATGTTTTGGGGGGGGGGCACGGAGATGACAGGCTTTTTTTGGCCGGGCGGGGGTACAGAGGTTACAGGTGTTTTTTTTTTGGGGGGGGGGGGGGCCACGGAGATGACAGGCGTTTTTTTTTGGGGTGGGGCCACGGAGATGACAGGCTTTTTTAGGCGGGGGGAGCACAGAGGTTACAGGCGTTTTTTTGTGGGGGGCACGGGGATGACAGGCTTTTTTTGGCGGGGGGGGGGCACAGAGGTTGCAGCCATGTTTTTTTTTGGGGGGGGGGGCACGGAGATGACAGGCTTTTTTTGGGGGGGGGGCACAGAGGTTACAGCTATGTTGTGGGGGGTTCTGTATGTAATAAAACACAAATTCTAAAAGCAGCAACAGAGGAGGGAAAAGGTCAGAGAAACTACTAAGGGGAAGGGACAGATTACTAATGATTCTCTTTTCCAATAAGAAAAAAAAATGTTGGAAACCTCAGCCGTGGGTTTCCAAATTCCTTACACTGTGTGAACACAGCCCAGGGAGGATTCTGCCGTTCTTTGTGTGGGTCTAAGTGGGTTTCCGGGTCTTTGAGGGTGAATAAAACTTTAGGGTCAGTAAATTTGAGTTTAGCAAAGTGTTTCCTTCTGTCACTGCTGTTATCTCTGTTACTTCTGTCACTGCTGTTACTTCTGTCACTGCAGTTACCTCTGTTACTTCTGTCACTGCTGTTACTTCTGTCACTGCTGTTATCTCTGTTACTTCTGTCACTGCTGTTACTTCTGTCACTGCAGTTACCTCTGTTACTTCTGTCACTGCTGTTACTTCTGTCACTGCTGTTATCTCTGTTACTTCTGTCACTGCTGTTATCTCTCTCACTGCTGTTATCTCTGTTACTTCTGTCACTGCTGTTATCTCTCTCACTGCTGTTATCTCTGTTACTTCTGTCACTGCTGTTACCTCTGTTACTTCTGTCACTGCTGTTACCTCTGTTACTTCTGTCACTGCTGTTATCTCTGTTACTTCTGTCACTGCTGTTATCTCTGTTACTTCTGTCACTGCTGTTATCTCTGTTACTTCTGTCACTGCTGTTACTTCTGTCACTGCTGTTACCTCTGTTACTTCTGTCACTGCTGTCACTGCTGTTACTTCTGTCACTGCTGTTATCTCTGTTACTTCTGTCACTGCTGTTATCTCTGTTACTTCTGTCACTGCTGTTATCTCTGTTACTTCTGTCACTGCTGTTACCTCTGTTACTTCTGTCACTGCTGTTACCTCTGTTACTTCTGTCACTGCTGTCACTGCTGTTACTTCTGTCACTGCTGTTATCTCTCTCACTGCTGTTATCTCTGTTACTTCTGTCACTGCTGTTATCTCTGTTACTTCTGTCACTGCTGTTATCTCTGTTACTTCTGTCACTGCTGTTACCTCTGTCACTGTTGTTACCTCTGTTATTTCTGTCACTGCTGTTATCTCTGTTACTTCTGTCACTGCTGTTATCTCTGTTACTTCTGTCACTGCTGTTATCTCTGTCATTGCTGTTATCTGTTACTTCTGTCACTGCTGTTATCTCTGTCATTGCTGTTATCTGTTACTTCTGTCACTGCTGTTATCTCTGTTACTTCTGTCACTGCTGTTACTTCTGTCACTGCTGTTATCTCTGTTACTTCCGTCACTGCTGTTATCTCTGTTACTTCTGTCACTGCTGTTACCTCTGTTTCTTCTGTCACTGCTGTTATCTCTGTTACTTCTGTCACTGCTGTTACTTCTGTCACTGCTGTTATCTCTGTTACTTCTGTCACTGCTGTTACCTCTGTTATCTCTGTCACTGCTGTTATCTCTGTTACTTCTGTCACTGCTGTTACTTCTGTCACTGCTGTTATCTCTGTTACTTCTGTCACTGCTGTTATCTCTGTTACTTCTGTCACTGCTGTTATCTGTTACTTCTGTCACTGCTGTTATCTGTTACTTCTGTCACTGCTGTTATCTCTGTTACTTCTGTCACTGCTGTTACCTCTGTTACTTCTGTCACTGCTGTTATCTCTGTTACTTCTGTCACTGCTGTTACCTCTGTTACTTCTGTCACTGCTGTTACCTCTGTTAATTCTGTCACTGTTGTTATCTCTCTCACTGCTGTTATCTCTGTTACTTCTGTCACTGCTGTTATCTGACTGACTAGGACTGAGCGATGTGTGTGCCCGCCGCCGCTCCTGTCACTGTGCAGGAGGAGACCACCTCCCCCCTCCCTGCCCGCAGCCGTGCTGCAGATAATGGATGCCAATGTATTGTAGAGCGGTGCAGGGGAATCATCAGCTACAGCAGTGTCAGGCAGAGGAGGAGGATGATCACTGGATGGGGGAAAGCAGAGGAGGAGGAAGGAAATTGGCATTATAACCACGATGGAAACACTTGTAAGAGACTGCAGAGAAGGAGCAGAGAATGAGTTACAGATTCATCCAGGACTGGAGCAGTCTCATATGCTGAGTCTACGTGTACACAGGCGGGAGCAGTCTCATATGCTGAGCCTACATGTGCACAGGAGGGAGCAGTCTCATATGCTGAGTCTACGTGTGCACAGGAGGGAGCAGTCTCATATGCTGAGCCTACATGTGCACAGGCGGGAGCAGTCTCATATGCTGAGCCTACATGTGCACAGGCGGGAGCAGTCTCATATGCTGAGCCTACATGTGCACAGGCTGGAGCAGTCTCATATGCTGAGTCTACGTGTGCACAGGCGGGAGCAGTCTCATATGCTGAGTCTACGTGTGCACAGGCTGGAGCAGTCTCATATGCTGAGCCTACATGTGCACAGGCTGGAGCAGTCTCATATGCTGAGTCTACGTGTGCACAGGCGGGAGCAGTCTCATATGCTGAGTCTACGTGTGCACAGGAGGGAGCAGTCTCATATGCTGAGTCTACGTGTGCAGAGGCGGGAGCAGTCTCATATGCTGAGTCTACGTGTGCACAGGCTGGAGCAGTCTCATATGCTGAGTCTACGTGTGCACAGGCGGGAGCAGTCTCATATGCTGAGTCTATGTGTGCACAGGCTGGAGCAGTCTCATATGCTGAGTCTACGTGTGCAGAGGCTGGAGCAGTCTCATATGCTGAGTCTACGTGTGCAGAGGCTGGAGCAGTCTCATATGCTGAGTCTACGTGTGCACAGGAGGGAGCAGTCTCATATGCTGAGCCTACATGTGCAGAGGCGGGAGCAGTCTCATATGCTGAGTCTACGTGTGCACAGGAGGGAGCAGTCTCATATGCTGAGTTATTACGTATTAGTCCAGTATACTAAGACTAATACTTATAGGGGGAGATTTACTTTTATTACAGGTCAGATAGGTGTTATTGGTACAGATTACAGGTCAGATAGGTGTTATTGGTACAGATTACAGGTCAGGTAGGTGTTATTGGTACAGATTACAGGTCAGATAGGTGTTATTGGTACAGATTACAGGTCAGATAGGTGTTATTGGTGCAGATTACAGGTCAGGTAGGTGTTATTGGTGCAGATTACAGGTCAGATAGGTGTTATTGGTACAGATTACAGGTCAGATAGGTGTTATTGGTACAGATTACAGGTTAGATAGGTGTTATTGGTGCAGATTACAGGTCAGGTAGGTGTTATTGGTGCAGATTACAGGTCAGATAGGTGTTATTGGTGCAGATTACAGGTCAGATAGGTGTTATTGGTGCAGATTACAGGTCAGGTAGGTGTTATTGGTACAGATTACAGGTCAGGTAGGTGTTATTGGTACAGATTACAGGTCAGATAGGTGTTATTGGTACAGATTACAGGTCAACTAGGTGTTATTGGTACAGATTACAGGTCAGATAGGTGTTATTGGTACAGATTACAGGTCAACTAGGTGTTATTGGTACAGATTACAGGTCAGATAGGTGTTATTGGTGCAGATTACAGGTCAGATAGGTGTTATTGGTGCAGATTACAGGTCAGATAGGTGTTATTGGTACAGATTACAGGTCAGATAGGTGTTATTGGTACAGATTACAGGTCAGATAGGTGTTATTGGTACAGATTACAGGTCAGATAGGTGTTATTGGTACAGATTACAGGTCAGGTAGGTGTTATTGGTACAGATTACAGGTAGGTGTTATTGGTACAGATTACAGGTCAGGTAGGTGTTATTGGTACAGATTATAGGTCAGATAGGTGTTATTGGTACAGATTACAGGTCAGATAGGTGTTATTGGTGCAGATTACAGGTCAGGTAGGTGTTATTGGTGCAGATTACAGGTCAGATAGGTGTTATTGGTACAGATTACAGGTCAGATAGGTGTTATTGGTACAGATTACAGGTCAGATAGGTGTTATTGGTGCAGATTACAGGTCAGGTAGGTGTTATTGGTGCAGATTACAGGTCAGATAGGTGTTATTGGTGCAGATTACAGGTCAGATAGGTGTTATTGGTGCAGATTACAGG
>JAQFWZ010000074.1:0-117500 GCA_027789725.1 Dendropsophus ebraccatus | reverse complement strand
TGCACTGAATTCTGCGCGTATGCCGACTATTGAACGCTTCCTTGTCTATTCACACTGTAAATAATCCCCTTCACCTGCGTCCCATATCGGTGTGCCGTGGCTTATCTGTCCGGTAGAGATGAGCACAATGGAGCAGCTCGAATCTCATCGTTCAGTGTTTTATTACCGGGAGCTGAAGACGTTGGATGCCGCCCTATTAAGTCCTGGAGACCATGGATATATCCATAAGCCATAGGCCGTATCCACCAGGACTCCCCAGGGCGGCATCCAACTTCTTTAGCCACCGGAATTCAAATGCTGAATGTTCGGCCTCCAACCTGCTCCAGTTGTGCTCATCTCTAGGACGTTATACACATCGGATTTTACTTTCTTTGCTTCGTGACACAAATTAAAAAAAAAAAAAAAAACTTTACAAAATGTCTCCTTATGAATGCCTTGTAGAATATCTAAAGAGATGTGATAAGTGTAACAGCCCCCCCCCCCCCCCCCCCGCAGATACGTTACATCCGCTCCTTTTCTCCTATAAGTATAAATAATATATTGTGCAGGGAATCAGATGGAAATCTTATTAGCTGCTCTCCTCCTCCTGGACCTCTAAGCGCCTTTCTAGTCAAGCGTAAAGCAATCACATAGCACTATGACCACCATTACACCGATTCTAACGATGTCCGCTGAGATGGCGGCGATTACTGACGGTAGCTGCGGCTATGTGTGTGTGTGAGAAGGTGTGCGGTATAACATAGAACACCAACAAGAACCGCAACATGTGGTCAGGGACAGAAACAGGTGCAATCTAGGCAAGTCCTTGATCCAGGATTTTAGAGGATTTTGGTTGTTTAACAAATATCTGAAACTACTTAGAGAAAAAATGATTTTACCGACATTGGGCAAATAAATCCATGAAAAAGTAAGTAAATTAGAGATGGTGCAAAGTAGAAGTAAAAGTAAGGCTGGACTATGGAGCAGGTGTAGGGGCCGAGCCCAGGCCATATGCAGCGGCAGCTGACCACATTATACAGCCCACACCTGCCTGCAATTTCACTCCAATACCGCAGTTTAACCCTCGCCATGCCACAATCAATAAACAATGATCAGGGCAAACAAAATAATTCCAAACACCAGAATTGCTGATTTTTTTATTGTATCATCTATCATATAAAATAGCATTAAAGCAAACAAAAAGCCTCATCCACCCCAAGTTAGTAACAATAAAAACTACCGGTACTGATCGGGGTAAAAACTGGTGCGCCATACTACAGTGTAGAAGGAAAAAGTTAAAAAAGTTATAGACGTCAGGAGAAACCTTGTTTCGGTTTACAAAAAGGTATGTTTTTTTTAAATTATTAACAATATTGTAGACATTGGGCGTCAGTGAAATGATTTCCTGTGGAATAAAGGTTACATATCAGTTCTTCTTTAAATGGTGTCTTTGAAAATTACAGCTGGTCCAGCAAAAAACAAGCCCTCATACAGTGTATAGGAAAATCTGAGGGTTACGGAGAAGGTGAGGCGTCACAGAAGTAGCAAAAATCTCTGACAGGAGGAAGCATGAGCCAATAATAGAGAATAATCCAGCGGTTCTTGGGTACGTCTCACATTGGCCTGGCGGGCAGGTGACGGGCGGGCAGGGGTTCTCAGCCGCATTGATTCCTATTTGCCCACTTGGGGTCGGAGCACATTATATGTATTATTTATGCATTTTCATTTTCTTTATTAGCTATTGCCATGAGGAGAATATATGTGACCTATAACCTGTGACCTATAGCCTATAGCCTGTCTTTTCTACATTGCAGTAAAAATGATGCATTTTCACAGCACTTTGAGCCATTCTGGGCAATTCTGATGCAAAGATTTTAAGAAAATTACAGCAAAAACATAATAATTAGCTGCAAAAGTGTGATATGTGAACACTAGAGATGAGCGAACTTTTCAAAAGATCGGACTTCCGGATTTTTAAAAAAAGTTCGGTTCGACCGAATTTCGGATTTCTTCGGATTTCATAGTTTAACCCTTAGGGGACACAGCCAGTTTTCATTTTTGCGCATTTTTCCACCTAGAGACCCAAATGAGCCCTTATTTTTTGCGCAACTAATTGTACTTTGCTATGGCAGATGTAATTTTTGCCTAAAATGTGCCGGGAAACCAGAATTTTTTTTTATATTTGGTGAAATTGAAAAATAAAATGTTTTTTTTTTTTTTTCATTTTTGGGGGGGGGGGGGGGGGGGGGGGGGGTTGTTTTTACTCCGTTTGCCCTGGGGTAAAACTGACTTGTTATATATGTTCCTTATGTTGTTACGATTACAGCGATATATAACATGTATAACTTATATTTGATGGCTTGTAAAAAATTAAAACCTTTTAAAGAAAATATATGTGCCTTACAATCGCTCCATTCCCCGGCTTATAGCGCTTTTATCCTTTGGTCTATGGGGCTGTGTGAGGTGTCAGTTTTTGCGCCATGATGTGATCTTTCTATCGGTACCTTGATTGCGCATATACGACTTTTTGATCACTTTTTATTACAATTATTCTGGATTTGATGCGACCAAAAATGCACAATTTTGTTCTTTGGGATTTTTTTGCGCTGACGCCGTTTACCGTGCGAGATCAGGAATGTGATTAATTAATAGTTCGGGCGATTACGCACACGGGGATAGCAAACATGTTTATTTATTTATTTGTTTTTATTTATAAAAAGGGGAAAGGGGGGGTGATTCAGACTTTTATTAGGGGAGGGGATTTTGTGTTATTAAAAATACATTTTTATTTTACTTTACACATATACTAGAAGCCCCCCTGGGGTTAGGGTTATTCCCCACTGGGGTTAGGGTTATTCCCCCCTGGGGTTAGGGTTATTCCCCCCTGGGGTTAGGGTTATTCCCCCCTGGGGTTAGGGTTATTCCTCCCTGGGGTTAGGGTTATTTCCCCCCTGGGGTTAGGGTTTTTCCCCCTGGGGTTAGGGTTCTTCCCCCCTGGGGTTAGGGTTATTCCCCCTGGGGTTAGGGTTATTCCCCACTGGGGTTAGGGTTATTCCCCCTGGGGTTAGGGTTATTTCCCCCTGGGGTTAGGGTTATTCCCCCCTGGGGTTAGGGTTATTCCCCCCTGGGGTTAGGGTTATTCCCCCCTGGGGTTGGGGTTATTCCCCACTGGGGTTAGGGTTATTCCCCCCTGGGGTTAGGGTTATTCCCCCCTGGGGTTAGGGTTATTCCCCCCTGGGGTTAGGGTTATTCCCCCCTGGGGTTAGGGTTATTCCTCCCTGGGGTTAGGGTTATTTCCCCCCTGGGGTTAGGGTTATTCCCCCTGGGGTTAGGGTTCTTCCCCCCTGGGGTTAGGGTTATTCCCCCTGGGGTTAGGGTTATTCCCCACTGGGGTTAGGGTTATTCCCCCTGGGGTTAGGGTTATTCCCCCCCTGGGGTTAGGGTTATTCCCCCCCTGGGGTTAGGGTTATTCCCCCCCTGGGGTTAGGGTTATTCCCCCCCTGGGGTTAGGGTTATTCCCCCTTGGGTTAGGGTTATTCCCCCCCTGGGGTTAGGGTTATTCCCCCTGGGGTTAGGGTTATTCCCCCCTGGGGTTAGAGTTATTCCCCCCTGGGGTTAGGGTTATTCCCCACTGGGGTTAGGGTTATTCCCCACTGGGGTTAGGGTTATTCCCCACTGGGGTTAGGGTTAGTCCCCACTGGGGTTAGGGTTAGTCCCCACTGGGGTTAGGGTTATTCCCCACTGGGGTTAAGGTTATTTCCCCCCTGGGGTTAGCGTTATTCCCCCCCTGGGGTTAGGGTTATTCCCCCTGGGGGACTTCTAGTATATGCACTCTGATCTCTCATAGAGATCCATGCAGTATAGTTATACTGCATGAATCCATGAGATCGGTGTTCTATTGCTTTTGGCTGCTGCAGCCAAAAGCAATAGAATGCCGAGCCGGGATCAGCGCCATTACGGATGGATGCGGGGATCGCCCCCCCGCAATCGCGCCGTGGGGGGCGATCCCCCCACTAGACCACCAGGTATTGAGATGAGCAAGTATTTAGAAGCAGCTGTCAACTTTGGCTACATGCTGCACCGCGCGACCCCCCTCTGAACTCCCATAGCGGCACGAGGACGTCCAGTAACGTCCTGGTGCAGCTATGGGTTAAAGCATCTTTATTATACGGGGGTAGTGTATTTGGGTGAATTTAGGGCTTATAGAAACATGGAAGATTGTCGAGAGAAAAAGACCACTGGGTCCATCTAGTCGGCCCTTTTAGTATTTTCTTTCTTATTATCTTAGGATAGATGTATGTTTATCCCAGGCGTGTTTAAACTCTGTTATTGTGGATTTACCAACCACCTCTGCTGGAAGTTTGTTCCAGGTACCTACTACTCTTTCAGTAAAATAATATTTTCTCACATTGCTTCTGATCTTTCCCACAACTAACCTCTCACTGTCTCCTCTTGTTTTTGAGCTCAGTTTTTTTTTTACTAAAAACACTCCCATCCTGAACCTTATTTTGGGCTCTACATATCAGTAACATCATTTTCTTTTCAATATCTCAAAGTCATTTTTTTTTTAGACTTCAATATTCACCATTACTGGGTCTATGGGGGCAATTCACCATTACAGGGTCTATGCGGGAAACTCACCATTACAGTGTCTATGCAGGAAACTCACCATTACAGGGTCTATGCGGGAAACTCACCATTACAGTGTCTATGGGGGAAACTCACCTCTACAGGGTCTATGCGGGAAACTCACCATTACAGGGTCTATGCGGGAAACTCACCATTACAGTGTCTATGGGGGAAACTCACCATTACAGGGTCTATGCGGGAAACTCACCATTACAGAGTCTATGGGGGAAATTCACCATTACAGGGTCTATGGGGGAAACTCACCATTACAGGGTCTATGCGGGAAACTCACCATTACAGGGTCTATGCAGGAAACTCACCATTACAGGGTCTATGCAGGAAACTCACCATTACAGGGTCTATGCAGGAAACTCACCATTACAGGGTCTATGCGGGAAACTCACCATTACAGGGTCTATGCGGGAAACTCACCATTACAGGGTCTATGCAGGAAACTCACCATTACAGGGTCTATGCAGGAAACTCACCATTACAGGGTCTATGCAGGAAACTCACCATTACAGGGTCTATGCGGGAAACTCACCATTACAGGGTCTATGCGGGAAACTCACCATTACAGTGTCTATGCGGGAAACTCACCATTACAGGGTCTATGCGGGAAACTCACCATTACAGGGTCTATGCGGGAAACTCACCATTACAGGGTCTATGCGGGAAACTCACCATTACAGGGTCTATGGGGGGGAAACTCACCATTACAGGGTCTATGCGGGAAACTCACCATTACAGGGTCTATGGGGGAAACTCACCATTACAGGGTCTATGCGGGAAACTCACCATTACAGGGTCTATGCAGGAAACTCACCATTACAGGGTCTATGGGGGAAACTCACCATTACAGTGTCTATGGGGGAAACTCACCTCTACAGGGTCTATGCGGGAAACTCACCATTACAGGGTCTATGCGGGAAACTCACCATTACAGTGTCTATGGGGGAAACTCACCATTACAGGGTCTATGCGGGAAACTCACCATTACAGGGTCTATGGGGGGAAACTCACCATTACAGGGTCTATGCAGGAAACTCACCATTACAGGGTCTATGCAGGAAACTCACCATTACAGGGTCTATGCAGGAAACTCACCATTACAGGGTCTATGGGGGAAACTCACCATTACAGGGTCTATGCGGGAAACTCACCATTACAGGGTCTATGCAGGAAACTCACCATTACAGGGTCTATGGGGGAAACTCACCATTACAGGGTCTATGCGGGAAACTCACCATTACAGGGTCTATGCAGGAAACTCACTATTACAGGGTCTATGCAGGAAACTCAGCATTACAGGGTCTATGCAGGAAACTCACCATTACAGGGTCTATGGGGGAAACTCACCATTACAGGATCTATGCAGGAAACTCACCATTACAAGGTCTGTAGAGGAAACTCACCATTACAGGGTCTATGCGGGAAACTCACCATTACAGGGTCTATGGGGGAAACTCACCATTACAGGGTCTATGGAGGAAACTCACCATTACAGGGTCTATGGGGGAAACTCACCATTACAGGGTCTATGGGGGAAACTCACCATTACAGGGTCTATGCAGGAAACTCACCATTACAAGGTCTGTAGAGGAAACTCACCATTACAGGGTCTATGCAGGAAACTCACCATTACAGGGTCTATGCAGGAAACTCACCATTACAGGGTCTATACAGGAAACTCACCATTACAGGATCTATGGGGGAAACTCACCATTACAGGGTCTATACGGGAAACTCACCATTACAGTGTCTATGGGGGAAACTCACCATTACAGGGTCTATACGGGAAACTCACCATTACAGTGTCTATGGGGGAAACTCATCATTACAGGGTCTATGCAGGAAACTCACCATTACAGGGTCTATGGGGGAAACTCACCATTACAGTGTCTATGGGGGAAACTCACCTCTACAGGGTCTATGCGGGAAACTCACCATTACAGGGTCTATGCGGGAAACTCACCATTACAGTGTCTATGGGGGAAACTCACCATTACAGGGTCTATGCGGGAAACTCACCATTACAGGGTCTATGCGGGAAACTCACCATTACAGGGTCTATGCGGGAAACTCACCATTACAGGGTCTATGGGGGGAAACTCACCATTACAGGGTCTATGCAGGAAACTCACCATTACAGGGTCTATGCAGGAAACTCACCATTACAGGGTCTATGGGGGAAACTCACCATTACAGGGTCTATGCGGGAAACTCACCATTACAGGGTCTATGCAGGAAACTCACCATTACAGGGTCTATGGGGGAAACTCACCATTACAGGGTCTATACGGGAAACTCAGCATTACAGGGTCTATGCAGGAAACTCACCATTACAGGGTCTATGGGGGTAACTCACCATTACAGGATCTATGCAGGAAACTCACCATTACAGGGTCTATGCAGGAAACTCACCATTACAAGGTCTGTAGAGGAAACTCACCATTACAGGGTCTATGCAGGAAACTCACCATTACAGGGTCTATGCAGGAAACTCACCATTACAGGGTCTATACAGGAAACTCACCATTACAGGATCTATGGGGGAAACTCACCATTACAGGGTCTATACAGGAAACTCACCATTACAGTGTCTATGGGGGAAACTCACCATTACAGGGTCTATACAGGAAACTCACCATTACAGGGTCTATGCGGGAAACTCACCATTACAGTGTCTATGGGGGAAACTCACCATTACAGGGTCTATACAGGAAACTCACCATTACAGGGTCTATGGGGGAAACTCACCATTACAGGGTCTATGGGGGAAACTCACCATTACAGGGTCTATGCAGGAAACTCACCATTACAGGGTCTATGCAGGAAACTCACCATTACAGGGTCTATGCAGGAAACTCACCATTACAGGGTCTATGCAGGAAACTCACCATTACAGGGTCTATGCGGGAAACTCACCATTACAGGGTCTATGCGGGAAACTCACCATTACAGGGTCTATGCAGAGAAAAAAGTCACAAATGCAGTAAAGGAGCAGTCTCTCCACTACGCTCTAGCAAGGGTCCAACTATAGTACTTGTATATATATCTGTAAAGCACTTTTTTTTTTAGAGTTTTAGGCTATGTTCACACTGCGTATGAATCCGTCCGTAGTGCGAACCGCGAATATACGCACTTAGTTTTGAGGTTGATGCGTTCGCTGGGAAGTATACGATATACGCCTGTACAGTGCACACTACGTATGAGCTTACGGCCGGATCGTATGCGGCGCCGTGAAAAATGAACACGACCATTGTTTGAGGACGGAAATGTTCGCACTCACGGCCGTGGATTTCCATGCGTCCCGTACGGAGAACTTATTTCAGCCAAATTGAACTTGATTTTTCGATCCAAAAGGTTCTGTGTGGTTTACGGGGTGAAGATTTCCAAGTAACTGACCTGCCTCAGATCGCTTCGAAACAAGCTAGGGAAGCAGAACTGTACTACAGGCGTATGTTCGCGGTGCGTACGCATCCGGCGCATGTCGATTTTTCGCACGCCCGTAGTTTCAGCCGCACATGTACGGCAGAGTAAGACCTGCGTACTGATTCGTAGGCAGTGTGAACATAGCCTAATACTACACACATGCACGAGGTATATATTTGTGACTCAGTAAAACACGTATATCATATACACTGTCGCAAGGGTGATAGTATACTACTTGTATATCTGTATAGCACGTTTTTCTTCTATCTTTCGCCTTTTCTGTTTTTCTCTCTCAATCCCTATATGTTTCTTCTCTCTGCTTTCCTAATAATCTTTTTGTCTTTGCTTTTGTACAATATCTTCTCAGTACAGCAGCAGCAGCGTTTTGTCACTGACGAGCTCTGTGCGCTGCTAACAGTCTCCTTCCTCTCTCTCTGCAGACTGCCTCATGAGTCATGTGACCGCTCCTCTTAAAGCAATACCGACGTCACACAGGGGGTGGGCTACTGCAACATCCCTGCTGATTGCATGTGTTACGGGCATCATGGGAAAGCGCTTTTCCAGCCCAGAACAATTCCTGCAAAAAAAAAAATTTGGAGCGGACTTCCAAAAATCTGGAATAAGTCGGAAGAGACTGGAATAGGTCGGCAGACGCGGAAATAGGTCAGAATACGCAGGAATAAGTCGGCAGACACTGGAATAAGTCGGCAGACACAGAAATAAGTCGGCAGACACTGGAATAAATCGTCAGACACGGGAATAAGTCGGAAGACGCAGGAATAAGTCAGCAGACACAGGAATAAGTCGTCAGACACGGGAATAAGTCGGCAGACATTGGAATAAGTCGGCAGATACAGGAATAAGTCGGTAGACACGGGAATAAGTTGGCAGACACGGGAATAAGTCGGCAGACGCAGGAATAAGTCGGCAGATACAGGAATAAGTCGTCAGACGCAGGAATAAGTCGGCAGATACTGGAATAAGTCGGCAGATACAGGAATAAGTCGGCAGGTGCAGGAATAAGTCGTCAGATACTGGAATAAGTCGGCAGATACAGGAATAAGTCGGCAGATACAGGAATAAGTCGGCAGGTGCAGGAATAAGTCGTCAGACACTGGAATAAGTCGGCAGATACAGGAATAAGTCGGCAGATACAGGAATAAGTCGGCAGGTGCAGGAATAAGTCGTCAGACACTGGAATAAGTCGGCAGATACAGGAATAAGTCGGCAGATACAGGAATAAGTTGGCAGACACGGGAATAAGTCGGCAGACACAGGAATAAGTTGGCAGACGCAGGAATAAGTCGGCAGATACAGGAATAAGTCGTCAGACACGGGAATAAGTCGGCAGACATTGGAATAAGTCGGCAGACACAGGAATAAGTTGGCAGACACGGGAATAAGTCGGCAGACGCAGGAATAAGTCGGCAGATACAGGAATAAGTCGTCAGACACGGGAATAAGTCGGCAGACACGGGAATAAGTCGTCAGACACGGGAATAAGTCGGCAGACGCAGGAATAAGTCGGCAGATACAGGAATAAGTCGTCAGACACGGGAATAAGTCGGCAGACACGGGAATAAGTCGGCAGATACAGGAATAAGTTGGCAGACACGGGAATAAGTCGGCAGACATTGGAATAAGTCGGCAGACATTGGAATAAGTCGGCAGATACAGGAATAAGTTGGCAGACACGGGAATAAGTTGGCAGACACGGGAATAAGTCGGCAGACATTGGAATAAGTCGGCAGACATGGGAATAAGTCGGCAGACATTGGAATAAGTCGGCAGACACAGGAATAAGTCGGCAGACACAGGAATAAGTCGGCAGACACAGGAATAAGTTGGCAGACACGGGAATAAGTTGGCAGACACGGGAATAAGTCGGCAGACATTGGAATAAGTCGGCAGACACGGGAATAAGTCGGCAGACATTGGAATAAGTCGGCAGATACAGGAATAAGTTGGCAGACACGGGAATAAGTTGGCAGACACGGGAATAAGTCGGCAGACATTGGAATAAGTCGGCAGACACGGGAATAAGTCGGCAGACATTGGAATAAGTCGGCAGACACAGGAATAAGTCGGCAGACATTGGAATAAGTCGGCAGACACAGGAATAAGTTGGCAGACACGGGAATAAGTTGGCAGACACGGGAATAAGTCGGCAGACATTGGAATAAGTCGGCAGATACAGGAATAAGTTGGCAGACACGGGAATAAGTCGGCAGACGCAGGAATAAGTCGGCAGATACAGGAATAAGTCGTCAGACACGGGAATAAGTCGGCAGACGCAGGAATAAGCAGAAGACACAGGAATAAGTCGGAAGACACTGGAATAAATTGGCAGATACAGGAATAAGTCGGCAGACACTGGAATAAGTCGGAAGATACTGGAATAAGTCGGCAGATACAGGAATAAGTCGGCAGACGCAGGAAAAAATCGGCAGATACAGGAATAAGTCGGAAGATACTGGAATAAGTCGGCAGACGCAGGAATAAGTCGGCAGGAACACAGGAATAAGTCGGCAGACGCAGGAATAAGTCGGCAGATACAGGAATAAGTCAGAAGACGCAGGAATAAGTCGATAGATACAGGAATAGGTCAAAAGACGCAGGAATAAGTCGGCAGACATTGGAATAAGTCGGCAGACACAGGAATAAGTTGGCAGACACGGGAATAAGTTGGCAGACACGGGAATAAGTCGGCAGACATTGGAATAAGTCGGCAGATACAGGAATAAGTTGGCAGACACGGGAATAAGTCGGCAGACGCAGGAATAAGTCGGCAGATACAGGAATAAGTCGTCAGACACGGGAATAAGTTGGCAGATACAGGAATAAGTCGGCAGATACAGGAATAAGTCGGCAGACGCAGGAATAAGCAGAAGACACAGGAATAAGTCGGAAGACACTGGAATAAATTGGCAGATACAGGAATAAGTCGGCAGACACTGGAATAAGTCGGAAGATACTGGAATAAGTCGGCAGATACAGGAATAAGTCGGCAGACGCAGGAAAAAATCGGCAGATACAGGAATAAGTCGGAAGATACTGGAATAAGTCGGCAGACGCAGGAATAAGTCGGCAGGAACACAGGAATAAGTCGGCAGACGCAGGAATAAGTCGGCAGATACAGGAATAAGTCAGAAGACGCAGGAATAAGTCGATAGATACAGGAATAGGTCAAAAGACGCAGGAATAAGTCGGAAGACACTGGAATAAGTCGGCAGACGCAGGAATAAGTCGATAGATACAGGAATAAGTCGGAAGACACTGGAATAAGTCGGCAGACGCAGGAATAAGTCGGAAGACACTGGAATAAGTCGGCAGATACAGGAATAAGTCAGCAGCAGTGGCGGATTATAATGTGGGCGGTTTGGGCGGGCCGCCCGGGGCCCGAGGCTCCGGGGGGGCCCATGCCACGCCGCCCACATTATAATCCGCCCATGCCGCTGCGGCCCGGCCTGCCACTGCACTCTTGTAACCGCAAGCATCATTATTTCGCTTGCGGTCACAAGAGTCTCCGGCTGATGTGCGGCTGCCGGGGTGTCCCGTCCTATCCCCGGCAGCTCGCACATCACACAGCCCCCTGTACGCCTGGGCCCTGACTTCCGGTATTGGGAGCGCACGTTAGAGACGCTCTGTACTGGAAGTCAGGGCCCAGGCGGCACAGTGAGCTGTGAGATGTGCGAGCTGCCGGGGATAGGACGGTACACCCCCGGCAGCCGGGGACAGACCAGGAGGTGAGAGGATCGACGGGGGAACGGATGGCAGGTGAGTTGTGTTTTTTTTGTTGTTTTGTTTTATTTACTGACTGCTGTGCAAGGGCGGGGGGGGGGGGGGGGGGGGCGTCTATAAAGAGGGAAGGGGGGGACCATGTATGAAGGGGGAAAGAGGGGGGACCATGTATGAAGGGGGAAAGAGGGGGACCATGTATGAAGGGGGAAAGAGGGGGACCATGTATGAAGGGGGAAAGAGGGGGACCATGTATGAAGGGGGAAAGAGGGGGACCATGTATGAAGGGGGAAAGAGGGGGACCATGTATGAAGGGGGAAAGAGGGGGACCATCTATAAAGGGGGAAAGAGGGGGACCATGTATGAAGGGGGAAAGAGGGGGACCATGTATGAAGGGGAGAAGAGGGGGGACCATGTATAAAGGGGAGAAGAGGGGGACCATGTATGAAGGGGAGAAGAGGGGGACCATGTATGAAGGGGGAAGGGGGGGAACATCTATAAAGAGGGAAAGAGGGGGACCATGTATAAAGAGGGAAAGAGGGGGACCATGTATAAAGAGGGAAAGAGGGGGACCATGTATAAAGAGGGAAAGAGGGGGACCATGTATAAAGGGGGAAAAGGGGGACCATCTCCTATAGTATCAGCCCCCTCCTCTCCTGACATCCTCTGTGCTGCTGTGACCTCCTCTATAGATCAGCACTCTCCTCTCCTGACATCCTTTGTGCTGTTTTGACCTCCCCTATAAGATCAGCCCCCGCCTATCCTGACATCCTCTGTGCTGCTGTGACCATTTTACCTCCTCTATAAGATCAGCCCCCTCCTCTCCTGACATCCTCTGTGCTGCTGTGACCCTGTGACCTCCTCTATAAGATCAGCCCCCTCCTCTCCTGACATCCTCTGTGCTGCTGTGACCTTGGGGGGGGGGGGGGGGGGCAACATCAGGGGACCGAGGTAGTTGGTAATATGTTTATTGGGGGCAGTGGAGGTGGACAATGCTTACTGGGGGTAGCAGCAAGGGACCGAACATTATGTTTATTGGGGCCAGCAGGGAGGCCGGCAGTGTTTATTGGGTACAGCGTGGGGGGGGGGGGCAGTAGCCGATCATAATGTGGGCGGATTGACTGGGGGGGGCCCGGGTTGGGTGGACAGCCCGGGGCCCAGGGTACATTAAATCCGCCACTGGTCAGCAGACACGGGAATAAGTCGGCAGACACAGGAATAAGTCAGAAGACGCAGGAATAAGTCGGCAGACACGGGAATAAGTCAGAAGACGCAGGAATAAGTCGGCAGACATGGGAATAAGTCGGCAGGCGCAGGAATAAGTCGGCAGACACGGGAATAAGTCGGCAGGCGCAGGAATAAATCGGCAGACACAGGAATAAATCGGCAGACACTGGAATAAGTTGGCACACACGGGAATAAGTCGGCAGGCGCAGGAATAAGTCGGCACACACGGGAATAAGTCGGCACACACGGGAATAAGTCGGCAGACACGGGAATAAGTCAGCAGACACGGGAATAAGTCAGAAGACGCAGGAATAAGTCGGCAGGCGCAGGAATAAATCGGCAGACACTGGAATAAGTCGGCACACACGGGAATAAGTCGGCAGGCGCAGGAATAAGTCGGCAGACGCGGGAATAAGTCAGCAGACACGGGAATAAGTCGGCAGGCGCAGGAATAAGTCGGCAGACACGGGAATAAGTCGGCAGGCGCAGGAATAAGTCGGCAGACGCGGGAATAAGTCGGCAGGCGCAGGAATAAATCGGCAGACACGGGAATAAGTCGGCAGGCGCAGGAATAAGTCGGCAGACACGGGAATAAGTCGGCAGACACGGGAATAAGTCGGCAGGCGCAGGAATAAGTCGGCAGACACGGGAATAAGTCGGCAGGCGCAGGAATAAGTCGGCAGGCACAGGAATAAGTCGGCAGACACGGGAATAAGTCGGCAGGCGCAGGAATAAGTCGGCAGGCGCAGGAATAAGTCGGCAGACACGGGAATAAGTCGGCAGGCGCAGGAATAAGTCGGCAGACACGGGAATAAGTCGGCACACACGGGAATAAGTCGGCAGGCGCAGGAATAAGTCGGCAGACACGGGAATAAGTCGGCAGGCGCAGGAATAAGTCGGCACACACGGGAATAAGTCGGCAGGCGCAGGAATAAGTCGGCAGGCGCCGGTGTTCTGTAGCTCCTGATGGGGCTCAGCACGGTTTTTACAGCCCGCAATACACAGAAGTTACCCAGGACTTGGAACATCTTTTAGCAAACTGATCATTTCAATAATAACACAAGACAGGAAGGATTTAGGAAACAAAACAAGACCTGATTTATTTCTGTCTCCCGGGGGAAAGATGAATTATTTATAACTTTAAAGAATAGGAACATTAATTTTGCCCAAACTGCTTAAATTTGTCTCTAATCCAGCTGATAAAAACCCAGAGACGTTCTCCTCCAAGTACAGAGAAGCACAGGAACCTCCCATCTCCTGCTGTCTGGGATGTGGAGATTGCTGCAGGACCTAAGATTTAGGAAACGGTTATTATTGCAAAGAGAATGTGAAGCCGCAGTAATTACATCTGCTGTCTGGTCACTCTCAGTTGCAATTTTAATTTAACAATTAAAAAGAGTATTTTGGTGACTCCAAAAAGTCAGTAAGAAGCAAATGACTATGTCTAGAATGAGTGTTTTGTTTCCTGACTATGACATCATTATGACCTTTCCTACACACACCTCAAAGAGCGGACAGGGGGGAGAGAAACCTTTGAGGACAGAGACAAGAGCACACAAAAGGTGCCAGGGAGAATCATATTGGCTGTGTACAAGTATAGATAGAAAATAGAGCTCACACAGCAAACTGCAGAGACTGTAGAAGCAAATCTTACTACCTACACCGGTCAGATTCAGTGCACTTGGCATTATTGAGCAGAGCCTGGCCAACTGGAAAGTCCCAATCATAAATAGGGTCTTATAGGTCCTAACTTCCAGTATGGTGATGCAGTCCATCTGCCTCTCCATGTTCTCTCCCAGGTTACCCTTGGGTTTGGCTTCACCTTTAATCGCCCCTCAGCAGCCATCCACCAGAAGAGTCTCATCCCTTTATTCATCTTCTGCAAGTTTTCTCTGGCGCCATAGTCCCTATCAAACTACTTGGAAGAGAGTAAACCATCTATACAAGTAAGCGACACAACATTTAGGGGTCATTACCAATAAGCACCAGCAGCATTTCCTCCACTTCTGTATATTAAAACAAATAGACAACAAGGAAAGGACATGGGAGCGTCTACTGTCGGCACTTTCTTATGGCCGTTCTCTCATAGTCTAATAGTATATGTCTCATGGCCGTTCTCTCCTAGTCTAATAGTATATGTCTCATGCCGGTTCTCTCATAGTCTACTAGTATATGCCTCATGGCCGTTCTTGTATAGGTTAATAGTATATGTCTCATGGCCATTCTCTCATAGTCTAATAGTATATGTCTCATGGCCGTTCTCTCATAGTTTAATAGTATATGTCTCATGGCCGTTCTTTCATAGTCTAATAGTATATGTCTCATGGCCGTTCTCTCATAGTCTAAAAGTATATGTCTCATGGCCGTTCTCTCATAGTCTAATAGTATATGTCTCATGGCCGTTCTCTCATAGTCTAATAGTATTTGTCTCATGGCCGTTCTCTCATAGTCTAAAAGTATATGTCTTATTGGTTGTTCTCTCATAGTCTAAAAGTATATGTCTCATGGCCGTTATCTCATAGTCTAAAAGTATATGTCTCATGGCCGTTCTCTCATAGTCTAATAGTATATGTCTCATGGCCGTTCTTGTATAGGTTAATAGTATATGTCTCATGGCCGTTCTTGTATAGGTTAATAGTATATGTCTCATGGCCGTTCTTGTATAGGTTAATAGTATATGTCTCATGGCCGTTCTCTCATAGTCTAATAGTATATGTCTCATGGCCGCTCTCTCATAGTCTAATAGTATATGTCTCATGGCCGTTCTTGTATAGGTTAATAGTATATGTCTCATGGCCGTTCTCTCATAGTCTAATAGTATATGTCTCATGCCCGTTCTCTCATAGTCTAATAGTATATGTCTCATGGCCGTTCTTGTATAGTCTAATAGTATATGTCTCATGCCAGTTCTCTCATAGTCTAATAGTATATGTCTCATGGCCGTTCTCTCATAGTCTAATAGTATATGTCTCATGGCCGTTCTTGTATAGTAGTACCATAGTAATTCTCCCTTTGTACACATAGAATAATCTCTTCTGTACAATCCCACAGCACGGAGCTTGTATCCTCCTCAGGTTATTATAGCTGTAATGTTGGATCCATTAGTTATGGCTTTTTATACAGCTGAATAATCCATGTTTACCATTGCGGGGCTCGCAGCGGTGTCAGGCTGTCATAATATTCCCTGGGCGGCAGCGACAGCAGCGCTGCATGTTACCCGCTCGGCGTTCTGACACATCTGCCAGCCTGGACGTCACATAAGAGACACAAGGAAGGTCTCTAAGAAATACAAGAAGCTTCTGGAATCCGTGGGCAGAACTATAAGTGTAGATAGGTGTCACCCAATGTTTAGCTACAATTATATCTCCTCATGATGCAGATGTGTGATATAAAACCATTAGGAGTGTCTGTCACTTCTATACATATACTATACATAATATACATATATATATATACTATAGTCACAATATAGTAGCTGTGCTGTATAGATAGCTAATGGGGTCACAATATATACATACTATACTATATACTGTACATATATATATATATATATATATATATATATATATATATACTACACTCACAATATATACATACTATACTATACTGTACACACACACACACACACACATATATATATATATATATATATATATATATATATATATACATATACACACAGTGGCGGTCTTTGGCACCAAGCACCCCAAGCGATCGCTTGGGGCCCCCAACATCCAGGGGGGCCCCCACGCCCTGCTCTTGTGCTCAAGACCGCTGGACAGGGCCGCTGCCCCGCTCGCTGCTGCCATCTGAACTGTAACTATGAGCACTCGTAATGAGCGCTTATAGTTACATGCAGCAGCACTGACAGGGCGGGAGACATTGGCTCCCTTCTTGTCAGTCACTCTTGTGGCCACAGGAAGTGTTTTCCCTGCGGTCACAAGTGGCCGCTTTGTCCTTGTGGTGTCGGTGCTGCAGTGACATCACTGGAGCATCGGCGCCAGGACAAGGGGAGTGTGGCCTCTTGTGATCGCAGGGAAAACCCTTCCTGCGGCCACAAGAGTGAAGAGAAGAGGAGACGCCCGGACCCAGGTGAGTATAAGTGTTTGTTTTATTGTGTTATATACTATATGGGAGGGGGAGAACACAGGGGTCTGTTTAACTGGGGGAGCGCACATCGGGGGTCTATATAAATGGGGGGAGCATACAGGGGGGCTATATAACAGGTGGAGCACACAGGGGGGCTATAGACTACTGGGGCTTCACAGAGGGGTCTATATACTACTGGGGGCAGCACACAGGGGGTCTATATACTACTTAGGGCAGCAGAATGGGGTCTATATACTACTTGTGAGGCACACAGGTGGTCTATATATAACTGGGGCAGCACACAAGGGGTCTATATACTACTGCTGGGGCACACAGGGGGTCTATATACTACTGCGGGAACCACACGCATTTACTCCCCACTAGGAGGCGCCCCTTGGCAATGGGCTTCCTTCTCTGGAGAGAGGGAGATCTGGCTATTCCCGTGTTTTGAGACTCGTAACTGAGGCTCCACGGACCCCTTTTTTGCATATTCAAATTTTGTATGGGACAATCAATGGAGACTCGTAAATGAGTACTCCATTGGAATTATTTGCTGTTCTCCCTGAGTTCAGTGATTGTTGTGTTCTGTTGGTCTACTATACTATATACTGTGCAGATATATATATATATATATATATATATACATACACACACTAAACTCACAATATATACATACTATACTATATACTGTACACATACATATACTAAACTCACAATATATACATACTTTATTATATACTGTACATATATATATATATATATACTACACTCACAATATATACATACTATACTATACTGTACACACACACACTTATATATATATATATATATATATATATATATATATACTATAGTCACAATATAGTAGCTGTGCTGTATAGATAACTAATGGGGTCACAATATATACATACTATACTATATACTGTGCATATATATATATATATATATATATATATACTAAACTCACAATATATACATACTATACTATATACTGTACATATACATATACTAAACTCACAATATATACATACTATACTGTACACATATATACATACTATATTCACTATATATACATACTATACTATATATTGTACATATATACATACTATACTATATATTGTACACATATATATATATATATATATATATATATATATACTATACTCACAATATATACATACTATACTATACTGTACACATATACATATACTATACTCACAATATATACATACTATACTATACTGTACATATATATACTGTAGTCACAATATAGTAGCTGTGCCGTATAGTTAACTAATGGGGTTACAATATATACATACTATATACTGTATATATACAGTATATATATATATATATATATATATATATATATATATATATATATAAATAAAATTTTACCTGAAATTTTTATTTCCTGGAGTCCGTAGGCAGCACATACTCAGCACATACTCATGGGTTTATGGATTTCCGTTGACCCGGATAGAAGAGGGTTAATCTAGCAATAGAATACAAACAAATTATTAATTGATAGACAGCACCTGACATCCACCCTATAAGATACCTCCAAGAATCACAAGACACTGTATAGTATGCAGCAATAGGATTTATTTGGGGGGGGGGGGGGGGGGGGTTATATTGTGCTGCCTACGGACTCCAGGAAATAAAAATTTCAGGTAAAATTTTATACTTCCTGATCATCCTACGGCAGCACATACTCATGGGACATGATAAGCAATAAGGAAAAAAAAGAAGGGGGGGATTAGACTGAACTAGCTCCTTTAAGCACGCTCAAGCCAAAGGCTGACCCCTCTGAAGATGCGACATCCAACCGGTAATGCCTCACAAAGGTGGACGATGATGACCAAGTCGCGGCTTTGCATATTTGGTCTAATGGCACATGACATCTCTCTGCCCAAGAAGTTGCCGTGGAACGCGTTGAGTGTGCCCTTATGGTTAGAGGTGATTGAAGACCTTCCAAGGTGTAGCAGAACTTAATGAGATCTTTAATCCAGCGGGCTTTGCCTTTGCTCCTCTCTTTTCCCCAAAGTACTGGACGAACAATGCTTCGGTCTTCCTGAATGATGCTGTCTTTTCTATGTAGCAACAGATGGACCTTTTCACATCTAGTAGCTGTAACTTTTCATCTTGTGAAGGATCGACTATAGGTAAGATGATTTCCTGATTCAGGTTGACAGTGGAAGGAACTTTGGGAAGAAAACCTGGCATCGTGCGAAGGACCACTGCGTCTGGTAGGATCCGCAGGTAAGGCTCTTTAACTGACAGGGCATGCAGTTCACTAATTCTTCTAGCTGATGTTACTGCTATAAGGAACAGAGTCTTCCATGACAGCCACTTTAAGTCAGAAGATTCCAATGGCTCGAACGGATCTTCTGACAACTTCTTTAATACCACCGTTAAATCCCATGAAGGCACCGGGTTGTGGAAGGTGGGTCTCAATTTCGCCACCGCTCTGAAGAACCTGGAAATAATCGGAACTCTAGAAAAAATCCCGTCCAGATGAGCATTGACTGCGGTCAAATGCACCTTTAAGGTGTTCAGCTTCAGCCCCTTCTGGAGCCCTTCCTGTAAGAACTGAAGGACAGATGAGACCTCTTTAGTGGACCTTTTGTTAGTGGTGCACCAATCTGTATAGATTCCCCAGATTCTGGCGTATACTTTCACTGTACTAGGTTTCCTTGATGCTATCAATGTCTGGATTACTTCATCCGAAAGACCTTGATTTTTCAATCGGCTGCGTTCATGTTCCAAGCCGTGAGATGTAGATTGGTTAGGCCGGGGTGAAACATCCCCTCCTGCTGTAATAAATCTGGACGAGGTGGCAGTTTCCAGTACTCTCCCCTTGATAATGCCAACGCGAGCGGAAACCAGGCCTTGCGGGGCCAATAGGGTAGGATGACAATCGCTCTTGCCTTCTCGTCTCGAATCTTCTTCAGTACTCTCGCGATCAGAGGAACTGGGGGGAAAGCTTAGATGAAGGTCTTTGACCAACTGATGGACAGGCCGTCCACTGCAAACGGGTGATCCTGGACAGGGAGCAAAATTGTGCCAACTTCGTGTTCCTCCGTGATGCCATTACGTCCAACTGGGGACGCCCCCACCTGATGACAATGGAGTTGAACACCTTTGTCTCCAATTCCCATTCTGCCGGATGAAGGATCTTCCTGCTCAATAGATCCGCTCGGGTATTGAGAACCCCTTTTATGTGCACTGCTGATATTGATAGGAGATTCTCTTCTGCCCATTCCATCAGACGCATGCATTCCTTTTGAAGGAGAGGACTTCTGGTCCCACCTTGCTTGTTCAGATAGAATACTGAGGTGATGTTGTCTGATTGAACCTGAACTGCTTGATTGCGGAGTATTCTCTGAAAATGCAGAAGAGCTAATTTGATTGCCCTGAGTTCCCTCAGGTTGGAAGACATCTGTTGTTCTGTCCGTGACCATTTTCTCTGGACCCACAGAGTTCCTACATGAGCACCCCAAGCCAAACCTGAGGCATCCGTAGTGAGTACCAGGGGAGGAGGAGACATCAGACTCTTGCCTTGATTGAGACGAGAGTTGGATAGCCACCATTTCAGATCCTGCTTCACCTTCAGAGTCACTGGCATAGAAGCGTCGAGGCCAGATGGGGATCTCCCCCAGTGCTTCAGGATGAGGCTTTGAAGCATTCTGATGTGAGATCTGGCCCACTGTACTGCCTCTATTGAGGAGGTCAGCATGCCCAGCACCCTCATCGCAAACCGTATGGAGCAGCTGTCCTGGGAGCAGATGTTCCGGACTGCATGACGTATCTTCGTAATTCTCTCCGGAGTGAGAAAAAGATGCATCTGATTGGTGTCGATGATGAACCCTAGGTAAGTGAGTCTTGGTGATGGTACAAGATTGGATTTTTTTAGATTTATTAAAAATCTGTGGTTCTCCAACACCTTCAGGGTTAGCTTGAGGTGACGCAGCAGTATATCCCTTGAAGGGGCTCTGACCAACCAGTCGTCTAGGTATGGAGTCACGAAGACCCCTTGAGTCCTCAGATGGGCTGTCAGAACAACTGCTATCTTGGTAAATACTCGGGGAGCAGATGTTATCCCGAAAGGCAGACAAGTGAACTGAAAATGTTGAATCTGGTGATGAAGAATAACCGCTACTCTGAGGAACCTCCTGTGCGATCCTTGCAGATCTATTGGGGCAAGATAATCCCCCTTCTGAATGGCCAGAACAGCAGTCTGTATAGATTCCATTTGAATTTCTTTTTCAGGAAGAACTTGTTTAGAAACGTGAGGTCGATTACCAGTCTCCAGTCTCCACTGGCTTTTGGGACAGGAAATATTGGCGAGTACACCCCCTTGCCTTCTTCCTGCTTCAGCACTATTTCCAAAGCGCCCTTTTGGATAAATTGAAGTAGAAGATTGTGAACTACCGGATCTTGTGTCTTGTTCAGAATGAATCTGTCTGGAGGGAATTCCCTTAACTCCAGGGAATAACCTCTTGATATCGTCGAGGTTACCCAGGCATCGGAAGATGTTTTTGCCGAAGTTGTAGAAAAGTTCATCAGCCTTGCTCCCACTGGTGAGGGATGGGGCCTGGCGTCATTGCTCAGATTTGGTGGAGTCATTCTTCTTTTTTCCACCCTGATTAGACTGCTGTCTTCCATACTGCTTTCTCTTGCCCGAGGCACGAAAATTGGATTGTCTTGCAGGAGATCGCCTATACTTTCCCTTGTATGATCTATAGGGCTTGGATTTAAAGGGAAAGCCTATGCCCTCTTTCTCACTCAGACGCTTCAAAATACTTTCCAGCTGAGGAACAAATAAGGAGGATGGATGGAAAGGTAGGGAGATAAAGTGATTTTTAGAGTTCACATCTCCAGATGACCATTGTTTCACCCATAGAGCTCTTCTTGCAGCATTAGACACAGCCATAGCCTTGGATGAATATTTTAGATTGTCCACCGGGGAATCACACATAAAGTCAGCAGCAAGTTTCATAACCGACATGTTCTGGAGCAATTGTTCCCTGGGTACACCATCTTCAATGTCATGAAAAAGTTCACTTATCCATAGTCTCAGTGCTCTGGCCACTGGCACAGTAGCCATAGAGATTCTAGATGACGCAGCTGCTGCAGCATATGCTTTTTTGGAAAGAGAGTCGGCTTTTCTTTCCATAGGGTCACATAATAGAGATGAATCTTCTGATGGAAAGAGAGATTTCTTTGATAAGCGGGCTGCTTCAAGGTCCACTGGGGGCGGGGCTACCCATTCATTAGTATACTCCGGCTGGAGTCTGTATACAGTTTTAAGGCTGGGTTCACACTATGTATATTTGAGGCTGTATTTGTGAGGCTGTATAGCAACCAAAACCAGGAGTGGATTGAAAACACAGAAAGGCTATGTTCACATAATGTTGTAATTGAGTGGATGGCCGTCATTTAATGGCAAATTTTTGCTGTTATTTTAAAACAACGGCTGTTATATTGAAATAATGGAAGTTATTTACCGTTATATGGCGGCCATCCACTCAATTACAACATTGTGTGGACAGATCCTTTCTGGGTTTTCAATCCACTCCTGGTTTTGGTTGCTATGAGCAGGGCCGGCGTCAGCACCAGGCATACTCGGGCAAGTGCCGGGGCCCAGAGTGCCTCAAGGGGCCCCCCTGCACTTGCCCACCCATTTCTTCCCCTCTCCCTCCCCTCTCACTGCGCTCACACACTGACACACATCGCACTGTGTGCAGATGGTGCTGTGCTGTGAGCGCACACATCATTACCTGAGGCTGTGGGGGGAGGGGGGATGAGCCGGGCGCAGGGATGAGGGGGGCGCTGGTGAGCCACTTAAGTCATTTTGTGGCTCCTCCAGGCCTCAGTCTCTCAGCGTCGGACCAGAGGAGAGGGGGGCGGGGCTCACTGCACGGCAGCCTGTAGAGGCCAAACAGCAGGTCAGGGCCCAGAAGCCTCCTCACTATAGTGCTGCCTGTGCTGTGCTTCCCTGCCCCCTCCTGTATTCCTGGGTCTCCTGACCCCTCCACAGCAGCCCAGGACAGAGGGAGAAGATGTAACAGGACTGACAGATACAGAGGTGAGTGTATGTGTGACTGAGTATACATGCATATGTGTGCAAGTCTGTATGCAGGTGTTGTGTGTGTGTAAGTCAGTATGCTAGTGTTGTGTGTGTAAGTCTATGCAGGTGTTGTGTATGAGTATATGTCTATGTGTGCTGGGAGTAGGAAGGTAGTCACAATATGCAATAAATCCACTGTTGTATTGCTAATTTATTCTCTCCATTTAGTGTAGGTGATCAGCAGTGTATTATAAGTGTAATATATATATATATATATATATATATATATATATATATATACACACACACTCATACAGGAGGGGGATAATAAGTATATGTCTCTCCATTATGTGTAGGTATACAGCAGTGTATTATATACTTATTATCCTTCTGTATGAGTGTGTGTGTATGTATATATATATATATATATATATATATATATATATATATATATATATATATATATTGTATATCTCCATTCTGTGTAGGTATACAGCAGTGTATTATATACTTATTATCCTCCTGTATGAGTGTGTATATATATCTCCATTCTGTGTAGGTATACAGCAGTGTATTGTATACACACTCATACAGGAGGAGGATAATAAGTATATAATACACTGCCGTATACCTACACAGAATGGAGATATACAATATATATATATATATATATATATATATATATATATATACACACACTCATACAGAAGGATAATAAGTATATAATACACTGCTGTATACCTACACAGAATGGAGAGATATATACACACTCATACAGGAGGGGGATAATAAGTATATGTCTCTCCATTCTGTGTAGGTATACAGCAGTGTATTATATACTTATTATCCTTCTGTATGAGTGTGTGTGTGTGTGTGTGTGTGTGTATATATATATATTGTATATCTCCATTCTGTGTAGGTATACAGCAGTGTATTATATACTTATTATCCTCCTGTATGAGTGTATATATCTCTCAATTCTGTGTAGGTATACAGCTGTGTTTATATACTTATTATCCCCCTGTATGAGTGTGTACAGTATATATCTCCATTCTGTGTAGGTATACAGCAGTGTATTATATACTTATTATCCTCCTCCTGTATGAGTGTGTATATAATACACTGCTGTATACCTACACAGAATGGAGATATATATACACACTCATACAGGAGGAGGATAATAAGTATATAATACACTGCTGTATACCTACACAGAATGGAGATATACAGTATATACACACTCATACAGGGGGATAATAAGTATATAATACACAGCTGTATACCTACACAGAATGGAGAGATATATACACACACATACAGAAGGATAATAAGTATATAATACACAGCTGTATACCTACACAGAATGGAGAGATATATACACACACATACAGGAGGATAATAAGTATATAATACACAGTTGTATACCTACACAGAATGGGGAGATATATACACACTCATACAGGAGGAGGATAATAAGTATATAATACACAGTTGTATACCTACACAGAATGCAGAGATAGAGACCCTCTAAAAGTGATGCCACATGATTTACTATACAAAGGGGCCCGCTGAAGCTCTGTCGCCCAAGGGCCCACCAAAACCTGGAGCCGGCCCTGGCTATGAGGACCTGACTTGAGGACCAAATACTGCCTGAAGTATACATAGTGTGAACCCAGCCTTAAACTTAGCGCCCGACTCATGGTTATCAGGCTTAGGCCATGCACTCTGGAAATGATCTTTCACTAATGGATGACAAGGAAAAACGTTGTCTTTTGTGGGTGGAAAATAAAATAGTTGGTCTCGTTTAGGCTTATGAGCGACATCCTTGTCAGACTCCAGAGATTTTTGGGAACAGAGTCCTTTTTCAGGAGAGACATATCCTCCACAATTTCAAATTCTGAGAGTTCAGAGTCCTCATTGTTAGACAGGGCCTGTGTGTCTGAGACAGAGGCAGATGGTCTAGAGACTGAGGGTGTATGACCGCTACTATGTGATTGTAGTTGGCCAGAGAAGGAGCTTTTCAATTCATGAAAGGTTTCAGACATTTGGTTTTTAAACCAGCTCAGGAACTCTCCGGTCTGACGCTGCTGCTGCCGCCGGTTATGACGCTGCCGCCGGTTATGACGCTGCTGGGAGACTGACAGGCATGATGCACAGTTGGAACGTTCCCAGGATTCAGGAAGTGGTTGCTGGCATGTAGCACATAGATTATGCTTAGACTTTCTCTTGCTCTTTCCCTTTGCACTCGACATCTAGAGAGAGCATAAAAAACATTAGCCAGTGATACACTGAGGCATTCATAGGAAAGACAACCCCAGGTCTGATTTTTACCTTAAACACCAGAGGGATCTGCTGCCTAGGCAGAGTGCTTACCTCTGAGTGGAACCGCGGTGTTTTTAAAGCCCTGACATGCGCAGACCCCATTTCCGGACGCCGGAAGTCCGCGCAGGGGCACTGCTGCCGTCGCCATCTTGGAGGAGGGCAGCAGTGTCTGTGCATTCGCCGTTATCCCGGGCGCCATCTTAGAACTGGGCGAGAGCGACTGCGCCTGCGTCGTGTATGCCGTCGCCATCTTGGAGGAGGGTAGTAGCGTCTGCGCATGTGCCGTTACCCCGGGCGCCATCTTGGAATCGGAGGGGACGTATAGAGCGTGTACACCGCGGTAAAGCAAACAAACACATGTAGTTCAAATGCTCACCTGGGGAATTACAACAGTGAGTAAACACTGTACCATGGCCGGCAGGAATAGACGGTGCAATGCCAAACACATGGACCCAGCTGAGGGACCAGCATAACGCCAGTATACGGCTGAGATATAGATAAGTCTCAGGGACCCGGAAAGGTATAGAGACCGCACCACTCCATCTTCTATCGGAGAAGAGAAAAAAATACAGTGTCTTGTGATTCTTGGAGGTATCTTATAGGGTGGACGTCAGGTGCTGTCTATTAATTAATAATTTGTTTGTATTCTATTGCTAGATTAACCCTCTTCTATCCGGGTCAACGGAAATCCATTAACCCATGAGTATGTGCTGCCGTAGGACGATCAGGAAATATATATTTTCTATACTCACAATATATACATACTATACTATACTATACTGTACATATATATATATATATATATATATATATATATATATACTATACTCACAATATGTACATACTATACAAACAACAGGTTGCTAGACGGCACTGTGTAGGCTCTGAGGCTCAGGTGGGTGCACAAACTCAGGTAGCCAGACCCAGGCTTCCAAATTTCCAAGTATTCGAATGAGGCGGCACTCCGGTATAAGTAAAAAAGTGGTATTTATTCACCCATTAATAAGCGACGTTTCGATCTCTCCTTGAGATCTTTTTCAAGCAACAACATCAGAGTGACAATGCTCAGTATTTAACATAGAAACCCCTCCCATGCACATCCCATCATTAGTGACATCATCTTCATTATCATATGTAAACAATATATACAACAGTGTAAAGTGATATATCTTAGACCATATGGAACCTCAATTCATATATATACAGCGTGAACAAAGTGTTATGTGGGTAACCGATCCTCTCGATCTATGCAAACAAGTCCATAAAGTAAACATAATAGATCCATAGTATGATCCAGTCCATATTCGGTTAGTGGAGAAGGCCGTCACTCACCCCATCAATTAGCAATCAGCTGTTCACTCCACAGGAGGTTCATGGCGTCTGTGTTTGGTAGATTCTGAACCACGCATGCGTGGAGTGAGCGCAATGTCCATCAGAAGGTCCGGATTGCGTCATCAGATTCCATCAGCGGCGGAATTCCGCGCATGCGCACACTTGGTCTATGCCCCGCGGACGCCATCTTGGGAAAGGGTACAGCTTGCCCTCAATGTGGAAGCAAATTAGAAGCCGCACAAGTGACGCTCCGTTACCGCAAGTGTCCCCAACATGTTCCACCTGTCACAAAAACGTCACAGGTCTGGATAAAGGAGTATAACAGTGTATCCTGCTGTATCGCCCAGCACCTCACCAGTGTCTCTCAGGGCACAGCTGGATTGGTTGACCCCTTCACCCGATTCTCAAGGTCTTCCACAACTGTATTTAGCTCCACCATAGCGTGCCAGCCTTGGACTTCGCGACCACTAGTACCAATTCCGTAGGGTTGTCCGGATATGAGGTTGTGCGGTTCCGATGCGATAGTTGTTCAGACGTTCACAGGACCATCCAAATTAAAAACCAAATCGAAAACATACTAAGAGGTGAGTATGTACAGCCCCTTCCATAACCGAAATCTAAAATAAATATTAATAAAATATAATGGGTGAATAAATATCACTTTTTTTTCACTTATACCGGAGTGCCGCCTCATTCGACTACTTACATACTATACAATATACTGTACACATATATATACTGTACATACTATACTATATACTGTACATATATACATACTATACTCACAATATATACATACTATACTGTATATATATATATATACTGTAGTCAAAATATTGTATCTATGCCGTATAGATAACTAATGGGGTCAAACTCCTCACGGACACAGAAGAGTCGGGGACTTTGGTTTGTAAATGTTCCCAAATCAATCTGGATTTATTTTAAGGCCTGGATGGAGGGAATATGTAACGCTCGGCAATAGAGCGGGAACCCAACAAAGCCAATCAAATTGCTCTAAAAGGAAATGAACTAGAAAATGTGTCGGTATAACCTAAGACGAGAACTTGATAAAGTTTTTTACGGACATGGGATGAGAGGACGGGATGATCTATACAATCTAAAAAGTCATAAAACTTATAAAATGTTCCTTAAAACTGGAAAAATTCAGTAGTCTCATAATACTAGAAGACTAGAGATGAATCATAAAAATATCTGCCGATTCCTGGACAGATCGCGAGATGAGAGCGGAGCCGTGCTCAACCGGAGCCGATGTCTACGATGGTCAGGGGCAACAGGGCAGAACAAAGCAGCCACACGGGGGTAATAAATATAGGTCTCTTACACCGTACACTAAGTCTCTTTTGAGATATGTTTTCTTTGACGTAATGTATCAGTTCAGACCTTTTTATCTGTGGGAAAACGACTACAACCACGATAACTCCTGTGTGATCTGCTGTAATATGGGGAGCCGGGGGATCTTGGATCTTTCTATCGTTACGAGATAACTCCTGTGTGATCTGCTGTAATACCGGCGGGGGGGGGGGGGGAATCCTTCTATCGTTACGAGATAACTCCTGCGCGATCCGCTGTAATACGGGGGGGGGGGGGGGGGGAATCCTTCTATCGTTACGAGATAACTCCTGTGCGATCCGCTGTAATACGGGGGGGGGGGGGGGAATCCTTCATCTTTCTATCGTTACGAGATAACTCCTGTGCGATCTGCTGTAATACCGGCGGGGGGGGGAATCCTTCTATCGTTACGAGATAACTCCTGTGCGATCCGCTGTAATATGGGGGGGGGGAATCCTTCTATCGTTACGAGATAACTCCTGTGCGATCTGCTGTAATACCGGCGGGGGGGGGAATCCTTCTATCGTTACGAGATAACTCCTGTGCGATCCGCTCTAATACGGGGAGCCGGGGGATCTTTCTATCGTTGCGAGATAACTCCTGTGCGATCTGCTGTAATACCGGTGGGGGGGGGGAATCCTTCTATCGTTACGAGATAACTCCTGTGCGATCCGCTGTAATACGGGGAGCCGGGGGATCTTTCTATCGTTACGAGATAACTCCTGTGCGATCCGCTGTAATACGGGGAGCCGGGGGATCTTTCTATCGTTGCGAGATAACTCCTGTGCGATCTGCTGTAATACCGGTGTGGGGGGGGGGGGGAATCCTTCTATCGTTACGAGATAACTCCTGTGCGATCCGCTGTAATACGGGGAGCCGAGGGATCTTTCTATCGTTACGAGATCCTGATCTGTTCTTCTACTTCTGGATGCGTCTCTACTACCACCCGCAAAGTCTGGGAAGCTCTTAGAATGTTTTGGATTAGCGATTTGCATACTAATTCAGAAGAATTAATCAGACAAGACCGGATAATTAAGAACAAAGTAAATCAATTTCTGCTGGAACTTCTGGAATAGGAAACGTAAAGACGCTGGGAAGAAGAATCGCAACCAAATTGCTGAATGATATTGGAAAAAGCAAATTAAAAAGTAGGACACAAATGTAATCCTCCCGCGTGGCTGATGTGATAAGGAATCTCAGGAAACGGCCGCTAATATCTCCCACAACTTGGTTTTTAGCTTTATCGTCTGTGAGAAAAACTGAAAACACAAAGATGAGCTTGACTCTAGTCTGCAACTGTGAAGAGACATGAGAGGTGTAGGATAAGTGGGAGGCCCCCACTGCCGCCCCGGAAACCCCTCGCGGGGCGCCCGGGGGCCGGCACAAGGGGATGCCGCCAGTGAAATACCACTTACTCTTATCGTTTTTTCACTTACCCGGATGACCCAGCACACAGTTTACATCAGAAGCAAAAGGTAAGCATGAAAGACCCCTGAGAGGTAGTAAAATGAATTTATTTATCATTGTATGTTAATTTACTAGACAGCTGAAGGTTTCATTGTTGCAAAACCCTTTTAAAGATTAATCCCAAATATTATCCTGGATCTCTCTATCCTCTCTCTCTTTTAGTTTTCTTTCACCCATTAGGGTACGTTCACACTATGGAATTTCTGTGGAGACTTTAAGGGCAAACCCGTTCCATATGTGGTACCTGGCCAGTAGTTGAGCTAACCATGACGCCACTTCTGTGGTGTACGGCCAGTGATGTTAGTGTTGTGATGCTAGTCCAGCACACAGGTGTAATGTTGGCACCTGTTTTGTAGATGGCCGGTTTGTGTCCCCAAGATGGTCGGTGACCTGCCGGGCTGTGATGGGTTCCTTGGGCTCCTGTCACCTAGTCCTGAGTGGCAACTGACCCATCGCGACTATCTGTACCACCACCTACAGAAAGGGGGAAACTGACAGAAAGATGACAGAGTCCCAGTAGTATAAAAATAGAACAACTTTACGGTTCTTCAATATACCAGTACACGTTTCACAAGTCAATAAATCTTCACACAGACTTTAGTGCTTGACCATTTGTGCTTGAGAAGAAGTTGCACTGCGCGATAGGATACATAGACCTTCTTCACAGTAACCTTGTCCTATCGAGGCTAGTTCCTCTGTTTGTCAGTATACTGCTCTGCTCCTTGTAAACGTGTTCTCGGCGTGGGTCAGGGTGTTCCTTGGGTACTCTTCTCCCTTTAACCCCTTAAGGTCAAAGCCTATTTTCGTTTTTGCGCTTTTGCTTATTCCATTTTAAGTTTAAAAGTCCATAGCGCTTGCATTTTTTCACCTAGAGATGTATATGAGCGCTTATTTTTTGCGAAACCAATTGTACTTTGCAATGACCGGCATTATTTGTCCATAACATATGCTGCGAAACTGGAAAAAAATCATTTGCGCTGTCAAATTGAAAAAAAAAAACGAATTTGTTTTGATTTCGGGGAGTTTTGCATTTACGCCGTCCATCCTATGGTAAAACTGACTTGTTATGCATGTTCCTCAAGTCGTTACGATTACTATGATATATAACATGTATAACTTATATTGTATCTGATGGCCTGTAAAAAATTCAAACCATTGTTAACAAATATACGTTCCTTACAATCGCTCCATTCCCAGGCTTATAGCGCTTTTATCCTTTGGTCTATGGGGCTGTGTCAGGTGTCAGTTTTTGCGCCATGATGTGTTCTTTCTATCGGTACCTTGATTGCGCATATACGACTTTTTGATCGTTTTTTATTAAATTTTTCTGGATTTGATGCGACCAAAAATGCGCAATTTTGCACTTTGGAATTTTTTTGCGCTGACGCCGTTTACCGTGCGAGATCAGAAATGTGATTAATTAATAGTTCGGGCGATTACGTGTGCGGTGATACTAAATATGTTTATTAATTTATTTATTTATTAATTTATATTTATAAAATGGGAAAAGGGGGGTGATTTGGACTTTTATTAGGGGAGGGGATTTTTTATTAATAAAAACACTGATCTCTCATAGAGATCAATGCTGTGTATATACACAGCAAAGATCCATCAGATCGGTGATAGATTGCTATGGCCTGCTGCAGGCCATAGCAATCTATTGCCGAGCCGGGATCAGCGTCATTCCGATGCTGAGGCCCGGCACGGGCAGAAGAACGGATCTCCCCCCCGCGATCGCATCACGGGGGGGAGATCCGTCCCACTAGACACCAGGGATAGTGTGCATAAAGCACTTCAATGCAGCTGTCAGGTTTGACAGCTGCACTTAGAGGCTTAATTAGCCGGCGCGGCAACGGGACCCGCGCCGGCTAACAGAGGCACTGCCCGGCTGCACGTGTCAGCCGGGATCAGCGCCGTTCAGAGCGGGGTCCCGGCGGGACCCCACTCTGAACACCCCCCGCGGCGCCATGACGTATCAGATACGTCATGGGTCGCTAAGGGGTTAAAGTGCTTAGCACTGCATACTGAACGTAGTGGTAGTGAAATAACTGTTGGTCTCTTGCTGCATCTACACACTTGACTAGACTTAAAGGACAAGTCTGTTATGTTATTACTTATGGAAAGTTATACAAATTTCTAATGTACATTAATTATGGGAAATGCACATATACTGCTATTTCCCTTAATTTATTAGATCATGGAGTGTTAGAATTCTCTCAGAAACTGTGACGTCACGACGAAGGGTCTAATTCCTATGGAGTGTCCAGCAGGGGGCGCACTATATATAGAAGTCAATGAGTAGCATTGACTTCTATATATAGTGCGCCCCTGCTGGACACTCTATTGAATCAATGGATGTGTATGTAAAAATGTTATGTACAGTACATTTTGATTGAATGCATTTATAGAATACTTTGGGGAGCAAGGACACTCAAAGTATCCCATAAATGAATACATTTGGAGGGCACCGAGCAGGGAGGGAGAGAGGTGCCTATGCATTTAATTATCTGCTTGGTGCTGGGCACATATACACAGTACTACTACTCCCATCATCTGCTCGTAATATGAGCAGATAATAGAGGAGTAGTACCTGTGCTATCCCCATCACATTGCCGCCGCCCGCGCCGCTCCTCACACAAGGACCGCTCCTCACACTATCCCGCCGCTGACTCCCCGCCGTCGGCCACCGCTCTCTGCTCCTACATACCGGCTCCCGGTCCGCACTGCATGCCGGCCGCGTCAGCCCTCCCCCCCCCCCCGCAGGGAGGCCAGGCTCACCAGGAAGCATCAGGAGCGCTGTGCTCCCTGCGGGGTGGGGGAGGGCTGACGCGGCCGGCATGCAGTGCGGACCGGGAGCCGGTATGTAGGAGCAGAGAGCGGTGGCCGACGGCGGGGAGTCAGCGTCGGAATAGTGTGAGGAGCGGTCCTTGTGTGAGGAGCAGCGCGGGCAGCGGCGGTGATGTGATGGGGTACTATGAGCAGATGATGGGAGGAGTAGTACTGTATATATGTGCCCAGCACTGAGCACGGAAGGAGGGGGGAGGTAATTAGATGCATAGGCACCTCTCTCCCTCCCTGCTCGGTGCCCTCCAAATGTATTTATTGAATACATATATGGGATACTTTGGGGAGCAAGGACACTCCCAGCAGGGGCACACTATATATAGAAGTCAGTGGTACTCATTGACTTCTATATATAGTGCGCCCCCTGCTGGACACTCCATAGGAATTACACCCTTCGTCGTGACGTCACGGTTTCTGAGAGAATTCTAACACTCCATGATCTAATAAATTAAGGGAAATAGCCCTATATGAGCATTTCCCATAATTAATGTACATTAGAAATTTGTATAACTTTCCATAAGTAATAACATATAAAAAATACTTCTCCTTTAACACTGCAGTGGAAAGCTAAAAGGCAAATGGATTTGCTCACCTAATGATGTTGTACTCAGAGCACAACCTCTATATCCGCTCTCAGTGAAGAGAATGATGGAGGTCGGAGCAGCCACAGGTTTCTAGGTTGCTGGGATCCTGAGCCACTGGGTCCCAACAGAAAACGCAGTATAGTGGGGTGTCGAGTCCGCGCAGTTGGCAGCGGTGCATGTAGATGGAACCTTGACAGGCGCTGGCCAACAGTAGATATAGGACTAAGTCCAAAGCAGGTATTACTAAAAACGCATTTATTTGTCACAAGGGACAACGCGTTTCGGGGTACAGGGGAGGCATGTCTCCAGACTTAACACTGAACTGCACACTTCCTCCCACACAGAGCAAACTAACTCCTCCCACGGGGGGGGGGGTAGAGAGCAGGGATAGGTAGGAAAAGAGAAAGCACCTCCCATTGGTCAGCAACAAACACATGGTACAACAAACATTAACCCATAACTTCCTCCAGCTGTGCATAGAAATACATACTAATATAAGAAACACTGACACCTAGTGGTGAAACCTTAGAATGCCTCATCACCACTTAACCTGAAGTGAGAACTTTGTGACAGGTGCACAGGACAATAATAGTGGGACTCAATGATATTACTTAGAAACAAGTTTCATTGCTGGTTTAAATTATTATTCTTGGAATCAGCCACAACTGGCCTATAAGTGAGGTGAGCCCCTATTTCAGTAGTAGGTTTCAATCAGATAGTCATTGAAGGGTTAATTTTTTTATGTTTTATATTTTTAAGTAAGAGCTCCATTTAAATATATATATATATATATATATATATATATATATACGTGTGGGGGTTATGTAATAATGGGGCACAATGTAGATCCGGCATCTTTACATCGGCAGATAAAATAACACGTCTTATATAGAGATTATCAGCCACTAATATTACGAGTCTCGGTGTATTCCTCCTCCTCCGCCTCACGGAAATCCCTTGGACTTTCTGGTGAATCACTTCTCCCATCTCCTAATCTCTTTGTCTCAATCATACAGAAGTAATCGGATCGCCCGCGGGACCTATAACCCTATAGACCTCTGAATTATATTTAAAAAAAATAGCATTCTGTGTTTTCCCATAATTTTTATTTATTTGTTTAGACAATGAAACATCAGCGGACGTCGCTCCATCAGTACGGACGTTGCTGTCAGGAAGGCATCTAGGCGGCGGCTCAGTTCATTCTGTTTCTTCTAACCTTATATCTGATGTGCAAAGCAAATAGGAATATTGATAGACAATGGCGCTGACCTTTAGATCCCATCAGTTTGGTTGTGCAGCGGCCGCCGCTTTCTCGGAGCGCTCGTAACTTATATGTCAACTACAGATACGTCAAACTAAAGAGCCGCTATTATTCCGGTGTGTCTCTGTGCCCTCTATAATATGACGTGTGCAGGGAGGGTTATCCGGGGTTACACCCTCCATATTTATATATTATTCTCATACATTACATGAAGCCGCCGATACAGTAGGATTTAAAGTGACCCTGCCCCCCTTCTGGATGAGGACGTCTCTAGCTGTGAGGCCGACATTCTGCCGTTCTCATACCGTATTGTATAATACATTTCTTGGTGCCGGCATTGGTACGACATATAGACACATGAGAATTGTCGGACAGAACATTTTATTTCAAACCTCCCCTCACAGAGAGCTACAGCGCTAAGAGAGCACGTATTGTTTGGATATATATATACGCTCTGATCGGTTTCTATGGGCAAAAGCAGTGATGTCCTCCTGGAGGTGTTCCCCTAATAGAGGGGGGAGGGATTGCCGCCACACCCCCCACCACAGGCGCATCTTATATCGGCTGCACACCGGAGTGGCGCTCACTATTTGGCTGTTCACACAACACCAAAAAAAGGGAAAAGACGTCCGTTATTGCCGCCATGCAATGTATGTCAATGGAATGACGGACGTCCAATGCACACAGTGTATAAAATGATGGACGTCCGTGTGGAAAATTATTTTCGGACGTCTTTTGCAAACACTGGACGTTATATTTTAGTTGGTCACACACAGTATTTCTTTTTACATCGTCCTATCACCGTTTTAACTATTAAATTCAATGGACTTTTCAATTAAAGATAAAGAGTGGTCAGTCACCTGACCTAGAATATCGGACCGACAGCCAGTTTGGGTGTTGTGAGTGTCACTCACTGTTTCAGTGTTGTGAGTGTTACTCACTTTATGGGTGTTATGAGTGTTGCTCACTGTTTAGGTGTTGTGAGTGTCACTCACCTTTTGGGTGTTGTGATTGTCGCTCACTGTTTGGGTGTTGTGAGTGTCGCTCACTGTTTGGGTGTTGTAAGTGTCGCTCACTGTTTGGGTGTTGTGAGTGTTGCTCACTGTTTGGGTGTTGTGAGTGTCGCTCACTGTTTGGGTGTTGTGTCGCTCACTGTGTGGGTGTTGTGAGTGTTGCTCACTGGGTGTTGCGAATGTTGCTCACTGTTTGGGTGTTGTGAGTGTCACTCACTGTGTGGGTGTTGTGAGTGTCGCTCACTGTTTAGGTGTTTTGAGTGTCGCTCACCTTTTGGGTGTTGTGAGTTTCGCTCACCTTTTGGGTTTTGTGAGTGTCGCTCACTGTTTGGGTGTTGTGAGTGTTGCTCACTGTTTAGGTGTTGTGTAGCTTACTGTTTGGGTGTTGTGAGTGTCGCTCACTGTGTGGGTGTTGTGAGTGTCGCTCACTGTGTGAGTGTTGTGAGTGTCGCTCACTGTTTGGGTGTTGTGATTGTCGCTCACTTTTGGGTGTTGTGACTGTCGCTCACTGTGTGGGTGTTGTGAGTGTCGCTCACAGTGTGGGTGTTGTGATTGTTGCTCACTGTTTGGGTGTTGTGAGTGTCGCTCACTGTTTGGGTGTTGTGACTGTCGCTCACTGTGTGGGTGTTGTGAGTGTCGCTCACTGTTTGGGTGTTGTGATTGTCGCTCACTGTTTGGGTGTTGTGAGTGTCGCTGACTGTATGTGTGTTTTGATTGTTGCTCACTGTTTGGGTGTTGTAAGTGTTGCTCACTGTTTGGGTGTTGTGATTGTCACTCACTGTATGGGTGTTGTAAGTGTTGCTCACTGTTTGGGTGTTGTAAGTGTCACTCACTGTGTGGGTGTTGTAAGTGTCACTCACTGTGTGGGTGTTGTAAGTGTTGCTCACTGTTTGGGTGTTGTCATTGTCACTCACTGTATGGGTGTTGTAAGTGTTGCTCACTGTGTGGGTGTTGTGAGTGTCGCTCACTGTGTGGGTGTTGTGAGTGTTGCTCACTGTTTGGGTGTTGTGATTGTCACTCACTGTATGGGTGTTGTAAGTGTTGCTCACTGTTTGGGTGTTGTGATTGTCACTCACTGTATGGGTGTTGTAAGTGTTGCTCACTGTTTGGGTGTTGTAAGTGTCGCTCACTGTGTGGGTGTTGTGAGTGTCGCTCACTGTTTGGGTGTTGTCATTGTCGCTCACTGTTTGGGTGTTGTAAGTGTAGCTCACTGTGTGGGTGTTGTGAGTGTCGCTCACTGTGCGGGTGTTGTGAGTGTTGCTCACTGTGTGGGTGTTGTGAGTGTCGCTCACTGTGTGGGTGTTGTAAGTGTTGCTCACTGTGTGGGTGTTGTGAGTGTCGCTCACTGTGTGGGTGTTGTAAGTGTTGCTCACTGTGTGGGTGTTGTGAGTGTCGCTCACTGTGTGGGTGTTGTAAGTGTTGCTCACTGTGTGGGTGTTGTGAGTGTCGCTCACTGTTTGGGTGTTGTGAGTGTCGCTCACTGTGTGGGTGTTGTGAGTGTCCCTCACTGTATGGGAGTTGAGGCTGATGTCTGTGTTCATGTCCTGGGGTACCTGTGATATTCTCTTTGCAAAATGATGAATTGGCCACACTAGGGAATGGCAACAGATAACCCATAGCGCATTCCGCAGCGCGCACTCGCCCCTGGACTGTGGTGGGCGCGCGAGTCTCCACCTGTGTCATAGACTCCATTCTTTGGATGGATGATGGAATCCGCCAGTGCATAGAGTCTGTGACACGGGTGGATATGCGCACGCCTGCCACAATTCCTGGGCGAGTGCACGCTGCGGAATGCCCAACTGACCCACCCGGACTATCGGTACCACCAACCACAGAAAGATGAAAAATAACCACAAGGTGTGCGTTGCTGTGTGTATTGGTGCTGGTGTAGATAAAAGATGACACAGTCCCCGTAGTATAAAAATAGAACAGTTTTACTATCAGGTTCTTCAATATAACAGTGCACATTTCATTAAATAGATAAATTTTCACACGGACTTTAGTGCTTGAGAAGAAATAAGAGGGGTAGTTGTAGCGGTGCTCGAAGAGTAAAGTAGAGGAGAGGAGTTGCCCAGAGAAGCCCAATGTAGCTGTGTACTCTGCTGGAACCTGAAGATATACTATGTAGAGAAGTGTTTGCTTGTAGTTGTGTTTAGACTTTGGTCTGACCACCTTTTGCCCTACAGTTGCGAGCTACCCGTCCTGTCAGGGTAAAACAAGCCCCAGTCGTGGTTATCTGGGCGTAGCTAAGTGTCCGGGGGTATCCCAGTTACCTGCACTGCACGATAGTTTACGTAGGCCTTCAGTACTGTCTGCTTTTTCCTATTGAGACTAGTTCCTTTGTAGTCAGGATACTGCCCTGCTCTTTGTCGATGCGTTCTCAGCGTGGATCAGGGTGTTCCTTGGTGACCTCTCCCTTTATAGTGCTTAGCACTGCATAATAGCTAAAGCAGTAGCAATAAAAGAACTGGTTATCTTCAACTGCATCTGTACACTACTGTGTCTAGACTAGACCGAACTGGTTGTCCCTGACAGGGGTCCTTGCATAAGCCAGGCCCTGGCTTAACTACAGCAGGAGCAGTAGGTTTTTGTGTCTTTCCTCCCTGAGAATCTGGATAAGACTACTCTGCACTTCCTCCACCATGTAACTCCTCCTACAGGGGCCTCTGTATGCCTGCCATTGAGTGGTAGGGATGAGTGTGTGCAGGAGAAAGGAGAAAGGAGAAAAGAGATTGTTTAGAAGAGCACCTCCTATTGGTCAATGACAAACACATGGCACACATAAAAGATTAACCCAATACTGACTTCAGCTGTGCACATAGATAAGAGCATGGAAAATACTGACATCTAGTGGTGAGACTGTAAAATATCTCATCACCACTTTAACCTGAGAGAAAAGGCTTTTTGACAGGTGCACAGGAGAGACAAAAACACCAGTGGTGGGACACCACATAGCATAGTGTAGTGTAGTATAGCATAGTGCAGTGCATCACAGCATAGTATAGTATAGCACAGCACAATGTAGTATAGCATAGTGTAGTGTAGTATAGCGCAGTGTAGTATAGCATAGTGTAGTGTAGTATAGCATAGTATAGTATAGCATAGTATAGCACAGTGTAGTATAGAATAGTATAGCACAGTGTAGTATAGTATAGCGCAGTATAGCATAGTATAGCGCAGTGTAACATAGTATAGCAGTGTAAGTGGGTTGATGAATTTGCACTTTGCTCAGCTTGATTAATGGAACCATAAAAGAAAATCACTTCTGCAGAAGGTTCAGCTCCCCGCTGCTCACTAATAAAATAAATGAGAAATATACCAGAAGTATACCCACCGCCAAACAGAACCGCAAAGCATCCGAGAGGTAAACGCTGAGGAAAATAGAAAACAGGAATAGAGATTTTTTTGAAAATTTTTTTCATTGTCTGAGCGCCCAAAACAATTGTTCTGGCCTATAAAAAAACTGCAGAAATACTGCCATAGATTATCTTGGAGTTTGAGTTTTTTTTATGTATAGGATGTATGTATGGATGGATGCGTATGTATGTATGTGAGTATGGATGTATGTAAGTATGTATGTATGTATGTAAGTATGGATGGATGGATGTAAGTATGGATGGATGTACGTATGTATGTAAGTATGTATGTAAGTATGGATGGATCTATGTAAGTATGGATGGATGGATGTAAGTATGTATGGATGGATGGATGGATGGATGTAAGTATGGATGTGTGTATGTATGTATGGATGGATGGATGTAAGTATGGATGGATGTATGTAAGTATGGATGGATGGATGTAAGTATGGATGTATGTATGTATGTATGTATGGATGGATGGATGTAAGTATGTATGTATGTATGTATGTATGGATGTATGTATGTATGTAAGTATGGATGGATGTATGTAAGTATGGATGGATGGATGTAAGTATGTATGTATGGATGTAAGTATGTATGTATGTATGTATGGATGGATGGATGTAAGTATGTATGGATGTATGTAAGTATGGATGGACGGATGTAAGTATGGATGTATGTATGTATGTATGGATGGATGTAAGGATGTATGTATGTATGTATGTATTTATGTAAGTATGTATGTATGGATGGATGGATGTATTTATGTAAGTATGTATGTAAGTATGTATGTAAGTATGGATGGACGGATGTAAGTATGGATGGATGGATGTAAGTATGTATGTATGGATGGATGTAAGTATGGATGTATATATGTATGTAGGTATGGATGTATGGATGTAAGTATGTATAGATGGATGTAAGTATGTATGTAAGTATGTATGGATGGATGTAAGTATGTATGTATGTATGGATGTAAGTATGTATGGATGGATGGATGTAAGTATGTATGGATGGATGTAAGTATGTATGGATAGATGTAAGTATGGATGTATATATGTATGTAAGTATGGATGTATGGATGAATAGATGTAAGTATGGATGGCATTTCATAAAAATCTATTCACTCTGGCAGCGACATTTTTTTCCCCCAAAATTGTAGCCAGTGTGAAGCCATCCTTCTTCTTGCATAGATTTTGTTCTACGAATAAGTAAAGCAAAAATAAGTAAATGTAAAAGTATGGGGGACATTTATGAACATGGACAGAAAAGAAACAGATTTGCCCCTTTCCTGTGGCCTGCGCCTGCGGTCTTCCCACCCGCCTGATGAACTCCGCCCTATGCTGCTAGATATGGAATTCCTTCAATAACAGGAAGTGGACAGAGGTTCACGGGGAGGTGAGACACCTAGTGGCCGGGGCTTAAAGGGCTTTCTCTGGGGTAAGAAGTAACTTCAGTGAAATGAAGTTATTTGTTAAAAATTACAGATTATTATTACATGGAGTTAAATAGTTTAAAAAGAACAGTAAGTCTTTAAATCCATCTCCTTTAGAGGGGTTTTCCACTTAGAAAGCCATTTGTCCGTGCTAGGCCTCTGATACCTGGATGATGGATGGTTTACAGCCGAGACCCCTGCAGTCATTTGGTATTAGCATAAAACACTATTGAGTGTGGCCGTACGCAGTTCCTATCCAGATCAATGGGCTGTCATTTGATGTCGATGGCCGTCGTTCTCCATCGGAAGAGCTGCTGATAATTTCTCTAATACGCCAATTAAAATTTTTAAGTTTTTTTTTCCATACAGACAAATCATTCGAAATGGAAATAATGAATAAACACAATAATATTCCCCATTGTTCATTCATCTTCCAGGGCCTTAAACCAGGAATTATATTCACCCTTTAAGCAGTAAAATATCAAATTCCTCTAATACGCTGCATATCAATTGTTACAAATACATTTCAACTTGTGAAACAACAGAAGAAGATTGGGAAAGATTTTTACAGTAATGAAATGGCGCATTGATTTATATCTCCTGCTCCGTGTTTTCTTATATTCAATATAGAATAAAAAACTAAAATCCATACCGATGCCGCCGTACAGAGTAAAAATGACAATGTGATAGATTTGGTCAATTTTAAGGCGTACGGCTATCTACTGAAGAGACTGATAGAAAAACGGGGAAAAAGTCAACGTGATTTCAATCTCAAAGAACAGAAAGGTCGGGCGGTAACTTCCAGTAATAGTTTCTGTTTTATCTCCGCAGATACGTTGTTGCAGCGCGACTTTCAGAGCTTTTTCGGGTCTCATGCAGGCTCCCGGCTCTGGTTTGTATTGAGTTATAATACGATTTATTTTAGTCTATGTCACCATGTTCATACAGACACTTACATTTACCTTTTTTCTTTTTTTTTAACATTGGCTTCTGTACTATTTATAATAAATATTAGCCCAGATTTATCAAGCTGCCTAAAACCTATGAGGTGTCCCACCACTGGTACTGTCTATGGCACCTTAGTAAGTCTTTCTCTTAGGTTCGCAAGAGTGGGAGATGTAGTGCTGTGTTTTCTCCACTAGGTGTCACTACTGTTTTGTCTAACTTGTTGCACAACTGAAGGAGTCAAAGGGTTAATTGTTGTGTGCCGTGTCTTATGTGCTGACCAATCCTAGGTGCTCGTGTGGTGCTGCTCGGCTACTTCTTTAGTGCCCAACCGCTGGGATGATGTTTTGTTGGTGGTTGGAATATAGCTCAGCCAGTTATGATGTTGTCGTGATGCCAGTGCTAACTCAGCACACAGGTGGGATGGTATACCGGCTATTAGTGTGTGTGGCTGGCTATATTGACCCCAATGGTCGTGACCTGCCAGGTTGTGATGGTTCCTTTTGGTACTTATCACAGTGGTCCGGAGTGGAGAGATGACCCACCCAGACTGTCGGTACTGTCTCTTACAGGATAGCTGCTCAATAGGTGAATTCTGTGATACAGACGTGAGCTCACTGAATCTGTGCTGACAGATGCTAAAGTGCTGAGGTAGAGAAGCAGTAATAAGTGATAAGTGACGAGTTCAGAGGAGTTGAGAGGAGTTTGTCAGGAGAGTAGAGGAATTGCTGCTGCTCTAGACAGTTCCTGACATGGACAGAGGTGGCAGCAGAGAGCGCTGTATAAGACTGGAGAGAATACACCACTTCCTGCAGGACATACAGCAGCTGATAAGTACTGGAAGACTGGATATTTTTAACCCCTTCACGTCAGCAATCTGTATATATACGTTCCTATTGCACATGCCCCGTGCAGTAGGAATGTACATATAGATTCCTGCTTTGCCGGGGGTTTATGATGAGAGCGGGATCGCTGCAGGGACAGCGATCCCGCTCTCATCTGAGTACGGAGATAATGAGAATCAGCTGCGATCCCGCAGCTGACCCCCATTAACCCCTTAGTGACCGCCGATACGGCGGTCACTAATGAGCCGGTGCCGCCACTGTTTTTCATCTCCCCCCACCGTGGATTCACAGTGGGGGGAGATGAAATAAGTAAAATCAGACCCCAGATCAGCCCCCCCTAGTGCCCCGGTAACTAACCCCCCCTCCCCTCGGCTGCCATCAGATCCAAGATGGCCGCCGCCATCACTGCGAACAGAGTATATCTGTTCACAGTGATCTAATACTAAAAATGAATGAAACACCCATGCTCTCCGCCACCGGAGGTATCGAAGAGCATGGGGCAGTGATCGGGGACCCCCCTGTGGGGTCCTGGTACAAGCGATCAGCGGTATATACTATATACCGCTGATCGCTTGTGCCATGTGCTCCCCGGCACTTTTTATCCCCTGTCACCATGAATGATTGGTGACAGGGGATATAAAGTGATGTCCTCCCAACCCCCAAGTCGCACCCCTCCCCCAGTCACCCCCGTCCCCCAGTCCCCCCCCCCTACCCCATATACTCACCTGATCCTGGAGCTCCTTCCTCCTCGACGTCCTGGCTGGTTATGAAGTGCGCATGCGCTCCACAACCAGCCAACTCGGAAAATTTTAAGTGACAGAGACCAATTTGGTCTCTGTCACTGAACTATGATTACTGAGATAGAAAATATCACAGTAATCATAGTAATACAGTGAAAATGAATGTATAAAGTACAAAAAGTGACAAACATACAAAAAAATAAAACACACACTTTTTATTATAGTAATAATTGCAGTTTACTCCCAAATTACCCCTAACCCCCCAGATTACCCGTAACCGCCCCAGGTTGTCCGGTCCGTAATCACGGCAGATTGCACGTATCCCCCCAGAATACACGTAACCACCGCACGTTGTTGCCAGTGACCCCCTCCAGATTGTCCGTAATCACCCCAAATTGCCTGTAACAACCCCAGATTACCTATAAGCACTTCAGTCTATCCGTAACAATTCTAGATTGCCCGTAACCACCGCAGGTTGCGCATAACCCCCCCCCCCATGTTGCACATAACCACCCCAGGTTGCCCGTAATCATGCCAGATTACATGTAACCCCCCAGATTGCACGCAACCACCGCACGTCGCCTCTGACCGCCGCACGTCGCCACTGACCACCGCACCTTGCCTTTGACCACTCCAAATTGCCAGTGACCCCCTCCAGATTGCCCGTAACCACGCCAGTTTACAGGTACCCACCTCAGATTACCTATTAGCACTTCAGTTTATCTGTAACCACCCCACGTTGCCCGTAACCACCCCACGTTGCCTCTAACCACAGCAGGTTGCCCGTGACCACCCCATGTTGACCGTAACCACCTCCAGATTACCCGTAACCACCCCAGACTGTCCGTAACCACCTCCAGATTACCGGAACCACCCCTGGTTGCCCCGTAACCACCCCACGTTACCTGTAATCTCATTTTTTATTGTATTTTAGTAACTGCGCTATTCTAATAACTATTACTAGCTGCGATTTTGCTCCAGAAAATTGGCGCTCGTTCCCTTCTGAGCCCTGCTGTGTGCCCATACAGTGGTTTATGCCCACATATGGGGTACCGTTCTACTCAGGAGAACCTGCGTTACAGATTTTGGGGTACATTTTTCTCCTGTTCCTTGTGAAATTTAGAAATTTCAAACTAAACCAACATATTATTGGAAAAATTCAAGTTTTTCATTTTTACTGGCCAATTTTGAATACTTTCCTCTAATACCCGTGGGGCCAAAATGCTCATCCTACCCCAAGATGAATTCTTTGAGGGGTGCACTTTCTAAAATGGGGTGACTTTTGGGGGGGGTTCTATTCTGTAGACATTACAGGAGCGCTGCAAACGCACCTGGCGCTCAGAAACTTCTTCAGAAAAATCTGCACAGAAAATGCTAATTGGCGCTCCTTCCCTTCTGAGCCCTCCTGTGTGCCCATAGAGTGGATAATGCCCACATATGGGGTACCGTTGTATTCAGGAGAACCTGCGTTACAGATTTTGGGGTGAATTTTTTCTCCTGTTCCTTGTGAAATTGAGAAATTCCAAACTAAAGGAACATATTATTGGAAAAATTTGAGTTTTTCATTTTTACTGTCTACTTTTGAATACTTTCCTCTAATACCTGTGGGGTCAAAATGCTCACCACACCCCAAGATGAATTCTTTGAGGGGTGCACTTTCCAAAATGGGGTGACTTATGGGTTTTTTTCTCTCTGCTGACACTACAGGGGCACTGCAAACGCATCTGGCGCTCGGAAACTTCTTCAGCAAAATCTGCAATGGAAAAGCTAATTGGCGCTCCTTCCCTTCTGAGCCCCGCTGTGTGCCCATACAGTGGTTTATGCCCACATATGGGGTACCGTAGTACTCAAGAGAACATGTGTTACAAATTTTGTGGTGCTTTTTCTCTCATGTTTCTTTTTAAAAATGAGAAACTTTAATCTAAACGTATATATTATTTTTTACAGCCTAAGGCTAGGTTCACACTACGTATATGTCCGGCCGCATATTTTTCGCGGCCGGACATATACGTATGAAACTCCAGCCGGACTTTACGCAAGTTGCGGCCGGATACGTACGGACCGCGAACTTACGCCCGTAGCGTACTTACACTTCCCGAGCGCTCTTCGTAGCGATCTAACAGTGGTCTTTTACTTGGAAATCTTCGCCTAGCCCCGGACACCCCACAGAACCTTTTGGATCGGAACAAAAAGCTGGCAAAATGAAGAAATCACCACTACGTACGGGACCGCATGTTACGCTATGGGCGTAAGTTACGGCATTTCCGTCCTGAAATAATGGTCTGGTTTATTTTTTACGGCGCCGCATACTATCTGGGCGTAAGTTCGTACGTAGTGTGAACTGTGCGCCCGTAGATCGTATACTTTCCATTATACGCAAACTACGTAAGTTTCCGGCCGCTTATTCACGGAACGCGCTACGGCCGAAAACTTACGTAGTGTGAACGTAGCCTTTTTTCCAGCCCCTGTAGGGTTAAAATGCTCATTATACCCCTAGATTAATTCTTTAAGGTGTGTAGTTTCCAAAATGGGGTCACTTCTAGGGGTTTCCAGGATACAACCCTCCTAAATCAACTTAAAAAAAGAACTGGTCCCTAAAAAAAAATCAGTTTTGGAAACTTTCACGAAAATATGGTAATTTGCTGATAAATTTCTAAGCCCCTTTAACACCCTAAAAAAGTTAAATATGTTTATGAAATGAAGCCAGAATAAAGAGGACATATCGGTAATGTGACTTAGTAACTAATTTATGTAATACGACTTTCAAAGAGAATTTCAAAGTTCATAAAATGCTAATTTTTTAAATTTTTCATGATATTTTGATGTTTTTCAGAAAAAACACACAAAGTAGTGACCAAATTTTGCCACTAATATAAAGTGCCATATGTGACGAAAAAACGTTCTCAGAGTCGCTAGCATACGTTAAAGCATCACTTAGCTATAAGCGCATAACGTGAGACAGGTCAGATTTTGAAAAATGAGCCTGGTCTTTTAGGTGCAAATAGGCTTGGTCTTGAAGGGGTTAAATAGAAGTAAATTACAAATCTCTATAACTTTCTGACACCATTTGATTTAAAAGAAAAATATTTTTGTTGGAGTACCCCTTTAAGGTTCATCACTAAATGCAGAGAATTGATACAAAAGCAATTTTTTAAGAGAATTATATTTTTTATTTAATACTTTTTATGAATTTAATTAGAAAAATCCAGCCAGCTCCAAATGTAATTTTCATAGTTTCATAACTTTTTAAAATGACTATAAAAGAGTTCCCATAAAATGTCTGAGAATGTACAGAAGCTTCATATAAGTAACCGGGAGGTTTAGAAGAATGGAACGGAACATTCCAATAATTGGTCAAATAAGGGAAGATTATTAGGATTAAAAATATCTGAAATAAAAAATATTTCACACTCAGAAAGTTACGAAACATCAGATCAGCATAGAAGCGTATCCGTCCAATGATTTAGGCCACGATGGAAATGGCCGTCTTTGTGGCCGTCATGGTGGCTGTCATGGTGGCCGTCATTATTACATAGGGGGAACATGGCCTAAATCTGTAAAAACACCAAGATATTTCTACCAATCACTTTGAGGGACCGCCTAGTGAAGACTGGAACCTATTCCTCCATATCCCGTCTATAACTCCTAACAAACCACATGGGACATTGTTGCTTTGCCGATAAACCAAAGTAAAGATGGGTAAAGATGCCAACTAACCACAGTGGTTCGGGGCTCAGACTTGATGAAGCTCCATTTAAAGGGAACCTATCACTTTCATGTCACATGAACTACAAGTTTTCAGGGTGGTCTCTGCCAGTCCCACCGTCTGATAGATCTCCCCCTATACTCTAATAAGAAAATATCTATCAATCAAGGCTGGTGGGGCAGAAAAACACCCCGGACTGCGACTATGACCTGTGCTTAAAGAGGAACTTTTAGCAGGTTACTCTGATCTAATATCTAATACTGCTGATATGTCCTCCCCCCGATAGCGCAGATCTACCCACAGCCGGCTCGCCGCCTTTTAGTGATAATGATAACGATGATAATGATCATCCCAGCCCACGCCGAGAACACGTCAAAAAGTGCAGGACAGTATCCTGAAAAAATAGCAACTGATATGGATAGAGCAAAGTTGCTAAGAGCCTACGTACTTTATCTAGCAGCGCGGGTGTAACCAGAAAATTCTGGCCACTCTGCCCATCCCCAGTAGCAAGGTCTGGGGCTTGTGTTACCCTCTAGGACGGGTCCCCCGATACTGGGCAATAGGTGGTGCAAAGACCAAATGAGTCAAAACACGGCCACAAGTATTCTCTCTACTCTCAAGTATTCTACTCATTCTACTTCTTAAGTCCTGGCAGAGCACAATACTACTTTGGGTTGGGACTGTCTCGACATTCTCCTCTCTACTTCTCTGAACTTCTTCTACCTCTCAGCTCACAACCCAGTAAGCATGACTGTACTCCTTCTCAGCTCTCAGCACAGATCTGGTAACTAAGGTCTAAAGTAACTTATCAAGCTGAAACTCAGTGTATCACTGTATCAAGTATTCTGGCAGTAAAGAAGAGTTTATTTATTGTAATGGGACTCTGTGATCCTTATCCAAGCACCTACACCCATTGCATCTTCCTTGGGTCATCTCCCCTTTCTGTTGGTGGTGGTACCGATAGTCCGGGTGGGTCATTTCTCCACTCCTGACCACTGTGATAATTACCCAAGGGACCCCTCACAGCCCGGCAGGTCACTGACCACAGGGGAAAGAGTATAGCCAGCCTCTCTAAAATAAAAGTAGGTGTGCCCCCATACCTGTGTGTCCACCTGGCACTGGCGTCACGACAGCATAACACCTGGCTGAGCTATATCTCGACCACCCACTACACTAGTGGAGTCAAACAGCACCATCTGGCAAGTGACCGCTCGCACCTCCCAGCGGGACGACACCACACATAGCAGCTGGTTAGATTTATGTAACCAAATCTAACCTTTAAGGCAGCAGGAAAGTGATGATAGTTTCCTTGTAAAGGAACCATACCCCCCCCCCATATGAATATGGAGGTCGTGTCAATCATTGGGGCAGTTCTGGTTTCATAGGATGCTAAGATGCCTCTCCCTCCCTCCCTCCCTCCCTTCCAGCCTTGATTGAACGATCTCTCCTTATATTCCATCAACCGAGGCTTCTGGGGCAAGTAGAGGCCGCCGATGACCTCCCTAATAGACTGGCAGATCGGGCAGCATGAGGGGGTGACAGGTTCCCTCTAACCTTGTACCCACCATGTACCCGTCTCGTTTCGATCAGCTAATGAAACCTCCTCCACTTGCCGCTAATCCCTCCGGCCGTGTACATGACAGCCGCCTATCAGCAGATCAGCAGCTCCGGGTTTATTTCATGATTCCGCCTTCCATTCAATGTAGAATATAATGACAGGAGGTTTAATCACATCAAACCCGAAGCCGGAAGGATCAGCAAACAGAAACGAACAGATCCTGATGGGGCAAGGGTCGGCAGGTGGTCAGGGGGTGGGCGAGTACACAAGACCTTAGTGATTTCTCTCTGAAATCAACAAACCCACCATGAAAGTCTCTGAGAAAAATCCCCATAGGTGGGAAGACGAGGAAGCGAGATACGAGAACAATAAATCTATATACGGCAGCTTTCATATCAGATCCATGGATCGACCTCCAGTAACATATAACATATGACATCATACTCCTGGGGGAGCAGACGGAAACCTTCTTTTCCATAAAATAAACATTTTTCTCCAGAAATCCAATAAATAAGTTGCATAGAATCCAATAAGACGCTGCACAACAAGAGAGAGGGACGCTGAGCGCTGGAATTGGATCACTCCGGAGCCGCTGCCTTCCCAGCGACGCTTGTTGTAACAAGTGACATTTCTATTGTATAGAAGCACTCCGCAGGGAGAGCCCCTTTATGAGGTTTTCTGTTTAAAAGCAACCGAGGAACCATTTCATGTCTGTGTAATAAAATTTATTTGGATAGCGGCACATACATCACCGAAATTGTAAGAGAGTGGATTGTATGATGTCTTCCAGGATAGAGCCGGTATAGGAGAGTGGACTGTATGATGCAGCCGGTATAGGAGAGTGGACTGTATGATGGAGCCGGTATAGGAGAGTGGACTGTATGATATACAGCCGGTATAGGAGAGTGGACTGTATGATGCAGCCGGTATAGGAGAGTGGACTGTATGATGGAGCCGGTATAGGAGAGTGGACTGTATGATGGAGCCGGTATAGGAGAGTGGATTGTATGATGCAGCCTGTATAAGAGAGTGGACTGTATGATGCAGCCGGTATAGGAGAGTGGACTGTATGATATACAGCCGGTATAGGAGAGTGGACTGTATGATGCAGCCGGTATAGGAGAGTGGACTGTATGATGGAGCCGGTATAGGAGAGTGGACTGTATGATGCAGCCGGTATAGGAGAGTGGACTGTATGATGCAGCCAGTATAGGAGAGTGGACTGTATGATGCAGCCGGTATAGGAGAGTGGACTGTATGATGCAGCCGGTATAGGAGAGTGGACTGTATGATGCAGCCGGTATAGGAGAGTGGACTGTATGATGCAGGATGCAGCCGGTATAGGAGAGTGGACTGTATGATGCAGCCGGTATAGGAGAGTGGACTGTATGATGCAGCCGGTATAGGAGAGTGGACTGTATGATGGAGCCGGTATAGGAGAGTGGACTGTATGATGCAGCCGGTATAGGAGAGTGGACTGTATGATGGAGCCGGTATAGGAGAGTGGACTGTATGATGCAGCCGGTATAGGAGAGTGGACTGTATGATGCAGCTGGTATAGGAGAGTGGACTGTATGATGCAGCCGGTATAGGAGAGTGGACTGTATGATGGAGCCGGTATAGGAGAGTGGACTGTATGATATACAGCCGGTATAGGAGAGTGGACTGTATGATGCAGCCGGTATAGGAGAGTGGACTGTATGATGCAGCCGGTATAGGAGAGTGGACTGTATGATGCAGCCGGTATAGGAGAGTGGACTGTATGATGCAGCCGGTATAGAAGAGTGGACTGTATGAAGGAGCCGGTATAGGAGAGTGGACTGTATGATGCAGCCGGTATAGGAGAGTGGACTGTATGATGCAGCCGGAATATGAGAGTGGACTGTATGATGCAGCCGGTATAGAAGAGTGGACTGTATGAAGGAGCCGGTATAGGAGAGTGGACTGTATGATGCAGCCGGTATATGAGTGTGGACTGTATGATGCAGCCGGTATAGGAGAGTGGACTGTATGATGCAGCCGGTATATGAGTGTGGACTGTATGATGCAGCCGGTATAGGAGAGTGGACTGTATGATATACAGCCGGTATAGGAGAGTGGACTGTATGATGCAGCCGGTATAGGAGAGTGGACTGTATGATGCAGCCGGTATAGGAGAGTGGACTGTATGATGCAGCCGGTATAGGAGAGTGGACTGTATGATGCAGCCGGTATAGGAGAGTGGACTGTATGATGCAGCTGGTATAGGAGAGTGGACTGTATGATGCAGCCGGTATAGGAGAGTGGACTGTATGATGCAGCCGGTATAGGAGAGTGGACTGTATGATGCAGCCGGTATAGGAGAGTGGACTGTATGATGCAGCCGGTATAGGAGAGTGGACTGTATGATGCAGCCGGTATAGGAGAGTGGACTGTATGATGCAGCCTGTATAGGAGAGTGGACTGTATGATGCAGCCGGTATAGGAGAGTGGACTGTATGATGCAGCCGGTATAGGAGAGTGGACTGTATGATGCAGCCTGTATAGGAGAGTGGACTGTATGATATACAGCCGGTATAGGAGAGTGGACTGTATGATGCAGCCGGTATAGGAGAGTGGACTGTATGATGCAGCCGGTATAGGAGAGTGGACTGTATGATACAGCCGGTATAGGAGAGTGGACTGTATGATGCAGCCGGTATAGGAGAGTGGACTGTATGATGGAGCCGGTATAGGAGAGTGGACTGTATGATGCAGCCGGTATAGGAGAGTGGACTGTATGATGCAGCCGGTATAGGAGAGTGGACTGTATGATGCAGCCGGTATAGGAGAGTGGACTGTATGATGCAGCCGGTATAGGAGAGTGGACTGTATGATGCAGCCGGTATAGGAGAGTGGACTGTATGATGCAGCCGGTATAGGAGAGTGGACTGTATGATGGAGCCGGTATAGGAGAGTGGACTGTATGATGCAGCCAGGTATAGGAGAGTGGACTGTATGATGCAGCCGGTATAGGAGAGTGGACTGTATGATATACAGCCGGTATAGGAGAGTGGACTGTATGATGCAGCCGGTATAGGAGAGTGGACTGTATGATGCAGCCGGTATAGGAGAGTGGACTGTATGATGCAGCCGGTATAGGAGAGTGGACTGTATGATGCAGCCGGTATAGGAGAGTGGACTGTATGATGGAGCCGGTATAGGAGAGTGGACTGTATGATGCAGCCGGAATATGAGAGTGGACTGTATGATGGAGCCGGTATAGGAGAGTGGACTGTATGATGCAGCCGGTATAGGAGAGTGGACTGTATGATGCAGCCGGTATAGGAGAGTGGACTGTATGATGCAGGATGCAGCCGGTATAGGAGAGTGGACTGTATGATGCAGCCGGTATAGGAGAGTGGACTGTATGATGCAGGATGCAGCTGGAATATGAGAGTGGACTGTATGATGCAGCCGGTATAGGAGAGTGGACTGTATGATGCAGGATGCAGCTGGAATATGAGAGTGGACTGTATGATGCAGCCGGAATATGAGAGTGGACTGTATGATGCAGCCGGTATAGGAGAGTGGACTGTATGATGCAGCCGGTATAGGAGAGTGGACTGTATGATGCAGCCGGTATAGGAGAGTGGACTGTATGATGCAGCCGGTATAGGAGAGTGGACTGTATGATATACAGCCGGTATAGGAGAGTGGACTGTATGATGCAGCCGGTATAGGAGAGTGGACTGTATGATGCAGCCGGTATAGGAGAGTGGACTGTATGATGCAGCCGGTATAGGAGAGTGGACTGTATGATGCAGCCGGTATAGGAGAGTGGACTGTATGATGCAGCCGGTATAGGAGAGTGGACTGTATGATGCAGCCGGTATAGGAGAGTGGACTGTATGATGCAGCCGGTATAGGAGAGTGGACTGTATGATGCAGCCGGTATAGGAGAGTGGACTGTATGATGCAGCCGGTATAGGAGAGTGGACTGTATGATGGAGCCGGTATAGGAGAGTGGACTGTATGATGCAGCCGGTATAGGAGAGTGGACTGTATGATGCAGCCGGTATAGGAGAGTGGACTGTATGATGCAGCCGGTATAGGAGAGTGGACTGTATGATGGAGCCGGTATAGGAGAGTGGACTGTATGATATACAGCCGGTATAGGAGAGTGGACTGTATGATGCAGCCGGTATAGGAGAGTGGACTGTATGATGCAGCCGGTATAGGAGAGTGGACTGTATGATGGAGCCGGTATAGGAGAGTGGACTGTATGATGCAGCCGGTATAGGAGAGTGGACTGTATGATGCAGCCGGTATAGGAGAGTGGACTGTATGATATACAGCCGGTATAGGAGAGTGGACTGTATGATGCAGCCGGTATAGGAGAGTGGACTGTATGATGCAGCCGGTATAGGAGAGTGGACTGTATGATGCAGCCGGTATAGGAGAGTGGACTGTATGATGCAGCCGGTATAGGAGAGTGGACTGTATGATGGAGCCGGTATAGGAGAGTGGACTGTATGATGCAGCCGGAATATGAGAGTGGACTGTATGATGGAGCCGGTATAGGAGAGTGGACTGTATGATGCAGCCGGTATAGGAGAGTGGACTGTATGATGCAGCCGGTATAGGAGAGTGGACTGTATGATGCAAGATGCAGCCGGTATAGGAGAGTGGACTGTATGATGCAGCCGGTATAGGAGAGTGGACTGTATGATGCAGCCGGTATAGGAGAGTGGACTGTATGATGCAGCCGGTATAGGAGAGTGGACTGTATGATGCAGCCGGTATAGGAGAGTGGACTGTATGATGCAGCCGGTATAGGAGAGTGGACTGTATGATGCAGCCGGTATAGGAGAGTGGACTGTATGATGCAGCCGGTATAGGAGAGTGGACTGTATGATGCAGCCGGTATAGGAGAGTGGACTGTATGATGGAGCCGGTATAGGAGAGTGGACTGTATGATGCAGCCGGTATAGGAGAGTGGACTGTATGATGCAGCCGGTATAGGAGAGTGGACTGTATGATGCAGCCGGTATAGGAGAGTGGACTGTATGATGGAGCCGGTATAGGAGAGTGGACTGTATGATGGAGCCGGTATAGGAGAGTGGACTGTATGATGCAGGATGCCGCCGGTATACGAGAGCAGACTGTATGATGCAGCTGGTATAAGAGAGCAGACTGTATGATGCAGCCGGTATAAGAGAGCAGACTTTATGATGCCGCCGGTATAAGAGAGCAGACTGTATGATGCCGCCGGTATAAGAGAGCAGACTGTATGATGCAGCCGCAATAGGAGAGCAGACTGTATGATGCCGCCGGTATAAGAGAGCAGACTGTATGATGCAGCTGGTATAAGAGAGCAGACTGTATGATGCAGCCGCTATAAGAGAGCAGACTGTATGATGCCGCCGGTAAAAGAGAGCAGATTGTATGATGAAGCCAGTATAAGAGAGCAGACTGTATGATACAGCTGGTATAAGAGAGCAGACTGTATGATGCAGCTGGTATAAGAGAGCAGACTGTATGATGCAGCCGGTATAAGAGAGCAGACTGTATGATGCCGCCGGTATAAGAGAGCAGACTGTATGATGCCGCCGGTATAAGAGAGCAGACTGTATGATACCGCCGGTATAAGAGAGCAGACTGTATGATGCAGCTGGTATAAGAGAGCAGACTGTATGATGCCGCCGGTATTAGAGAGCAGACTGTATGATGCAGCTGGTATAAGAGAGCAGACTGTATGATGCAGCCGCTATAAGAGAGCAGACTGTATGATGCAGCCGGTATAAGAGAGCAGACTGTATGATGCAGCTGGTATAAGAGAGCAGACTGTATGATGCAGCTGGTATAAGAGAGCAGACTGTATGATGCCACCGGTATAAGAGAGCAGACTGTATGATGCCGCCGGTATAAGAGAGCAGACTGTATGATGCAGGATGCCGCCGGTATAAGAGAGCAGACTGTATGATGCAGCCGGTATAAGAGAGCAGACTGTTTGATGCCGCCGGTATAAGATAGCAGACTGTATGATGCAGGATGCCGCCGGTACAAGAGAGCAGACTGTATGATGCAGGATGCCGCCGGTATAAGAGAGCAGACTGTATGATGCCGCCGGTGTAAGAGAGCAGACTGTATGATGCCGCCGGTATAAGAGAGCAGATTGTATGATGCCTCTGGTATAAGAGAGCAGACTGTATGATGCAGCTGATATAAGAGAGCAGACTGTATGATGCAGCTGAAATAAGAGTGCAGACTGAATGATGCAGGATGCAGCCGGTATAAGAGAGCAGACTGTATGATGCAGCCGGTATAAGAGAGCAGACTGTATGATGCCACCGGTATAAGAGAGCAGACTGTATGATGCAGGATGCCGCCGGTTTAAGAGAGCAGACTGTATGATGCAGGATGCCGCCGGTATAAGAGAGCAGACTGTATGATGCAGGATGCCGCCGGTATAGAAGAGCAGACTGTATGATGCAGCCGGTATAAGAGAGCAGACTGTATGATGCAGCGGGTATAAGAGAGCAGACTGTACGATGCAGCTGGTATAAGAGAGCAGACTGTATGATGCAGGATGCCGCCGGTATAAGAGAGCAGACTGTATGATGCAGCTGGTATAAGATAGGAGACTGTATGATGCAGCCGGTATAAGAGAGCAGACTGTATGATGCCGCCGGTATAAGAGAGCAGACTGTATGATGCAGGATGCTGCCGGTATAAGAGAGCACACTATATGATGCAGCCGGTATAGAAGAGCAGACTGTATGATGCAGCCGGTATAAGAGAGCAGACTGTATGATGCAGCGGGTATAAGAGAGCAGACTGTACGATGCAGCTGGTATAAGAGAGCAGACTGTATGATGCAGGATGCCGCCGGTATAAGAGAGCAGACTGTATGATGCAGCCGGTATAAGAGAGCAGACTGTATGATGCCACCGGTATAAGAGAGCAGACTGTATGATGCAGGATGCCGCCGGTTTAAGAGAGCAGACTGTATGATGCAGGATGCCGCCGGTATAAGAGAGCAGACTGTATGATGCAGGATGCCGCCGGTATAGAAGAGCAGACTGTATGATGCAGCCGGTATAAGAGAGCAGACTGTATGATGCAGCGGGTATAAGAGAGCAGACTGTACGATGCAGCTGGTATAAGAGAGCAGACTGTATGATGCAGGATGCCGCCGGTATAAGAGAGCAGACTGTATGATGCAGCTGGTATAAGATAGGAGACTGTATGATGCAGCCGGTATAAGAGAGCAGACTGTATGATGCCGCCGGTATAAGAGAGCAGACTGTATGATGCAGGATGCTGCCGGTATAAGAGAGCACACTATATGATGCAGCCGGTATAGAAGAGCAGACTGTATGATGCAGCCGGTATAAGAGAGCAGACTGTATGATGCAGCGGGTATAAGAGAGCAGACTGTACGATGCAGCTGGTATAAGAGAGCAGACTGTATGATGCAGGATGCCGCCGGTATAAGAGAGCAGACTGTATGATGCAGCCGGTATAAGAGAGCAGACTGTATGATGCCGCCGGTATAAGAGAGCAGACTGTATGATGCCGCCGGTATAAGAGAGCAGACTGTATGATGCAGCTGGTATAAGAGAGCAGACTGTATGATGCTGCCGGTATAAGAGAGCAGACTGTATGATGCAGGATGCTGCCGGTATAAGAGAGCAGACTGTATGATGAAGCCAGTATAAGAGAGCAGACTGTATGATGCCGCCGGTGTAAGAGAGCAGACTGTATGATGCCGCCGGTATAAGAGAGCAGACTGTATGATGCCGCCGGTATAAGAGAGCAGACTGTATGATGCAGGATGAAGCCAGTATAAGAGAGCAGACTGTATGATGCCGCCGGTGTAAGAGAGCAGACTGTATGATGCCGCCGGTATAAGAGAGCAGACTGTATGATGCCACCGGTATAAGAGAGCAGACTGTATGATGCAGGATGCCGCCGGTATAAGAGAGCAGACTGTATGATGCAGGATGCCGCCGGTATAAGAGAGCAGACTGTATGATGCAGGATGCCGCCGGTATAAGAGAGCAGACTGTATGATGCAGCCGGTATAAGAGAGCAGACTGTATGATGCAGCCGGTATAAGAGAGCAGACTGTATGATGCAGCTGGTATAAGAGAGCAGACTGTATGATGCAGGATGCCGCCGGTATAAGAGAGCAGACTGTATGATGCAGCTGGTATAAGACAGCAGACTGTATGATGCCACCGGTATAAGAGAGCAGACTGTATGATGCAGGATGCTGCCGGTATAAGAGAGCAGACTATATGATGCAGCCGGTATAAGAAAGCAGACTGTATGATGCAGCCGGTATAAGAGAGCAGACTGTATGATGCTGCCGGTATAAGAGAGCAGACTGTATGATGCCGCCGGTATAAGAGAGCAGACTGTATGATGCAGCTGGTATAAGAGAGCAGACTGTATGATGCCGCCGGTATAAGAGAGCAGACTGTATGATGCAGGATGCTGCCGGTATAAGAGAGCAGACTGTATGATGCAGCCGGTATAAGAGAGCAGACTGTATGATGCAGCCGGCATATGAGAGTGGACTGTATGATGCAGGATGCCGCCGGTATAGGAGAGTGGACTGTATGATGCAGCCGGTATAAGAGAGCAGACTGTATGATGCTGCTGGTATAAGAGAGCAGACTGTATGATGCAGGATGCCGCCGGTATACGAGAGCAGACTGTATGATGCAGCTGGTATAAGAGAGCAGACTGTATGATGCAGCCGGTATAAGAGAGCAGACTTTATGATGCCGCCGGTATAAGAGAGCAGACTGTATGATGCCGCCGGTATAAGAGAGCAGACTGTATGATGCAGCTGGTATAAGAGAGCAGACTGTATGATGCAGCCGCAATAAGAGAGCAGACTGTATGATGCCGCCGGTATAAGAGAGCAGACTGTATGATGCAGCTGGTATAAGAGAGCAGACTGTATGATGCAGCCGCTATAAGAGAGCAGACTGTATGATGCCGCCGGTAAAAGAGAGCAGATTGTATGATGAAGCCAGTATAAGAGAGCAGACTGTATGATGCAGCTGGTATAAGAGAGCAGACTGTATGATGCAGCTGGTATAAGAGAGCAGACTGTATGATGCAGCCGGTATAAGAGAGCAGACTGTATGATGCCGCCGGTATAAGAGAGCAGACTGTATGATGCCGCCGGTATAAGAGAGCAGACTGTATGATACCGCCGGTATAAGAGAGCAGACTGTATGATGCAGCTGGTATAAGAGAGCAGACTGTATGATGCCGCCGGTATTAGAGAGCAGACTGTATGATGCAGCTGGTATAAGAGAGCAGACTGTATGATGCAGCCGCTATAAGAGAGCAGACTATATGATGCAGCCGGTATAAGAGAGCAGACTGTATGATGCAGCTGGTATAAGAGAGCAGACTGTATGATGCAGCTGGTATAAGAGAGCAGACTGTATGATGCCACCGGTATAAGAGAGCAGACTGTATGATGCCGCCGGTATAAGAGAGCAGACTGTATGATGCAGGATGCCGCCGGTATAAGAGAGCAGACTGTATGATGCAGCCGGTATAAGAGAGCAGACTGTTTGATGCCGCCGGTATAAGAGAGCAGACTGTTTGATGCCGCCGGTATAAGATAGCAGACTGTATGATGCAGGATGCCGCCGGTACAAGAGAGCAGACTGTATGATGCAGGATGCCGCCGGTATAAGAGAGCAGACTGTATGATGCCGCCGGTGTAAGAGAGCAGACTGTATGATGCCGCCGGTATAAGAGAGCAGACTGTATGATGCCTCTGGTATAAGAGAGCAGACTGTATGATGCAGCTGATATAAGAGAGCAGACTGTATGATGCAGCTGAAATAAGAGTGCAGACTGAATGATGCAGGATGCAGCCGGTATAAGAGAGCAGACTGTATGATGCAGCCGGTATAAGAGAGCAGACTGTATGATGCCACCGGTATAAGAGAGCAGACTGTATGATGCAGCTGGTATAAGAGAGCAGACTGTATGATGCAGCCGGTATAAGAGAGCAGACTGTATGATGCCACCGGTATAAGAGAGCAGACTGTATGATGCAGGATGCCGCCGGTTTAAGAGAGCAGACTGTATGATGCAGGATGCCGCCGGTATAAGAGAGCAGACTGTATGATGCAGGATGCCGCCGGTATAGAAGAGCAGACTGTATGATGCAGCCGGTATAAGAGAGCAGACTGTATGATGCAGCGGGTATAAGAGAGCAGACTGTACGATGCAGCTGGTATAAGAGAGCAGACTGTATGATGCAGGATGCCGCCGTTATAAGAGAGCAGACTGTATGATGCAGCTGGTATAAGATAGCAGACTGTATGATGCAGCCGGTATAAGAGAGCAGACTGTATGATGCCGCCGGTATAAGAGAGCAGACTGTATGATGCAGGATGCTGCCGGTATAAGAGAGCACACTATATGATGCAGCCGGTATAGAAGAGCAGACTGTATGATGCAGCCGGTATAAGAGAGCAGACTGTATGATGCAGCGGGTATAAGAGAGCAGACTGTACGATGCAGCTGGTATAAGAGAGCAGACTGTATGATGCAGGATGCCGCCGGTATAAGAGAGCAGACTGTATGATGCAGCCGGTATAAGAGAGCAGACTGTATGATGCCGCCGGTATAAGAGAGCAGACTGTATGATGCCGCCGGTATAAGAGAGCAGACTGTATGATGCTGCCGGTATAAGAGAGCAGACTGTATGATGCAGGATGCTGCCGGTATAAGAGAGCAGACTGTATGATGCAGCCGGTATAAGAGAGCAGACTGTATGATGCAGCCGGCATATGAGAGTGGACTGTATGATGCAGCTGGTATAAGAGAGCAGACTGTATGATGCAGGATGCCGCCGGTATAAGAGAGCAGACTGTATGATGCAGCTGGTATAAGAGAGCAGACTGTATGATGCAGCCGGTATAAGAGAGCAGACTGTATGATGCCGCCGGTATAAGAGAGCAGACTGTATGATGCCGCCGGTATAGGAGAGCAGACTGTATGATGCAGCTGGTATAAGAGAGCAGACTGTATGATGCAGCCGCTATAAGAGAGCAGACTGTATGATGCCGCCGGTATAAGAGAGCAGACTGTATGATGCAGCTGGTATAAGAGAGCAGACTGTATGATGCAGCTGGTATAAAAGAGCAGACTGTATGATGCAGCCGGTATAAGAGAGCAGACTGTATGATGCCGCCGGTATAAGAGAGCAGACTGTATGATGCCGCCGGTATAAGAGAGCAGACTGTATGATACCGCCGGTATAAGAGAGCAGACTGTATGATGCAGCTGGTATAAGAGAGCAGACTGTATGATGCCGCCGGTATTAGAGAGCAGACTGTATGATGCAGCCGGTATAAGAGAGCAGACTGTATGATGCAGCCGCTATAAGAGCGCAGATTGTATGATGCAGCCGGTATAAGAGAGCAGACTGTATGATGCAGCCGGTATAAGAGAGCAGACTGTATGATGCAGCTGGTATAAGAGAGCAGACTGTATGATGCAGCCGGTATAAGAGAGCAGACTGTATGATGCAGCCGGTATAAGAGAGCAGACTGTATGATGCCGCCGATATAAGAGAGCAGACTGTATGATGCAGGATGCCGCCGGTGTAAGAGAGCAGACTGTATGATGCAGCCGGTATAAGAGAGCAGACTGTATGATGCCGCCGGTATAAGAGAGCAGACTGTATGATGCAGGATGCCGCCGGTACAAGAGAGCAGACTGTATGATGCAGGATGCCGCCGGTATAAGAGAGCAGACTCTGTATGATGCAGGATGCCGCCGGTATAAGAGAGCAGACTATGTGATGCAGGATGCCGCCGGTATAAGAGAGCAGACTGTATGATGCAGGATGCCGCCGGTACAAGAGAGCAGACTGTATGATGCAGGATGCCGCCGGTATAAGAGAGCAGACTATATGATGCAGGATGCCGCCGGTATAAGAGAGCAGACTGTGTGATGCAGGATGCCGCCGGTATAAGAGAGCAGACTGTATGATGCAGGATGCCGCCGGTATAAGAGAGCAGACTGTGTGATGCAGGATGCCGCCGGTATAAGAGAGCAGACTGTGTGATGCAGGATGCCGCCGGTATAAGAGAGCAGACTGTGTGATGCAGGATGCCGCCGGTATAAGAGAGCAGACTGTATGATGCAGGATGCCGCCGGTATAAGAGAGCAGACTTTATGATGCAGGATGCCGCCGGTATAAGAGAGCAGACTTTATGATGCAGGATGCCGCCGGTAAGCCGTCTATGGTTGTCTCCGTATTACTTGCTGGTGCCGCCACGTTGTAGATTCTCCGCAGCCATTTTGAAAGTTCTTTGCGATGAATAAATGGAACAAAATGACGGAAATCATCAAACTTGTAACGAGTTGTCGTTGCTCTTTTCCTCTTGTGCGTTTTGCTGCGTTCAGTAGAACAAGACGACTTCTCGTTATTCCCGTTGAGTAATTTTTTATTCATGATTATGAACTTTTCATGCAGCATTAGAAAACATAGGTTTTGATGTCGGTAAAGTACATGTTATTGTAGGTCGTGTGCCGAGGGAAAAGCTCCAAAGCCATCCGGCTGGATAAACAGAGTGGGAGCGTACAGAACACGGCTGTCAGCTGAGTATACAGAATATAGAAAATATACAGAGTATACAGAATATATACAGAATATAGAAAATATACAGAGTATACAGATATAACAGAATATACAAAATATACAGAGTATACAGAATATATACAGAATATACAAAATATAGAAAATATACAGAGTATACAGAATATAGAAAATATACAGAATATACAGATTATACAGAATATAGAAAATATACAGAGTATACAGAATATATACAGAATATACAAAATATAGAAAATATACAGAGTATACAGATATAACAGAATATAGAAAATATAGAGTATACAGAATATATACAGAATATACAAAATATAGAAAATATACAGAGTATACAGATATAACAGAATATAGAAAATATACAGAGTATACAGAATATATACAGAATATAGAAAATATAGAAAATATACAGAGTATACAGAATATATACAGAATATAGAAAATATACAGATTATACAGAATATAGAAAATATACAGAATATACAGAATATAGAAAATATAGAGAATATAGAAAATATACAGAATATACAGAATATAGAAAATATAGAGAATATAGAAAATATACAGAATATACAGAATATACAGATATAACAGAATATACAAAATATACAGAGTATACAGAATATATACAGAATATACAAAATATAGAAAATATACAGAATATAGAAAATATACAGAATATAGAAAATATAAAAAATATACAGAATATTACAGAATAGAGAAAATATACAGAATATAGAAAACATAAAAAATATACAGAATATTACAGAATATAGAAAATATACAGAATATAGAAACTATACAGAATATACAGATTATACAGAATATACAGAATATACATAATGTACAAAATATACAAAATATTACAGAATATACAAAATAAACAGAATATACAGATATAACAGAATATACTACATAATATACTACATAATACAGAATATACAAAATATACAGAATATACAGAATATACTACATAATACAGAATATACAGAATATACAGAATATGCAAAATATACAGGATATATAGGATATACAGGATATAAAGATTATACAGGATATACAGAATATACAGAATACACAAAATAGACAAAATATACAGAATATACACAATATATAAAATATACATAACTAGAAAATGTACCCGGCGCTGCCCGGGTATAAAGTGTGTTAATTAGATTTGTTCTAAGGTGCCCAGGAGGCCAAGCTAAAGGTATTGTTTCATCTGAGTTAATCAGTGGAATTAGTGTATACCTGTAGTGCATAGTTGGAGGGGTTCTGTATACCCACAGTGTAAAGTTTTTAGGGGTCTCGCATATCTGTAGTTCATAGTTGGGGGGCTGTATACCTATAGTGTATAGTTGGGGGGTCCTGTATACCTGTAGAGTGTAGTTGGGGGGGCTGTATACCTGTAGTGTAAAGTTGAGGGAGGTCCTGTATACCTGCAGTGTATAGTTGGTGAAGGTCCTGTATACCTGTACTGTATAGTTCGGGGGTCCTGTATACCTGTAGTATAGAGTTGGTGCTGTATACCTGTAATGTATAGTTGGTGGAGGTATTGTATACCTGTAGTTTATAGTTTGAGGGTCCTGGATACCTGTAGTGTATAATTGGTGGAGGTCTTGTATACCTGTAGTATATAGTTCGGGGGTCCTGTATACCTGTAGTGCATAGTTTGAGGGTCCTGTATACCTGTAGTATAGAGATGGTGGAGGTCCTGTATACCTGTAGTGTATAGTTTTAGGGTCCTGTATACCTGTAGTGTATAGTTTGGGGTCCTATATACCTGTAGTATATAGTTGGTGGAGTTCCTGTATACCTGTAGTGTATAGCTTTGGGGTCCTGTATACCTGTAGTATAGAGTTGGTGGGGGTGCTGTATACCTGTATTATATAGTTGGTGGAGGTCCTGTATACCTGTAGTGTATAGTTTTGGATTCCTGTAAACCTGTCGTGTATAGTTTGGGGTCCTGTATACCTGTAGTATATAGTTGGTGGAGGTCCTGTATACCTGTAGTGTAAAGTTTGGGGGTCCTGTATACCTGTAGTATAGAGTTGGTGAAGGTGCTGTATACCTGTAGTATAGAGTTGGTGGAGGTCCTGTATACCTGTAGTGTATAGTTTTAAGGTCCTGTATACCTGTAGTGTATAGTTTGGGGTCCTATATACCTGTAGTATATAGTTAGTGGAGTTCCTGTATACCTGTAGTGTATAGTTTTGGGGTCCTGTATACCTGTAGTGTATAGTTTGGGGTCCTGTATACCTGTAGTATATAGTTGGTGGAGGTCCTGTGAACCTGAAGTATATAGTTGGTGGAGGTCCTGTATACCTGTAGTGTATAGTTTGGGGTCCTGTATAACTGTAGTATATAGTTGGTGGAGGTCCTGTATACCTGAAGTATATAGTTGGTGGAGGTCCTGTATACCTGTAGTGTATAGTTTTGGGGTCCTGTATACCTGTAGTGTAAAGTTTGGGGTCCTGTATACCTGTAGTATATAGTTGGTGGAGGTCCCGTGCACCTGTAGTGTATAGTTTTGGCGTCCTGTATACCTGTAGTGTCCTGTATATTTGCAGGGTCGTATTTACCATTTGGCACCCATGGTCTGGTGCGTAGGGTAGCACCTTGCAGAGGGGCAGTACCCTCCCGTTCAGACTTGCCAGAAAATCTGGTGTCTTTTCAAGGGGGGTATGGCGGTATTGGTCAGGTCTGGTATAGCGGTGTTATCCAGTCACAGTATGGCGGTATTGGTCAGGCCTGGTATGGCAGTGTTATTCAGTCACAGTGTGTCGGTATTGGTCAGGTCTGGTATGGCGGTGTTAACCAGTCACAGTATGGCGGTATTGGTCAGGTCTGGTGTGGCAGTGTTCTCCACTCACAGTGTTGCGGTATTGGTCAGGTCTAGTATAGTGGTGTTATCCAGTCACAGTATGGCGGTATTGGCCAGGTCTGGTATGACAGTGTTATTCAGTCACAGTATGGCAGTATTGGTCAGGTCTGGTATGGAGGTGTTATCCAGTTACAGTATGGCGGTATTGGGCAGGTCTGGTATGACAGTGTTATTCAGTCACAGTATGGCAGTATTGGTCAGGTCTGGTATGGAGGTGTTATCCAGTTACAGTATGGCGGTATTGGGCAGGTCTGGTATGACAGTGTTACCCAGTCACAGTTTGGCGGTATTGGTCAGGTCTGGTATGACTGTGTTATCCAGTCACAGTATGGCGGTATTGGTCAGGTCTGGTATGGCAGTGTTATCTACTCACAGTATGGTGGTGTTGGTCAGGTCTGGTATGGCAGTGTTATCCAATAACTGTATGGCGGTATTGGTCAAGTCTGGTGTGGCGGTGTTATCCAGTCACAGTATGGCGGTATTGGTCAGGTCTGGTATGGCAGTGTTATCCCGTCATAGTAAGCCAGTATTGGTCAGGTCTGGTATGACAGTGTTATCCAGTCACAGTATGGCGGTATTGGTCAGGTCTGGTATGGCAGTGTTATCCAGTCACAGTATGGCGGTATTGGTCAGGTCTGGTATGGCAGTGTTATCCAGTCATAGTAAGGCGGTATTGGTCAGGTCTGGTGTGGCAGTGTTATCCAGTCACAGTATGGCGGTATTGGTCAGGTCTGGTGTGGCAGTGTTATCCAGTCACAGTATGGCGGTATCGGTCGGGTCTGGTATGGCAGTGTTATCCAGTCACAGTATGGCGGTATTGGTGTGGCGGTGTTAAATGTGACGTGTGGAGCTATTACCTACCCTGATGCTAATTGGTGAGTGAGGATGGGGCATCTTCAGTTTTAGTGCTTAGGGCAGCAGCAGCTGGTAATACTGTCCTGTATACATGTACTGTATAGATGGAGTAGGGGGTCCTGTATACATGTACTGTATAGATGGAGTAGGGGGTCCTGTATACATGTACTGTATAGATGGAGTAGGGGGTCCTGTATACATGTACTGTATAGGTGGGGTAGGAGGTCCTGTATACATGTACTGTATAGATGGAGTAGGGGGCCCTGTATATATGTACTGTATAGATGGAGTAGGGGGTCCTGTATACCTGTAGTGCCCTGTATATACATGTACTGTATAGATGGAGTAGGGGGTCCTGTATACATGTACTGTATAGATGGAGTAGGGGGTGCTGTATACATGTACTGTATAGATGGAGTAGGGGGTCCTGTATACATGTACTGTATAGATGGAGGGGGGCCCTGTATATATGTACTGTATAGATGGAGTAGGGGGTCCTGTATACATGTGCTGTATAGATGGAGTGGGGGCCCTGTATATATGTACTGTATAGATGGAGTAGGGGGTCCTGTATACCTGTAGTGCCCTGTATATACATGTACTGTATAGATGGAGTAGGGGGTCCTGTATACATGTACTGTATAGATGGAGTAGGGGGTCCTGTATACATGTACTGTATAGATGGAGTAGGGGGTCCTGTATACATGTACTGTATAGATAGAGTAGGGGGTCATGTATATATGTACTGTATAGATGGAGTAGGGGGTCCTGTATACATGTACTGTATAGATGGAGTAGGGGGTCCTGTATACATGTACTGTATAGATGGAGTAGGGGGTCCTGTATACATGTACTGTATAGATGGAGTAGGGGGTCCTGTATACATGTACTGTATAGATGGAGTAGGGGGTCTACCATTTATTACTGTGGATGTTTTGAGGCAGCTTCCCTAACAACCATTCAGATTCCAGCTCCCTATGAAAATGAAAGCAGTAATCCTATTGGTTGCTAAGGCTCCAACTGCCGTGTCTGCTGCAGCTAATTATATCACCTGTGTTTGCAGTGAGGAGATTTTCCCATTCATCTCTATAGGGAGCCGCTCTTCCCCCTCCCCCTCCCCTCCTGTACATCTGGTGGGGACGGGACCTTCGCAATAACCTTCCCGGGTACCCAATGTATCTGTGTGCTAAATTTGGGGTCAAACGGTTCAGGCGTTTGGAAGTCTATAGCGGACAGACAGATAGACAGATAGAAAGACAGACAGACACAGACTTTCATTTTTATTATATAGACTAGAAAATGTACCCGGCGCTGCCTGGGTATAAAGTGTCAGTGTGTATAGAGGGTCCTGTATACCTGTAGTATAGAGTTGGTGGAGGTGCTGTATACCTGCAGTATAGAGTTGGTGGAGGTCTTGTATACCTGAAGTATATAGTTCGGGGGTTCTGTATACCTGTCGTGTATAGTTTGGGGTTCTGTATACCTGTAGTATAGAGTTGGTGGAGGTGCTGTGGCAGTGTTATCCAGTCACAGTATGGCGGTATTGGTCAGGTCTGGTGTGGCGGTGTTATCCAGTCACAGTATGGCAGTATTGGTGAGGTCTGGTATGGCAGTGTTATCCAGTCACAGTATGGCGGTATTGGTCAGGTCTGGTATGGCGGTGTTACCCAGTCACAGTATGGCAGTATTGGTGAGGTCTGGTGTGGCAGTGTTATCCAGTCACAGTATGGCGTTATTGGTCAGGTTTGGTATGAAGTTGTTATCCAGTCACAGTATGGAGGTATTGGTCAGGTCTGATATGGCAGTGTTATCCAGTCACAGTATGGTGGTATTGGTCAGGTGTGGTATGGCGGTGTTATCCAGTCACAGTATGGCAGTATTGGTCAGGTGTGGTATGGCGGTGTTATCCAGTCACAGAGGGGGTATTTATCAGGTCTGGTGTGGCAGTATTATCCAGTCACAGTATGGTGGTATTGGTCAGGTCTGGTATGGAGTTGTTATCCAGTCACAGTATGGTGGTATTGGTCAGGTCTGGTATGGAGTTGTTATCCAGTCACAGTATGGTGGTATTGGTCAGGTCTGGTGTGGCAGTGTTATCCAGTCACAGCATGGTGGTATTGGTGAGGTCTGGTATGGCAATGTTATCCAGTCACAGTATGGTCCTATTGTTCAGGTCTGGTATGGCGGTGTTATCCAGTCACAATGTGGCGGTATTGGTCAGGTCTGGTGTGGCAGTGTTATCCAGTCACAGTATGGTGCTATTGGTCAGGTCTGGTGTGGCGGTGTACATCTGGCGGGGACGGGACCTTCGCAATAACCTTAATAATTAAAGGGGTTCTCCAACATTAGAAAAACATGGCCGCTTTCTTCCAGAGAGAGCACCGCTCTTGTCTCCAGGTTGGGTGCAGGTTCCATTGAAGTGAATGGATTTTAATTGCAAAGCGCACCTGACCTGGAGACAAGAGCGGTACTGTCTCTGGAGGAAAGTGGCCATGTTTTTGTGTGGTGTAGCCCGGCTATGAGACGCATCCAGTCACTTGCCAGATGGTGCTGGGTGGCTCCACTACAGTAGTGGTTGGTCGGGATATAGCTCAGCCAGGTGTTATGCTGTCGTGACGCCAGTGCAGGTTGGGCACACAGGTATGGTGGCACACCTGCTTTTATTTTAGTGAGGCTATACCCTTTCCCCTGTGGTCAGTAACCTGCCGGCTGTTTGGGGGTCCCTTGGGCAATTATCATGGTGGTCCGAAGTGGAGTTGTGACCCACCCGGATTATTTGTACCTCCTCCCACAGAAAGAGGAAATGACCTAAGAAAAGTGTGATGGCTGTGTAGGTGCCTAGATACGAATCACAGAGTCCTGTTACAAGAAATAAACTCTTCTTTACTGCAGGAACACTTGATACAGTGACACAGAATAGACTTATGACTTGATAACACACTTTGGACTTGACGGACAAGACTTGTACTGAGAGCTTAAGAGGTAAAATAGTCGTGCTTCATTGGTTGCGGGCTGAGAAGAAGAGTAAGTTCAGAGAAGTAGAGAGGAGGATGTCGAGAGAGTCCCAACCCAATGTAGTACTGTGCTCTGCCAGAACTTTAGAAGTAGAATAGGTAGAATACTTGAGAGTAGAGAGAATACTTGTGCCCGTGTTTTGACTCTTTGGTCTTTGCACCACCTATTGTCCACCAGTGTCGGACGACCCATCCTGGAGGGTGACACAAGCCCCAGACCTTGTTACCTGGGATGAGCAGAGTGGTCAGAATTTTCTGCTTACACGTGCGCTGCGAGATAGAGTACGTAGGCTTCTAGCAACTTTGCTCTATCCGGATCAGTTCCTTTCTTCAGGATACTGTCCTGCACCTTTAGACTTGTTCACGTCGTGGGCTGGGAAAATCCTTGACTTTGTCCTCTCTGTGAGTGTTTAGCACTGCATAGTGTGTACAAGTGCTACTTTCAAGAAATGAGTAGCTGTCCCCATGTGCCTCTGTTCTGTATCAAACCTCAGACTACACAGGATTTGTCCTCTAACAGGGGACCTGGCATAAGCCAGGGCCCAGCTTGACTGCTGTATGGACCGTTCTGGCTTGTGTCCTTCCTCTACAGAAACCAGAGTGACTCAGAGGAAGTGTAGCCAGAGTGTGGCTAAACTTCCTCTCCCCATGTGACAACTTTCCTACAGTATATGTAACATGTGCTGTGAGTGGGTGAGAAGAGAGTGCAAGAGAAGAAAGGAGATAGGTAGAGAAGAGAAAAAGCTCTCATTGGTGCACAAATCACAGAAACAATAATCCTTCAGTTACGTACAGCCGTGCAATCCTTAAGCATACGATATACATACTAGCGACATCTAGTGGTAAAACTTAGGTACTACTTCATTACAACTACTGCTACTTTGAAGTAAAGGCTTTTGTGAGGGGTGTAAAGACAAGTAACACCTGTGGTAGGACACCACATTTGTAGCGCTGGAGAACCCCGTTAAGGGAAAGCAGCACAGAAGTAATAGAGAGTGGCTCCTCTTAAGACAATGTTAGAATAAAATAACTTGCTATGTAAGATGGACCAGTGTTGCCCTGGTTTTAAAGGAGACATTCAGGGGGTGTTCTCCAGCACAGTAAGAGCCTAGGGCTAGGCAGACCCTCATAGACCATAGGCCACATAGAAAGTGAATGAGAAGAGATGGGATAACTAACCGCATGTGCACAGTTGTGGTGTCATGAGGAGGATGAAAAAAGAAGGAAGGTTTTGGTTAGAGGACTCAGAGGGACAGATACTAAGGTTACATACTGGGGGGGGGGGGGGTATATTAGAGAAGGAAATAGAAATTTTAGGACATTGGGCTATCAATTGGGAGATGGGAGCAGGATTTTCAGTGGATAGAAAATGAGGAAGCCAGGTAGCAAAGGGTCAGTAAAATGTGGAGGTGAGCCAGGAGGGCAGTAGCTGACCGCGACTCTGGGAAAATGGCCGGAAGAGTGCACCCACGTCTCTACCTCCCCTCTCGCTCCCCTCCAATGTGTTATAGGCAGCAGCAAATCCAGGAGGGTGGACGAGTCCAATGGTGGCCGGACGTTATTCCAAGATATCAGTAATATAGGGTGACGGTCTCCGCTCCCCTCCAATATGTTACAGACTGGGTACTACAAAATGCCATGACTAGGCATGCCTGCGAAACGTGTTGGATTTTGTATCACCCGCGCACTTTTAACTTTTTGGAAATAAAATATATTTTTGTCTGATTTTTGGAGTGTTGAGACTGTCACCATATATTACTGATCTCTTGGAATAACGTCCGTCCACCATTGGACTCGTCCACCCTCCTGGATTTGCTGCTGCCTGTAACACATTGGAGGGGAGCTGACTTTCCCTTTGTATTTTTGTGTGTTATGATTAGATTTATCGGCTTTTTTATGGGGGGGGGGGGGGCTCAATGCTCGGGGGTTTGGTGTGGGGGAGACTTGTGCCGTTTTCAACAACTAATAAAATTATATTACATTTAATGTGCAACTTACTTTTAATTGTGAGAAATATTTTTATTTTGAAATAATTAGTTTATAATTTTCTTTTCACATGGTAAATTTTCAATAAATTGCAAACCTCTGAGTTGTTTCCTGCTTCTTCCACGAGCAGATGATTACTGATGCTTCATGTCTATTAAGTGGGGCATGAAGTAAATTAAAGTTTCTACTTATAGAAAAATGTATCTAGGTCAGCATTGCTCTCCTGCTCTGTGGTGATTCTGTCTATAAGATGGCCGAGCATGGAGGAGCATGTGACTATCCCTGCCCTCCTCCAGTGTCCAACAACAGTTTTTCCTGGGTTCATTTCTCCTGATGGAAATTAAATATAGTTTTAACTGAATTAATGTATTATTACTGGACTCCTACAAGCCTGTTAGTATGCTGAGATTGCAGTTATGATACTTCATAGGGAAGATAACTTACTGCATCATCACCAGCAGGAAACAGGAAGTGCTGATGCGTTGCTAAGGAAGGACTTCCTGTCAGTGGGTCGCTGAGCTGTGTAGGACGGAGAGGAGGTGCTGGTGCTGGCTGAAGGCAGAAGCTGGTGTACAGTGACTGACTGATGTAGGGTGTACCCCTGAGGTTCAGAGAGACAGCAGCCTGAATTATAGAAAGCTTACACGGACATGTATTTACAGCTTTGCTGCGTCCACGTCCGCCACATGGTGCAAGTGGGGAGCTGGAGCAGGTACTATAACTATAGGAGGAAGACAGGATTTACCTCAGGATTACAAATAGTATTGCAAAATACTTAGTGTGCCCCCCCAACGAGACACCTTTCTGGAAGAAATTATTCCAAGAAGACAATTGTCAATTGTAGGCCCGGCCCTCAATCCTCTTTCAGGGGGAAAGATCAGGAGTAACATGAGAAAATATGACTACTGAAAGAGTAGTAGATACTTGAAACAACCTTCCAGCAGATGAGGTTGGTAAATCTACAATAACAATGTAACCTGCCTGGTGTATACATATATCTATCCTAAGGTAATAAGAAGGGGCGGGCAGACTAGATGCCACTTTAAAACCAAAAGCTTTTCATGGCAGATAAGATGCTGTGGTCGTCCATTACAGCCAGTGTGAGATCTGTGCAGTGTTCCCCAATGGACTCATATGTACAGGCATATACCAAGATTTCACTGTCTGCTCCACACTGATGAGGGGCAACACCTGAAACAGCTGTCTGTGGATGGATCCCGGCTTTGGTATTTGTCTGGTCATATAATCAGACTCGTAACTGAGTTGGATATTGACTGAAGGGGCCACCTAATATGGTGGTGTTGGTGGTCTCCATACATGAGCCATCCCCCTGCTAGGTCCTTCCCTGGAGGGATATCTGGCTAGTCGCATGTTTTTTGCTGAGACTCAGCGGACCTTGTTACATATTGTACATGATATGACCCAGGCTACAGAACCAGGGATAAGGGAAGCCATAACCTGCCCCATATTTAGCATTTATATTGTTGGTTGAATTGTCTAACAAAATAAACAGAAGGAGAGAGGTTCCATCAGGCCGTTGTTTGGGAATGGTCTGTGCAATCTTCCCGTTATCGGACCCTTGAGCTTCTTCTATATCTCGGTATATAAATATGTTTTCTCTCCTGCATTTGTTTAAGCAACTCCGGTCTTGGGAATATTGTGGAATTAGCATCACGCGGTGATAATGGGCCTCAGCATAGCCCTTAGTATGAAGCATAGAGCTGACAACGTTATGTAATATAAAAAGGTTTCTGTAGTTTTATAGTTCATAATGTACAAAAAATAACAATAATCGGCAAATTATCATACTGTAAAAATCTTGATAATTTAGAGATGTTGTTAGTCCAGCGGTCAAGAAAAACAATTCTGTTGCTGGTTTATTGGGTAATGTGTAGAGATGAGCGCAACTGGATCATGCAGGAGCAGCTGGGGCAACTGGATCATGCAGGAGCAGCTGGGGCAACTGGATCATGCTGGAGCAGCTGGGGCAACTGGATCATGCTGAAGCAACTGGGGCAACTGGATCATGCTGAAGCAAATGGGGCAACTGGATCATGCTGGAACAGCTGGGGCAACTGGATCATGCTGAAGCAACTGGGGCAACTGGATCATGCTGGAGCAACTGGGGTAACTGGATCATGCTGGAGCAACTGGGGCAACTGGATCATGCTGGAGCAACTGGGGCAACTGAAGCAGTTGGAGCAACTGGGACAATTGGAGCATGCTGGGATCTGATGCAGCATTTGATTACCGGTGTCTGAAGAAGTTTTATGCCGCCCTAGGGAGTCATGGTGTTACAGTAGGGGCCTGAATGAAACAAGACTGGTGCAGCCCTGACGTTGGCATCCACCCCGTTGTCCCTGCCTACTTGCCTCAACTGCCCTAGGCAGCAGTGGACAACTGGGCGGCAGTCCCTAAGTTAAATAAGTGAACAAAACAAAATGACAAATAACACAATAGATCAGTGTCAATAAGTCCAGGTCAAAACACACATTAGCCAAGCAGTACAAAAACGAGTCCAGAATCAAAGCCAGAAAGTAAAAATGCCAGGGAATAAGTGCAGGAGAAACGCTAGGTCAAGAGGGAACTCAGTGTCTGAAGCTCTATCGCAGGCAAGGAATGGACACAAGTGGAGGATACTTATGGGACCAGAAGTCCCAGCCCAGATCATGTCCGGCAGCTGACTGGTGGTACCAGCCATCAGTCAGCTGATTGCAAACAGCTAACACCTAATGCCGATAGGCCGGGGTTGATGAGGTCCTGGCCGCGGCTACATCAGAAGGAAGCTCCGCTGTGCTCCTAGCAACCGTCAGGGTTGGTCACCAGGGACGCCATTGGCATGCTCCCTGCACCCAGCTAGGCCGGTTGTCCGGGATGCCATTGGTAAGGGGCTGGTCGCAAATTCCGCCGGTGCGTGCCAGGCATGCAGATAGTTTCCTAACACATGGTGGTCTATGGCTGTATCCATGTTTTTCAGGCAGTAATCAGTATCATTAAAGCCAATTTCCTGGTAAAAGTGGAATATTCTGGTGGTCAAATTTTATCTTCAATGGTCCAGATGATACAATGGGCAAGATTAAGGGCCGTATTACATGTACGATACTGAGTGAACGCCAACCTGTCAGCTCATTGCTCACTTACTCCTGGTTCCCCGCTCACTGTCTGTGTCTTTCTATTGCATGCACTGACAGCAAGCGGAGGGGGGCTGCTGGGAGCTGTGGGAGGGGCTCCCCGGACGATCCTTATCTCATCTAGGTGGCCCATAGAAGATAGCGGAAATCTGGAGCCACCACTCCTATTACATGGAGAGACGTGCAGCAGATCGTCGCTATCACTGTCGTTTTGATAGGTCATGCCTTTTACACCAAATGATTATTGGCCAGAATGGCCAGTAATCGACCAAGTAAGGCCGATAATCATTTAGTGTAATAGGGTCCTCACTTTGGTTGTCCACCTGTAAGTGGGCTTACATTTAGTGTTAGTGAATTTACTATTGTGTTGCATGGGCTACGGTAATTTTGTCGCTGCTTGTCTATTCTTGCTATTACGCTGCTTTTCTAGATCTTAGTTATACTATTTGTGGTACATCGCGATATATTGCAGTACAGTGGTATATTGTGGTATAGTGATATATTGTGGTACATTGATATATTGTGGTACAGTGGTATAATGTGGTAGTGATATACTGGGATACAGTGGTATAATGTGGTATACAGTACATAGTGATATACTGGGATATAGTGGTATAATGTGGTAGTGATATACTGGGATACAGTGGTATAATGTGGTATACATAGTGATATACTGGGATATAGTGGTATAATGTGGTATAGTAGTATATTGTGGTATACATAGTGGCATAATGTGATATACTAATGTACGACAGACCTATGTGTCACAGTCTGGCTCCTTTATTATTTTACATGTCGGAAGTGTGACCCCAGATGGTGCCCAGGAATAGTGGCAGAAATGGGTCAGAAAATCCTCTTCACCACAACACAGCCAGGTAGAAGCCAGAAGTGACCCCTTTATTAAACCTGGGTCGATATGTTGCCAAGTATCGGGGCTTTTGCAGACCTCAGCGTGTGAGCGATCAATCAATATCTCATCCGACCTCTATTGACCTTTCTCTTTCTTTCCTTGTATGTGAAATCCTTCTTGCCTCAAATAGGAAACATTAAGCTGAAAAAACATTATATTCCCCAAGAAGGAGGGCGGCCTTACTGGAACAATGACAATATATTTAACCCCTTAAAGGGAACAGATCACCAGTCCTTGTTGTTTATTTATAAATATTGTAGCTACTAAAAAAAACCTACCGTTATCTACAGTACATAGAGATAATAAAAGGTATTGTGCGATGTTCTAGAGGCCGGTGATAACGGACGGTCCGTACAGCCTGCGGCAAATGCAGTGGTGATAACACTACAATGTGTCATTCTTAGGGGTCATCTGTGTTTTAAAACAAAAAAGGTTCAAAACGGCCCCAAATGCAATAAAACAAGGAACAAAAGCATACAGATAGGTGAAGTGCTGCGGAATCTGTGTGCGCTATACAAATAAATAAGGAACGAGGAGTAACTTCTTTCACCAATCCTGCAGTTATCTCCTGTTCAGGCGGCCGTCCCTCCGGTCTTCCTTCTGGAGCAGATGTCATGTGACTTCTACAGCCAATCTACTGGACAACCTAGATGCACGTTCTGAATATGATGACTCCCTCACAGACCCCAGGGGGAGCGATCGTGCGCTCATCATGTGTTGGGGGTGCCAGTACCTCTGGATACTTAATAGTTAACCTTGATTTGCTTTTAAATGACACTTCGCCTTTTCCACTTATCCTTTACTTTGTCAGGCTGGGTTCTGGGTCTCTGGTCCGTATATACAAGCTGGACCAGAGCCCTGACCTCCTATATACTGTATACTTCCTTAGTCAATTAACCTCGGCCTGTTTGACAACTCTTTTGTGTTTGTTCGTCTTGTCCTTGTTTTGAGTTACACGTTACTGCAGGTAACTGCACACAGAGCTGTCCGAGGCTCGTAGGCGGTGACTGTAGGTGGGGACTGTAGGTGGGTGCTGTAGGTGGGGACTGTAGGTGGGGACTGTAGGTGGGTGCTGTAGGTGGGGACTGTAGGCAGGTGCTGTAGGTGGGGACTGTAGGCAGGTGCTGTAGGTGGGGACTGTAGGCGGTGACTGTAGGTGGGGACTGTAGGTGGGTGCTGTAGGTGGGGACTGTAGGTGGGGACTGTAGGTGGGTGCTGTAGGTGGGGACTGTAGGCAGGTGCTGTAGGTGGGGACTGTAGGCAGGTGCTGTAGGTGGGGACTGTAGGTGGGGACTGTAGACGGAGACTGTAGATGGGGACTGTAGGCAGGTACTGTAGGCGGGCACTTAAGGCAAGGATTGCAGGCGGGGACTGTAGGCGGTGACTGTAGGTGGGGACTGTAGGTGGGGACTGTAGGCGGTGACTGTAGGTGGGGACTGTAGGTGGGGACTGTAGGCAGGTGCTATAGGTGGGGACTGTAGGCAGGTGCTGTAGGTGGGGACTGTAGACGGAGACTGTAGATGGGGACTGTAGGCAGGTACTGTAGGTGGTGACTGTAGGCGAGCACTGTAGGCAAGGATTGCAGGCGGGGACTGTAGGTGGTGACTGTAGGCAGGGACTGTAGGTGGTGACTGTAGGCAGGTGGTGTAGGTGGGGACTGTAGGCAAGGATTGCAGGCGGGGACTGTAGGCAGTGACTGTAGGCGGTGACTGTAGATGAGGACTGTAGGCAGGTACTGTAGGTGGTGACTGTAGGCGGGGACTGTAGGCGGGGACTGTAGGCGGTGACTGTAGATGAGGACTGTAGGCAGGTACTGTAGGTGCTGACTAGGCGGGGACTGTAGGCGAGGACTGTAGGCGAGGACTGTAGGCGGGGACTGTAGGCGAGGACTGTAGATGGGGACTGTAAGCAGGTACTGTAGGCGGGGACTGTAGATGGGGACTGTAGGAAGGGAATGTAGGAGGGGACTGTAGGCGGGAATGTAGGCGGGGACAAGTTCAGGGTTCTCCATCTGTGTCTGCCCCATCCCTCCCTCTAATAAGACTTGCGGTTGGGACACTGGGACTTCCTTTGGTCTCCTTTTTGGCCCGTAGTTTGACAGGTAGGGAGAAACTTAGTTGCCATATGTATAATGTTGATTTAAACATTAAAGTCATTTTATTTAAACAAAAAAAAGTGTTTTATGAAGCTCCTGTTGATTTAAATTTTAAAAAAAATGACGACATCGCCTCTAACATAAATACACGATTTAAACAATAGGTCATTTTCTGATTGGTTTCCTTTAAATAAAAGTGTCCTGTCACTACCAAGATTAATGGGAAAACGTTGAGTTCATCTTCGGTCTGTTGTGGTGATATTGGTCCGTACCTTCTTCTTTTTATAGAAAGTTATCTTATATTAGGACTTTTCCGCCTGTATTTTTTACATTGTGATTTAGAGTTTTGTATTGGAGAAAAACTGATCGAAGACACAGCAGGAAAATGTCTAATAGATAAAAACGACTGAAGAGACTGTCGGCGGAAAGAAGAAAATGTTATAGAGACGGCTTCACGTTTAATTGGCTTTGCGGTATATCACTGTAAATTCTGTGTGAGAAGGTCTGGAAGTATCCGTCATGTCAGGTCATTTTAAAGGGATTTTATTTTGTAGCTGCCGCCTTATTTCTGTCTATGAGTAATGACTTTCTGATAGAACTAATGAATCTTCTCCTGCTCGGCTCCGCCTCACCTCCCAAAAAGCCAAAATATTGTCTATGCGCGCAGAAGCCCAAATCTTTTAATTAAATCACAGTAGCCATGCTGAAGAGATGGAGCCGCTCCTCGAAGCTTCATAGTCAGATGCCCAAAGTCCACACGAATTAAAGTCACTTTGTGAATCTGTAATTAAAGTAAAACTAAATTCAGTCATTTGAAAGGAAGTTCCGACTTTATTGATGGAACACTGTTACCGATGCATGATGGGTATAACCGTCCTCACTTAGGGGGTATAAAGGGGTCAAGGGAGCCCTGTTAGCAAACGGGGACCACGGTAAGTCTTCAACACAGCGGGATCTCTATTACTGATGGTTGAGGCATTTTTGTTACGTTTTTAAAGTGTGTATGAACAATTCTCCCGCTATTTGGCTGCAAATTGTACACATAGAGAAGATAATGAAAATTGGATTTAAAGCGGAACTGTCGGGCCCCGGGGAACAAAGAGACACTGGACAAGTGGGCCCTATGGCTAACACCCCCCACACTGTCCCTACCTACTTGCAGTGCAGGTCCTAACTGACCGTCTGCAACTGGGCGTCAGTCCCTGCACTCAAATAAGTGCAGTAAATAAGACAAAGAGATTACAGAACACAAAATAAGTAGTACAAACGGGCCAAGGAGAATACCAAACAAGCAAGGGACGAAAGCCAGAGATAGTAACAGAAAGGGCAAACAAGGTACAATGACAGTAGACAAGGCACACACACAGAACACATAGAAGGACAGGACCAAGAAGGCAGCAAGGAACGGAGGACCAAACCAATGGAGGACAAAAGCCAGAGATGCAACAAGGTAAATAGAGAACCAAAAGCCAGAGATAGAAGCAAGATGAACTAAGAACAAAGCAAGGAACACCGAGGTCTAAACGAGGCACACTGAGGACTAAGCAAGGAACACTGAGGACTAAGCAAGGCACACTGAGGACTAAGCAAGGCACACTGAGGACTAAGCAAGGCACACTGAGGACTAAGCAAGGCACACTGAGGACTAAGCAAGGCACACTGAGATCTAAGTGAGGCACACTGAGGACTAAGAGGCACACTGAGGACTAAGCGAGGCACACTGAGAACTAAGCGAGGAACAGTGAGAACTAAGCGAGGCACACTGAGGACTAAGCAAGGCACACTGAGGACTAAGCGAGGCACACTGAGAACTAAGCGAGGCACACTGAGAACTAAGCGAGGGACACTGAGAACTAAGCGAGGCACACTGAGGACTAAGCGAGGTACACTGAGAACTAAGAGGCACACTGAGGACTAAGCGAGGCAAACTGAGGACTAAGCGAGGCACACTGAGGACTAAGCGAGGCACACTGAGGACTAAGCGAGGCACACTGAGGACTAAGCAAGGCACACTGAGAACTAAGCGAGGTACACTGAGGACTAAGGCACACTGAGGACTAAGCAAGGCACACTAAGAACTAAGCGAGGCACACTGAGGACTAAGCAAGGCACACTGAGAACTAAGCAAGGCACACTGAGATCTAAGTGAGGCACACTGAGGACTAAGAGGCACACTGAGGACTAAGCGAGGCACACTGAGAACTAAGCGAGGAACAGTGAGAACTAAGCGAGGCACACTGAGGACTAAGCAAGGCAGACTGAGGACTAAGCGAGGCATACTGAGAACTAAGCGAGGGACACTGAGAACTAAGCGAGGCACACTGAGGACTAAGCGAGGTACACTGAGAACTAAGAGGCACACTGAGGACTAAGCGAGGCACACTGAGGACTAAGCGAGGCACACTGAGGACTAAGCGAGGCACACTGAGGACTAAGCGAGGCACACTGAGGACTAAGCGAGGCACACTGAGGACTAAGCAAGGCACACTGAGAACTAAGCGAGGTACACTGAGGACTAAGAGGCACACTGAGGACTAAGCAAGGCACACTAAGAACTAAGCGAGGTACACTGAGGACTAAGAGGCACACTGAGGACTAAGCGAGGCACACTAAGAACTAAGCGAGGCACACTGAGGACTAAGCGAGGCACACTGAGGACTAAGCGAAGCACACTGAGAACTAAGCGAGGTACACTGAGGACTAAGAGGCACACTGAGGACTAAGCAAGGCACACTGAGGACTAAGCAAGGCACACTAAGGACTAAGCGAGGCACACTGAGAACTAAGCAAGGCACACTGAGGACTAAGCGTGGTACAGATGTAGCCTGTGTTAACTTGATCACAATGACGCATTTAACTCGACACTCTAATTGACTTAACATAGCTCCCTGACACAATTGTTGCATCAGGGATCATGTTAACCCTGGCTACATCTGTACACTGAGGACTAAGAGGCACACTGAGGACTAAGCAAGGCACACTGAGGACTAAGTAAGGCACACTGATAACTAAGCAAGGCACACTGAGGGCTAAGCGAGGCACACTGAGGACTAAGTGAGGCACTCTGAGGACTAGGCGAGGCACACTGAGGACTAAGAGAGGCACACTGAGGACTAAGAGAGGCACACTGAGAACTAAACAAGGTAAACCGAGGACTAAACGAGGCACACGAAGGACTAACTGAGGCACAGAACCAAAAGACAAAGACTGCTAAGAAACAGGCCAGGGTCAGGAAACCAGGAATACAGATGAATACAGACTGTAAGGTAAAACGCTGGATCAAGCTGAACAGACAAGCTGGACAAAGCTATCAAGAGCCCAGACTGAAGGGAGAGAGACGCCTATAAGGAAACCAAGTCCCGGACACAAAGCTCATAGGTTAAGCAAGAGAAACAGAAAGCCAGAGGTGAAGAGACCTGTCCATCAGAACACAGCAGAGACAATTAGTGAGAGACCACAGCAAGGTAAAGAGCAGGGAGAACTAAGAAACATGGAACGGATCACAGAAGACAACAGCAAAGAACATAATAAAACCAGGAATGGACTTAAGGCCAAAAGTGCAGAGGGTGGCACTGAATCCTTTTCAGGCAAGTTCATGGCGATCATCAGCAGGCTAGACAAATCTAACCTGTTGCTGTTTGCTGTGGATTTAACGGACCAGAATGTCTCTACTTGCTAATGTCTTCTGGCAATCAAGTCGCTTCACCTGCTCCTCCTTGCCTGAGCGTTGTTGGATTTTTGCATGGTCATCAGAAAAGACAAAATCATCATTTGTGTTATTTCCCTATCACCTATCTGCCTGTGTCTGCAGCTCTGCACCGGGTACAGACCTGACACATTCTCCTACATTCAACAAAACAAAAGAAGAATGTAAAATAAAAACTTTTCCTTTGTGGGGAATCACTCAAACTATTATTATATACCATTATTTTACCTGATCAATGAATGGTGAAAAAAAAAGCAAGAAAAAACTAAACACATTTGGAATGTGCTCCAGGACAGTGGTTCTCGAGCTGTGGGTTGTGTATCCCAGTAAGTACCAGCTATAATAAGCAACAAACTAGGTCTCACTCTTGGAGCTAAAAGGTTGCAGAATTCCGGACAGCATTTAGCAACATCCTGGAGCCCACCCTCCTCCAACCCCCCCCCCTGGAGCCCACCCTCCTCCAACCCCCCCCCCCTGGAGCCCGCCCTCCTCCAACACCCCCCCTGGAGCCCACCCTCCTCCAACACCCCCCCTGGAGACCACCCTTCTCCAACACCCCTCCTGGAGACCACCCTCCTCCAACACCCCCCCTGGAGCCCACCCTCCTCCAACACCCCTCCTGGAGACCACCCTCCTCCAACACCCCCCTGGAGCCCACCCTCCTCCAACCCCCCCCCCCTGGAGCCCACCCTCCTCCCCCCCCCTGGAGCTCACCCTCCTCCAATACCCCCCCTGGAGCCCGCCCTCCTCCAACACCCCCCCTGGAGCCCACCCTCCTCCAACACCCCTCCTGGAGATCACCCTCCTCCAGCAACCCCCCTGGAGACCACCCTCCTCCAGCAGCCCCCTGGAGCCCACCCTCCTCCAACACCCCCCCTGGAGACCACCCTCCTCCAGCAGCCCCCCTGGAGCCCACCCTTCTCCAACACCCCCCCTGGAGCCCACCCTCCTCCAACACCCCCCCTGGAGCCCACCCTTCTCCAACACCCCCCCTGGAGCCCACCCTCCTCCAACACCCCTCCTGGAGACCACCCTCCTCCAACACCCCCCTGGAGCCCACCCTCCTCCAACACCCCTCCTGGAGACCACCCTCCTCCAACACCCCCCTGGAGACCACCCTCCTCCAACAACCCTCCTGAAGACCACCCTCCTCCAACAACCCTCCTGGAGACCACCCTCCTCCAACACCCCCCTGGAGCCCACCCTTCTCCAACACCCCTCCTGGAGACCACCCTCCTCCAACACCGCCCTGGAGACCACCCTCCTCCAACACCCCCCCTGGAGCATCACCTGGGGGGTACACGGCTGGAGCATCACCTGGGGGGTACTCAGCTGGAACGTCTCATCACAAGGGGGGTACACGGCTGGAGCATTACATGGGGGGTACTCAGCTGGAACGTCTCATCACATGGGGGGTACTCGGCTGGAACGTCTCATCACATGGGGGGTACTCGGCTGAGAAACACTGCCTTAGTGGGTAATAGACAATAGATGTACAGTATCACATCTGAAGGGAACGCTCAGATATTAGAATTGGTTGGTTACTGGGGTTAATTTCACAAAAATAAAACTAAACAAACGTTACTAAATTCCCCAATTCCTGACATAAACAATAGTGTATTAGCCAGAACGGCTTCATCTAGAAAACCATCCGCTCCCTTGGACCTGGTGAAGAACAAGCCGAGATGGATAACGGTGAAAACCAATCCGCTACAATGTGACCGTTACATCTTTCTTATCGTTAGAAAAAACTTTTATAAAAATCTGTGGAATGAACAATATTTTTGTGTATTTTATTTTTCTTTGTTGTTTGATATTATCCGCGTTGCTCGTAGGCGACTCCAGTGCGGCCGCTCCGGCCATTTGTACGTTCCTCGTTCTCCACCTTGTCACTTTGGTATGTAACATCTAACCAGTATAGATCACTCCATGGTCTCCGATCCAATCACATTACTTGTTTTCTAACAGGTATTGAATTCTAGAGCAGAGAGCAGCTCAATAACACGCGGCTCATGTGACCTCTGCTGATAACCTGGAGATTGGCTCATTTGTTTCATCTTAAAGTGATAAATTAACCTTATTTCTAAGAATTATTGATATAAAACGCTTTATTTAAAAAAAAATAAAAAAATAAAAAACTTTCATTTAGAACTGAGCCAGATTAGCAGGTGGTATCAGAAATAAAAAAAAATCAAAGATTTACTGTTTTTTTTACATTCTATTTATTTGCTTCCATTCAGTCGGATAGCAGTAACATGTCAGGCAGGAATGTATCCAAAAGACCTTTATTGTTCTTCACGTTAAAGGGGTACTCTTCAGAAAGTTATATAGATTTGTAATTTGCTTCTATTTAAAAAGTCTCCAGTCTTCCAGTACTTATCAGCTGCTGTATTTCCTGCAGGAAGTGGTGTATTCTCTCCAGTCTGACACAGTGCTCTCTGCTGCCACCTCTGTCCATGTCAGGAACTGTCCAGAGCAGGAGAGGTTTTCTATGGGGATTTGTTGCTGCTCTGCTTGCTGGAGTACCCCTTTAGCACAACTAAAAATGTCAGCACTCTGCCCATCTGATCCGTCTTATTTCAGACCTTTTTACTGTCTCTCAATAAACTCTTCTACAGCTTTACTAGATGTTTAACCCGTTGAATACTTGAGGTGTAAAGTTAATGTAGTAAACTTACACTTTACTGAATAACGTTGAAGGTGAACAGTACACTCAATACAGGTAGTGCAAATCTTAATAAACGTAGTTGCTGATAATAGAGTAAACCAGTGCTCTTAGAAGTAAGTGCTTTTGTAGAGAGAAGGAAGAGGAGAGGAGTTGCCAGAGGAGCCCTGCCCAATGTAGAATCTGTGCTCTGCCGGAACTGAAGTGTAGATAAGGAGAAGTAAGTGATACTCGTACTCACGTATAGACTATAATCTGTCTGCCTTCTGTTCCCTAGTTGCATAAAACCCATCCTAGTTTGGTAGCACGAGCCCCAGTCGTCAGTTATCTGGGTGTATCGGACTTCCAAGATTGCCCGGTCGTCTTGCACTGCGCAGTAGGGTACATAGACCTATTCCTGTAGTTTTGTCCTCATGGGGTCGGCTCCTCTTGTATCAATAGTCCGCCCTGCATGTTTTCCTGGCATGGGCTAGGGTGATCCTAGGTGGCTTCTTTCCCCTATGGTGACTTAGCACTGCATAACTGTAGTGGTTGCTTGTACAAAGAATAAAGGCTTTTGCTGCATCTGTCTCCAATCCCTGTCAGGGTTCCTGGTCAAAGCCAGGCCCTGGCTTAACTTCTGCAGGAACTTGGTCTCTGTGTGTCCTCTCTCACTGAAAACTAAGTAAGACTGAACTCACTTCCTCCACCAGGTTAACTCCTCCTACAGGGGCTATATCTAAACCCTCCTGTGAGTGGTGGGGCTGAGTGTTAGTAAGAGAGAGGCTAGATAGGATAGGACAGAAAGGAAGAACACCTGTGACTGTTCAGTACACCAGTGATTTTCAACCTTTTTTGAGCCGCGGCACACTTTTTATACTTGAAAAATCCCGGGGCACACCACCAACCAAAATGGCACAAAATGACACTAAAACAATACATATTATACATATAGTTAATAATATAGATTCTAAATGTATTTATACTCAGTGTGAAACCTGGGCCTGTTTTCTTCCCCCCCCCCTGTGCTTCTCTCCTGTGCTTCTCTCCACCATACTTCTCCCCTCTACTTCTCTCCTGTGCTTCTCTCCCCCCTGCTTCTCTCCACCATACTTCTCCCCCCTACTTCTCTCCTGTGCTTCTCTCCCCCCTGCTTCTCTCCTGTGCTTCTCTCCCCCATGCGTCTCTCCCCTGTGCTTCTCTCTCCCATGCTTCTCTCCCCTGTGCTTCTCTCCCCCCTGCTTCTCTCCCCCATGCTTCTCTCCCCTGTGCTTCTCTCCCCCATGCTTCTCTCCACCAAACTTCTCTCCCCCCTGCTTCTCTCCACCAAACTTCTCTCCCCCATCCCCATGTTTCTCTCCCCCCTGCTTCTCTCCCCTGTTTCTCCCCCATCCCCAGGTTTCTCTCCCCCATTGTTTTCTCCTGTTTCACAGGGGCACCATAGTTTGGGGAACTTTCCCCGCGGCACACCCGACCATGTGTCGCGGCACACTGGTTGAAAATCACTGCAGTACACAACACACGACACAAAACAGTTAACCCATCACTTTTCAGCTGTGTAGAGGAGACACAAAAAAACAGTAGTGACATCTAGTGGGGAAAATACATCACTACATCTCCCACTTTGTTTAACCTGAGTGAACGACTTACTGGGGTGCATATACAACACCCGTGGTGGGACACCGCACATATGCTCATTGCTAACCCATTCCCTATGAAGGAGAGTAATTCAGTTACAGAAGCATCAGGAAACTCAGGAAGTGCTCTCCATGCACTTTACTTTGTAAAATTTATTTTTTTTCTAAAAGTTTTTATATAAGGGTGAAATGGTTCAATTATCTTGTGTGCTAAAAATGTCTGCATCATGCATCATGACCTCTGGGAAATGGTTACAATGTGGACTGAACATTACGGTGATGTTAGAGCCATCTACATTTGGGTGCAGGAACGTGGTTACTCCTCACTAGGCCTCATGGTCCCTGTGAGAACGGTAAAGTTACTCCGTAAACAAGTGCAGAAACTTTGACACATTAACATAAACTCCCTGGGTGATAGAAATCTAATTCTTCCTTCACCTACAAAGGATGTTCACTAATTAAATAATATTGCTTTGGGATTCCCTCCGGTCTCCGAGTCTCCGCGTCTCCGGCGCTCTTGGATCCACCTCGCTGGGTTTCTTATCATTAATCTAAACGATGTGGACGGAATTGTTCCAGCAATCATTTCAATAAAACATCATTTGGTTTCTATCAGCAATAAGTTTTTGTTCTCATGTGAGAAACTTTCTTTAGTAGTTTCTATTTCATTAGAAGCTTATCGATTAATTATTTAGCGCTGATAAGACGGGAAAGATTTCCAGCACTTATTGTTCTCACAGGAAAAGGCAGTAACAGTCGTCATACTTACGAATCCGCCGGGCAATCGGTGACCGCTCGCTGTCTTCAGAAAAAAAAAGTTTCCATTAAAAAGTTACTTATGAAGATTAAAGGGGTATTCCACTCACTTTAAACTATTAACCATGTTCCTGCCTGGAGGAGAACATAACAAATGGACTATTGTTACCTCTCCGGACCCCCGCTGTCCTCCAGCGCCATCTTTGGGTCCCCGGCTGAACCATCTCCGCCAGAGTAATGTCACAGCCGAGCGCCAGATGAATATTGCACAGTGTATAAAGTCAAGATTTCCCAAAAATGGCAGAGGATCCAGGTAAAAAGACAGCAGGGTGGATGCTTCTAATCTGCTGTTCAATTCTCTCCAAAGGCGTAGTCAGAGTCCAGGCAATATGGTCAGGGGCAGGCGGCAAGCAAGGGAGGTCAGAGATACAAGGCAAAGATCAGGAGATACCAGGAAACAGAACACACAAGCAGGCAGAGACTAATGGTGCATTTAAACAGACAGACTTATCTGACAGTTTTTTGAAGCCAAAGCCAGGAATGAATGTGGGGGGGGGGAGGAGAAATCTTAGTCTTTCCTTTATAATATGTTCCCTGTTTAGAGTCTTTTCCTGGCTTTGGCTTCAAATATCTGTCAGATAAATTTGTCTGTGTAAACGCATCCTAACTCAATAACCAGCCAGGCACCGGCAGAAACAGAAATCGTAAAGGGGTTATCCAGCGCTACAAAAACATGGCCACTTTTTCCCTACTGTTGTCTCCAGTTCAGGTGTGGTTTGCAATTAAGCTCCATTTACTTCAATGGAACTGAGTTTCAAAACCCCACCCAAACTGGAGACAACAGTAGGGGGTAAGTGGCCATGTTTTTGCAGCGCTGGATAACCCCCTCTAAATAGGAGACCAGAAACCCAGTCCAGAAGGTGATTGGAGCAAGCAGCTGTCAATCACAGAGGCAAAACCAGGTTAACCATTACCTGACCAGAGAAAACTAGCAGAACAGACACGGGTGGGGAAGGGAAAACAATTAGCACAACAGAAAGTATAAGACAGAGTTTAGACTGGCACAAAGGCAAACAAAACACAGAATAGGTGGAAAAAGTCATGGCCAAAAGCGCAGTCTTGGTCGTACCTTGCGCACCGAGGACTGCGCCAAAGTTGCATTCATAACAGCCTGGACTTCTACTTTACTAATTCAAACACCCTGGCTTACCTTTCATACATTTCACAGGTTAAGAGCAGAGCCCCTGGCTTGGGGCACTTTTTAACAGTAAGCTAGGGATGTATAAAGCATTGCTAGCTTACCTTATCTGTGTCAGGGATCCGACATCTACGTAACACTGATCTACACAAACTATGTATCTACTGTGGCCAGTGGTAAAGATGTCCCCCTGGTGTGCTGCAGTAATATTGTGCCAGCATAACATCTTCAACATAAGCTACATCCCTATAGGACATGTAATAAATAAGATGGCCGCCTCTGTAACATTGTCTACAAGTGGAGACCCCCCCCACACACACTGTTAGGATTTCTACATTTCATTGCCCCAGTTTGTAACAGTACAGATGCGATGCCCTGGCCCCTAGGGGCCACTCCGCAGTGTAGATGGTGCTAACAGGCAGGAACCGGGGCAGCTGTAGGATAATGTGGTCACGGTGTAGGCACGAGGGTGATACAGCTGTATACCGGGCTCCTGACCCTGCGGGAATACTGGGCATGCGATTCCTCGTTGTCCTTAGTCAGGGCACCAATTATCACACCAATGCCAAGGTTCAGAAACAACGGTAGTTGTATATTTATTGTAACGGTGGTAACTAGTAGTAACAGTCTCTCCGGATGCAACCGGGTATAAGGCAGACTTGAATAAAGCAGAGTAATGGGTGATGCTGCAATAGGCTGTGAGAGTAGCGTGCTGAATGATGGGAGTAGTAGTGATACTGAAGATGAGATGCTGGGTGGAATGAGACTTGAATGAAATACTTGCTGTTGATGATTAGAGAAGATGATGATGAGAGGAACTGAAGAACGACTGAAGAATCGACACCCAGATGAGAATCTTGAGACTTGAGACAGGAACACAGCCAGTGGACTGGAGCAGCAGAGCACACGCAGGCCTCTCTCTTAGCAGGGAGAGAGGACAGACACACAACCTATTCCCTATGGGGCAGGGAATAGACTGAGGTAGAATAGGAAGTCACATGGTACACCCCAGCCAAAAGCTCGATGACCATTGGAGTTACCATGGAAGCAGGGCACAGTCACGTGACATCCAGCCATTGCATCATCACACCATTGGGCATATACAGAGGAATATACATGAGAAGCACCATCCTTGAACACTAGGGGCGACATAATACCTTTAGACACTGATACCTGAATATACCTGCAATAAATGAATGGAATAGCAGACCTGAATACTGAGAAGGGTAACACAATGCACGCAACCACAAGTTGAGGTGGATGTGGCTGAATGAACATAGAGGACCAGGACAACAAGACAAGAGGAAGGAATGTTAGTGTGAGTGAGTATGAGTGAGTATGTCGATGTGTGTTTCCCACGCTCAAGGCACAGGTGAGAAGAGAAATATGAATATGGTTACAGGTAGTTAGTGCGTGGGCCATCTGACATGGAAGTCAGGACTACTTAACTGCTGGCGGGGGACCCTCAATATTCCAGTCAGTTTAACAGTAGGTTTCCAATGAAAATGAGTTACCCTACTGGAAAGAAAACTGTGAAGACCTGTGTACTGCCTTGGGTGTCTGTGTGAAGTGTCTTGGACACTTGAAAGAGAAAGAATAAAATAACAAAAGCAAGCATACATCTGGGTACCCTCATACACACCACTCAATCATACCACACAAGCACTCAATAGGCCAAACACACGAAAAGGTATCCAAGGTGCAATATGTATGAACCAGTGTGAATGTTAAGTATGACTATGTGTAGCAACTACGGTGTGTAGGGACAAGACAGAGGTGAACAAATACTGGAAACAAAAGGAAGGGAAGTAAAAAAGACAACAAATACTGCGAGGTCTGGAGGAGGATTGGCTCACATAACTCTGAAGACATCTGAAGAAAACTGGCTCCAATAATCTTTCCAGCTGTAGATATAATAATACTATGCATGGAGAAAATAGAAGATTCTTCTGAAAAATACACTCTTTAGAAAATACACTTTCTCTGAGGCTATAGATATAAATATGTAGACTGACTTCTTTACTCAGAGGTGGAAACTGTCTGACTCTGACGTGAAAATATACACTGTGAGAAAATACTTTTTCTAAAGACACACTTTACTCTGAGACTATCTAAATGACTTTTCTGCTTACTCAGAGGAAGAAAATATATATAAGACTCTGACAAGAAAATAGACTTTTGACTACTGAGGTGCAATAATAAACTTCTGAAAATCACACAATCATGAAAAGTGCTTTAGGAAGGAATGGGTTAAGTGTCTCTGTGTGGTAGAGTCTCTTTAGGCAATATACACCATTGTCCATGTAAAGGCTCTGGGACAGGCACTGAAGAACAGTTTGGTCAATGAGTGTCCATCAGCTCATGGCTGGATGATAATAAGGAAACTTGGTCAGGAGGACCAGGCACGAACCTTGAACGTTGCATAGGACTTCTTAATCACACAGGAACAACAACAAAACAGGAACAGTTTAAGGACTTTGGTCTATGTAGTGGATTATTGTGAAGAGGCGGGAGGAACCTCATTAGGCCTCTTCTCCTTCCTTTGCTTTTTCTTCTCCCACGGATAATAGAAGCGTGGGGACACTGGAGCAGAGGCGTCCGCAGACGCGGTGGTAACCACAACACTAGGAGTCACTCTGGTGACGGGAGAGATGATTGGCGCTACATGGTAAGTGACCGTAGTGGTGGAGCAAGCGGCTTTAGCCACAGCAGCAGGAGCAGTAGAGCAGGCCACGGTGGTAGCTGAACCTGGAGCCCTGGAAGCAGCAGTGATAGAACCCAGCGGTTTAAAATCCTGCCAATCTTCGTTCCAGTTCTCTGAGGGAGTTGGTAGGAAGGGCCGCTGTACCGGATTCTTAGGCTGGGTAACTGCTGCAGGCACCGTGGTAGCCATAGCGGGCGCAGCTTTAGTGGCAGGGGGTAAAAGAGCAAGAGCCCGCTGGATCTCGTCCACCAACTGCATGACCCTAGGCTCCCGGCCAAATACCAATCGCGGGAGAGGTGGAGAATCCCGGCCAGGGGGTTGCCACAGGCCCGGGGAGATGGGGCCCGTAGAGAGAGTCTTACCCCCGAGCTCCAGGTCTGGAGGCACTGTCAAGGACCCGTCTACGATCCGGTCATCGTCGGAGGAAAGCGATGGTCCGGTGGAGAAGGTGTAGCGGGAGGAGCCGGAATGCTAGGGGCTGGAGGCACCACTGAGTCCAGAAGAAGTCTCCTCGTCTCCGTCAGGGGAGTTTGGTGTGGAGGCCCGGCTTGGATGCCCATCTCCGGACCGGATGGAACCCCAGCTACTGTCACTGTCCGAGGGCAGCGGGGCTAGCAAACAGGCTGGATCGAGTTCTGGCAGAAGCGTAGGAAGCTCCGGTAGAGGAAGTACGGCAGCCGCGGAGTTGCACTCCTCACAGGACGCCATCTTGCTGCGCACTGGCGTGGTCTTGAGGACCTGGGAGGAGGCGGAGCGCAGAGGCTGAAATTCCGGCCCAGTAATCTGCCTGGCAACAGTGACGTCATCTGGCGCAGGCAGCCAATCAGGAGCAGTCAATGCAAAGTCTATGGCGCCGGGCGATTCCCGCGCTTTGGCAACATGGCGGTTAACCCCCTCCTCTCCGGGGTATGGCGCAGTTAGAAATTGAAGAAGACAGCGGCCATCTTGTGTACAGTCTAGGGCCCTGAGCGCCTCGATTACCCCCATGGTGATATGGCAAAGTCTTTCTGGGGATCAATAGTGTACCTTGAGAATGCTGACAGTCGGCACAACTCAGTTTGTATCCTGTTTGTGACGCCAAATGCGATTCCCTGGCCCCTAGGGGCCACTCCGCAGTATAGAAGGTGCTAACAGGCAGGAACCGGGAGCAGCTGTAGGATATAGGGTTGTCACTGTGTAGGCACGAGGGTGATACAGCTGGAAGCCGGGCTCCTGACCCTGCGGGAATACTGGGCATGCGATTCTTCGTTGTCCTTAGTCAGGGCACCAATTATCACACCAATGCCAAGGTTCAGAAACAACGGTGGTTGTATATTTATTGTAACGGTGGTAACTAGTAGCAACAGTCTCTCCGGATGCAACCGGGAAAAAGGCAGACCTGAATAAGGCAGAGTAATGGGTGATGCTGCAATAGGCTGTGAGAGTAGCGTGCTGAATGATGGGAGTAGTAGTGATACTGAAGATGAGATGCTGGGTAGAATGAGACTTGAATGAAATACTTGCTGTTGATGATTAGAGAAGATGATGATGAGAGGAACTGAAGAATGACTGAAGAATCGACACCCAGATGAGAATCTTGAGACTTGAGACAGGAACACAGCCAGTGGACTGGAGCAGCAGAGCACACGCAGGTCTCTCTCTTAGCAGGGAGAGAGGACAGACACACAACCTATTCCCTATGGGATAGGAGATAGACTGAGGTAGAACAGGAAGTCACATGGTAAACCCCAGCCAAAAGCTCGATGACCATTGGAGTTACCATGGAAGCAGGGCACAGTCACGTGACATCCAGCCATTGCATCATCACACCATTAGGCATATACAGAGAAATATACATGAGAAGTACCATACTTGAACACTAGGGGGCGACATAATACCATTAGACACTGATACCTGAATATACATGCAATAAATGAATGGAATAGCAGACCTGAATACTGAGAGGGGTAACACAATGCACGCAGTTTTCAGTGGACCATAGCTTTCCAGAACAGAACTGGTTATAATACAAGTGCGAACATGAGAAGGGCTGTTCTGGGACACTGCACAGATAACACTGGGCACGTCTCATAGACACAATAAAGCAGATTACAGGTTTTTAGCCTTTTCATTTTTTTTAAGTTTTCCAAACCGTCTTGACTTTTACCTTTGTGTTGATTTTGACGAGTAGGTAAGAAAGGTGGAATAATAAATGACCGTCAGCAGAAAGAGCAAATTCTACAAAATAGATGGAAGTCGCAATGTAATTATAGATAATAAACGTCAGAAATCGTTATAGCGGTCGGCCCAGAAAAAAATAAAACAAAAAGACAATAAAGGAAACAAAGCAGAAAAGCAGAATCTGAAGAGGCAACCGGGCAGAATAAGGTCACCTGCACGTAATACAAACCGCGGTGGACGATCAAGGTGGCCGGGATGAACGTCATATAAAAGCTAAGGGGGGAATAGACTAACGGCCCGTGTGGCCCTATGGACGTTCTATCACAGAACACAGCAGTGTGAACAAGGACTAAGAAGCAGATGCCAGCGAGGACAATGAATAACGTTAGATACGCCGCTCCCTGTGATTGCAGAGTAATTGCCGGATGGATAATGTTTTATATCGCACTAGAATTTAATTTGCGCGTCAGTAAAGTGGATAGATTATAGCGTTATATTTATTTATGTCACCGGCTTTAAATCTGGATTTTCTCTGTTAAAGGTTCCTCTAAATAAGATGAAATGTAAGTTGTTTCTTTCAGATCCCGGCGAGTTACCTAGCAACCAGCCGGAGAATATATGCAGAACTATACTATTATGTATGTCAACAGCGAGCGCAAAAAGAAACGAGCGACGAGAGAAAATCTCATGTCACATAGAAAGAAGCGCAATCGTCTCGGGACCGGGGACGGTGCTCGCTCTAACTGACCCACCCAGGTGCCTATATACATCTATGGGAGGCAGGGGCAGAATAGAATGTGAGCAGTCTGGGCGGCCGCCTGGACACTGCACATCACTGGGGGCGATTCTAGGTTTTCTGCTGCCTAAGCCAAAACGTTAAATGATGCCAAAAGTGCCAACACCCTGCCAGTCCCCACACTGCCTCATCACCCTCCCAGTGCCCACACTGCCCCATCACCCTGCCAGTGCCCACACTGCCCCATCACCCTGCCAGTGCCCACACTGCCCCATCACCCTCCCAGTGCCCACACTGCCCCATCACCCTGCCAGTGCCCACACTGCCCCATCACCCTCCCAGTGCCCACACTGCCTCATCACCCTGCCAGTGCCCACACTGCCCCATCACCCTGCCAGTGCCCACACTGCCCCATCACCCTGCCAGTGCCCACACTGCCCCATCACCCTGCCAGTGCCCACACTGCCTCATCACCCTGCCAGTGCCCACACTGCCTCATCACCCTCCCAGTGCCCACACTGCCCCATCACCCTGCCAGTGCCCACACTGCCCCATCACCCTGCCAGTGCCCACACTGCCCCATCACCCTGCCAGTGCCCACACTGCCTCATCACCCTGCCAGTGCCCACACTGCCCATCACCCTCCCAGTGCCCACACTGCCCCATCACCCTGCCAGTGCCCACACTGCCCCATCACCCTGCCAGTGCCCACACTGCCCCATCACCCTCCCAGTGCCCACACTGCCCCATCACCCTGCCAGTGCCCACACTGCCCCATCACCCTGCCAGTGCCCACACTGCCTCATCACCCTGCCAGTGCCCACACTGCCTCATCACCCTCCCAGTGCCCACACTGCCCCATCACCCTGCCAGTGCCCACACTGCCCCATCACCCTGCCAGTGCCCACACTGCCCCATCACCCTGCCAGTGCCCACACTGCCTCATCACCCTGCCAGTGCCCACACTGCCCCATCACCCTCCCAGTGCCCACACTGCCCCATCACCCTGCCAGTGCCCACACTGCCCCATCACCCTGCCAGTGCCCACACTGCCCCATCACCCTCCCAGTGCCCACACTGCCCCATCACCCTGCCAGTGCCCACACTGCCCCATCACCCTGCCAGTGCCCACACTGCCTCATCACCCTCCCAGTGCCCACACTTCCCCATCACCCTGCCAGTGCCCACACTGCCCCATCACCCTGCCAGTGCCCACACTGCCCCATCACCCTCCCAGTGCCCACACTGCCCCATCACCCTGCCAGTGCCCACACTGCCCCATCACCCTCCCAGTGCCCACACTGCCTCATCACCCTCCCAATGCCCACACTGCCCCATCACCCTCCCAGTACCCACACTGCCTCATCACCCTCCCAGTGCCCACACTTCCCCATCACCCTGCCAGTGCCCACACTGCCTCATCACCCCCCAATGCCCACACTGCCTCATCACCCTCCCAGTGCCCACACTGCCTCATCACCCTCCCAGTGCCTACACTGCCTCATCACCCTCCCAGTGCCCACACTGCCTCATCACCCTCCCAGTGCCCACACTGCCTCATCACCCCCTAATGCCCACACTGCCTCATCACCCTCCCAGTGCCCACACTGCCTCATCACCCCCCAGTGCCCACACTGCCCCATCACCCTGCCAGTGCCTACACTGCCTCATCACCCTGCCAGTGCCCACACTGCCCCATCACCCTCCCAGTGCCCACACTGCCCCATCACCCTGCCAGTGCCCACACTGCCCCATCACCCTGCCAGTGCCCACACTGCCCCATCACCCTCCCAGTGCCCACACTGCCCCATCACCCTGCCAGTGCCCACACTGCCCCATCACCCTGCCAGTGCCCACACTGCCTCATCACCCTCCCAGTGCCCACACTTCCCCATCACCCTGCCAGTGCCCACACTGCCTCATCACCCTCCCAATGCCCACACTGCCCCATCACCCTGCCAGTGCCCACACTGCCCCATCACCCTCCCAGTGCCCACACTGCCCCATCACCCTCCCAGTGCCCACACTGCCTCATCACCCTCCCAATGCCCACACTGCCTCATCACCCTCCCAGTGTCCACACTGACCCATCGCCCCCCCAGTGCCCACACTGCCTCATCACCCTGCCAGTGCCCACACTGCCCCATCACCCTCCCAGTGCCCACACTGCCCCATCACCCTGCCAGTGCCCACACTGCCCCATCACCCTGCCAGTGCCCACACTGCCTCATCACCCCCCAATGCCCACACTGCCTCATCACCCTCCCAGTGCCCACACTGCCTCATCACCCTCCCAGTGCCCACACTGCCTCATCACCCCCCAATGCCCACACTGCCCCATCACCCTGCCAGTGCCCACACTGCCCCATCACCCTCCCAGTGCCCACACTGCCCCATCACCCTGCCAGTGCCCACACTGCCCCATCACCCTCCCAGTGCCCACACTGCCCCATCACCCTGCCAGTGCCCACACTGCCCCATCACCCTGCCAGTGCCCACACTGCCCCATCACCCTCCCAGTGCCCACACTGCCTCATCACCCTCCCAATGCCCACACTGCCCCATCACCCTCCCAGTACCCACACTGCCTCATCACCCTCCCAGTGCCCACACTTCCCCATCACCCTCCCAGTGCCCACACAGCCCCATCACCCTCCCAGTGCCCACACTGACCCATCGCCCCCCCAGTGCCCACACTGCCTCATCACCCTCCCAGTGCCCACACTGCCTCATCACCCCCTAATGCCCACACTGCCTCATCACCCTCCCAGTGCCCACACTGCCTCATCACCCCCCAGTGCCCACACTGCCCCATCACCCTGCCAGTGCCTACACTGCCTCATCACCCTGCCAGTGCCCACACTGCCCCATCACCCTCCCAGTGCCCACACTGCCCCATCACCCTGCCAGTGCCCACACTGCCCCATCACCCCCTAATGCTCACACTGCCTCATCACCCTGCCAGTGCCCACACTGCCCCATCACCCTCCCAGTGCCCACACTGCCCCATCAACCCCCCAGTGTCAACATCGTCCCATCACCCCCCCAGTGTCAACATCGTCCCATCACCCCACCCCCAGTGCCCACAATTTGGGGAAAACTGACTCAGAGCCTCAAAACTGCCTGAAAGTAGAGAAAAACTCCACCCCAAAAAATGCCATGTGTGTAAGGCCGATCATAAACGTCCACTGACCTCCCGCTAACATCTGGCCACTGGCGTTATTATTGGCGTTTTTCTAACATTTTGAGGCAGCGTGAACCAACCTCAGCAGGATAGATTCTTCTCACCTGATGTTTTATTTCATTTAAATGGATTATCCAGTGCTTCAAAAACACGGCCACTTTCTTCCAGAGACAGCGCTGCTCTTGTCTCCTGGTCTGGTGTGGTTTGCAATTAAAGGGGTTGTTCACCAAAAATATATTTCTTTCAAATCAACTGTTGCCAGAGAGTTGTAATTTACTTCTATATAAAAATTTCTAGTCTTTCAGTACTTATCAGCCGCTGTATGTCCAGCAGGAAGTGGTGTATTCTCTCCAGTCTGACACAGTGCTCTCTGCTGCCACCTCTGTCCATGTCAGGAACTGTCCAGAGCAGCAGCAAATCCCCATAGAAAACCTCTCCTGCTCTGGACAGTTCCTGACATGGACAGAGGTGGCAGCAGAGAGCATTGTGTCAGACTGGAGAGAATACACCACTTCCTGCAGGACATACAGCGGCTGATAAGTACTGAAAGACTAGAAATTTTTATATAGAAGTAAATTACAAATCTCTGGCACTTTCTGGCACTAGTTGATTTGATATATTTTTTGTGTACTAACCCTTTAAGCGCCATTCACTGCAATGGAACCTGCAAAACCTGCACCCAAACTGGAGACAAGAACGGTGCTGCCTCTGGAAGAAAGCGGCCATGTTTTTGTAGCGCTGGAGAACCCCTTTAAGTTTGTGACATGCCAGTCTGAATAAATCCCCCTAATATCTGTATTAGAGACGTATAGAAGGTTCCGGCTTCCTCGTCAGGATGTTTTCAGTCGCGCTGCTCCGCTTTACTGATCCCGCCTGCAGAGTCCTGGGGATGTTGTTTTTGGAGGGATAACAGATGGAAATAATAATAATAAATCCATCTCTGTAGGTTTGTCGCTTTGTGTTGGAGTCGCACAGTGTGAAGAAGAAGACGAGGAGCTATTTACATTCCGCCAGGCGAGTAAACACGAAAAACAAACACGCCGCCTCCGACAACGCATCAATGTTATTTGCATTTACTAACAAGGTTTCTGTAAGAGGACGCCAGGGCCACAGGTGACTTAAAGTGACGGCGTTCCATCGATACGGCGCATTATCCCTCACACATTCATCATCTATAGACCCTGCGAGCTGCGGGGAAGGCGATTCACGCCGCAGCGGTATTTGCCGCCTATCAGCCACGTCAGTCATATTGGACGAGTGATAAGGATTTACGTGGGACCGAGGGGAATATAGCGGCAGATACCAGGTCCCTGGACTCCGAGTGGTCCGGCGTCACGTGTAACCATCTCCCATGTGCTTCTCTTCATTGCATGATGTATCCCCTCTTCTCCGTCACCCCCAGATCTCTCTATGTAAGGCCGGGGCGTTCACACTGCGTTTGGTAATCTCTTTTTAGACAGAAAACTGATGAAAAAACTGATGCTTTCCTGTGCATCCATTTTGATCCATTTTTCCACGGGCCGGGACAGTCATCCCAATGCTTTTCCCTATGACACGCACCTGTTTTACTTTCAATGCTGTTTCCTCAACAGTGGGAGGGGCTTATTAGGAGGGGCGTGTCCTCCCACAATCCTGCAGAAATACTACAATAAATGCAAATGTAAGTAACATTTTTGGAGCATCTTACCCCAATGTACTGTATGTTAAATGACCCCCAAATTGCTTAGAGAAGCCCCCCCCCCCCCCGGTTCGTTTGTTTATTGCACATCATCATCTCGGTTGAATAGATATGTCCTCAATCACATGGTCTATGTACGCACTGCGCCATTCTGCATAATAATAGGTCACATTGTTATTCACTTGGATGGTGTTTGTGAGATTTAACCATTTTCCCTCCTCCAATCCTTGCACCCCAGTATTACACACTCACCGCCTCTCTCCTCCCCTGAGGCTGCATTCACACAAAAAACACCTGCGGCCAGATGTTAGCTGGGAATCAATGGAAGTTCATCATTTCCCCTGCACACATGGTCTTTTTTTATTGCCATTTTTGCAGCTCTGCCGCCAATTTTGCAAAAGGTGTTTTTTTCAGCAAACTGCGGCAGTTTTCTCCCATAGACTTTAATAGAAGTCCTCAGCTCCACTAAGAAACGCCTTGACCTATGCATATGGCGGTTTTAAGTGGCGCTTTTCAGGCAGAAAAATTCCACTACCTGGTCCCCAGTGGGTTAACTTAACTCCCTATAGACAAGACTGTGGTCCAGGGGGTGACAGTCTGGTCCACAGGGGGTTAAATGAGTCCCCTATGGGGGGGGGGTAACTTAACCTCCAGTCTTCTCCGCAGGGACAACGCTTCTGTCGCCGATTGGCTGAGCTAACACTGAAGCATTGTCATCTCAGCCAATCAGCAGTGTGCCAGGCTCCGCTGAAGATAGAAGACGTTGCGATATCATCTTCTCCCCACAGCACTGCACCCATCCCAGGAAGGAAGGGGGGTAATTAACCCCTTCCTTGCTGGGATGGGTACATTGTAAAATCAATGTGGACCCCATGGGGTTAAGTGAGGATGCCATGCATCCCCTGGGGGCCACATTGTTCAGTCTGGCACACAAAGGTTTAGGTGTGGATCCATACTTAACCCCTTGTGTGGCAAACTGTAAGCAGCATCTACTGTAAGGTGCAGAACACCTGTCACAATGATAGGTGTTCTGCTTGTGGCCTTTGTTTTGTGTGTTTTTTAAATATCGGTATCCTGTTTATTACGTGGGACTATGCCAATAAACAGCGTTGTTTTTATTTAAATGAGATGGTCAGCGAGGGGTGTGGGGGTGTTCTTTTTTACTTTTCTCCATTGTGTTGTGTTTTATCTTATTTCAGACTTAGTAGTGGAAGCTGTCTGATAGACGGGAATCCATTACAAAGTCATGGCCGCTGTAAAGTAGCTAACACTAACCCCCCAATGTTACCCAAGTACCCAATGCCACCAGGGGTACTGGGAGGGGCTGGGTACCAGGAGCGGCAGCAGGCTGGTATTATTAGGCTGGGGAGGGTGAAAAGAATTATTGCCCGCTCAGCCAATCAGTGACTTACTGGTGAGAAGGCAATCACAGTCTGCGGCATTGCAGCTGTAAGGGCTGGGTACATGATATCATCCAGCGGCCATCAGCAGGAGCCAGGAGCAGCGTTACAGAGGCACAGGGACAGGTAAGCTTACATTGTTTATTATTTTCCCGCACTCCTCTGCTTTCCTACATTTTTTTTAATTGGTGAGACCTTAAAGAGACTCTGTCAGCAGGTGTATGGGGTCCTATCTCAGGGTCAGCAGGTTATGGCGTCCTATCTCGGGGTCAGCAGGTTATGGCGTCCTATCTCAGGGTCAGCAGGTGTATGGCGTCCTATCTCAGGGTCAGCAGGTGTATGGGGTCCTATCTCAGGGTCAGCAGGGTTATGGCGTCCTATCTCAGGTCAGTAGGTGTATGGTGTCCTATCTCAGGGTCAGCAGGGTTATGGCGTCCTATCTCAGGTCAGTAGGGTTATGGCGTCCTATCTCAGGGTCAGCAGGTGTATGGGGTCCTATCTCAGGGTCAGCAGGGTTATGGCGTCCTATCTCAGGTCAGTAGGGTTATGGCGTCCTATCTCAGGGTCAGCAGGTGTATGGCGTCCTATCTCAGGGTCAGCAGGTTATGGCCTCCTATCTCAGGGTCAGCAGGTTATGGCGTCCTATCTCAGGGTCAGCAGGGTTATGGCGTCCTATCTCAGGGTCAGGAGGTGTATGGCGTCCTATCTCAGGGTCAGCAGGGTTATGGCCTCCTATCTCAGGGTCAGCAGGTGTATGGCGTCCTATCTCAGGGTCAGCAGGTGTATGGCCTCCTATCTCAGGGTCAGCAGGTGTATGGCGTCCTATCTCAGGGTCAGCAGGGTTATGGCGTCCTATGTCAGGGTCAGCAGGTGTATGGCGTCCTATCTCAGGGTCAGCAGGTGTATGGCGTCCTATCTCAGGGTCAGCAGGGTTATGGCGTCCTATCTCAGGGTCAGCAGGGTTATGGCGTCCTACCTCAGGGTCAGCAGGTGTATGGGGTCCTACCTCAGGGTCAGCAGGTGTATGGCGTCCTATCTCAGGGTCAGCAGGTTATGGCGTCCTATCTCAGGGTCAGCAGGTGTATGGCGTCCTATCTCAGGGTCAGCAGGGTTATGGCGTCCTATCTCAGGGTCAGCAGGTTATGGCGTCCTATCTCAGGGTCAGCAGGGTTATGGCGTCCTATCTCAGGGTCAGCAGGTGTATGGCGTCCTATCTCAGTGTCAGCAGGTTATGGCGTCCTATCTCAGGGTCAGCAGGGTTATGGCGTCCTATCTCAGGGTCAGCAGGTGTATGGCGTCCTATCTCAGGGTCAGCAGGTTATGGCGTCCTATCTCAGGGTCAGCAGGGTTATGGCGTCCTATCTCAGGGTCAGCAGGGTTATGGCGTCCTATCTCAGGGTCAGCAGGGTTATGGCGTCCTATCTCAGGGTCAGCAGGTTATGGCGTCCTATCTCAGGGTCAGCAGGTGTATGGCGTCCTATCTCAGGGTCAGCAGGTTATGGCGTCCTATCTCAGGGTCAGCAGGTTATGGCGTCCTATCTCAGGGTCAGCAGGTTATGGCGTCCTATCTCAGGGTGGTGTAAACTAATGACACAGAAGCTGGGCAGAATGATGGATAACTTACACTGATCCGTGCAGCATTTCTGTCCCTAGTTTATGCTGCCCTCATTTAAGGTGGAATAAACCTAGTGACAGATTCCCTTTAATAATTACATGAACCCATTAAGGTGCCTGGTAGATGCCTTTTAAAGAGAGAATGCCAACTACTCGTAATGAAAGTAAGCACCAGCGCTGGCCGATTACCAAGCCATTTTCCCTGTACCTGAACGTCATTGTTAAAGTGGCAAGTCCATGCTGCAATTTTCTCCTAGGTTGCTATTTGGCAGATCTATGAGTATATCTGAGTGTGATTGTAGCGTATGTTACTGGGTGCGCTGACCCCAACCTGTCGGTGTAGCAGGACGTGTTTCCATAGCCGAGCACCTGCAGCAGCTTCCTAATTGGTTAATTATTATAGCGGTACAATATAATGGGCCTAAACGATGCCGTCCCCTGATAGATAGAACCGAATGTTTATGAGCCGCCTCTTCTTATACCGCACTCTGCAACCTGGAAACAAGAAACCTCTTTAACCTTAAACATAACCTTGTTCATCCCCAAAATAAGAGAAACAAGCAGGTCTGAGCATCCAAGCTGAACGTTACACGTCTACCGGGAGCCGCAGGACCGGAGCACCGGCAATAATCCGGATACTGCAGCCATAATGAGGGCATTAGGGTAATTGAGGGACGTCGCCTGACCTCTAACCTTTACGCTTCCCTGTAAATACAGAAGGGACCGCAGCAAATTACAGATATTCGCCATTAGGAAGAAATCGTTCCTGTGAGCAGAGAACGGCCGGATACACGGGGTCTTTTGGATATATCTGTATTATTCTCTCTAAAGCTTTGTATGATACAGTATAGAAACTATAGAGCTAAATGGCGCAGTGCCGGGTTTCTCAAAGATCCTGAGGTCAAGTAAATTATTACTGGAAATGAAGGCTGGGTAACTAGTAGGAGGGGACAGTGCAAAATGTGAACCCCTCGAAGGACCAGGACGTTTTTCACATAATGCTATTGGAGAAAATTATAGTATTTTAGTTCTGGGCACAGAGCCCAGAAAGCACAGACGAGCCCAGAGTGCACAGAGCCCAGAGTGCACAGAGCCCAGAGCGCACAGAGCCCAGAGTGCACAGAGCCCAGAGTGCACAGAGCCCAGAGTGCACAGACAGAGCCCAGAGTGCACAGACAGAGCCCAGAGTGCACAGACAGAGCCCAGAGTGCACAGAGCCCAGAGTGCACAGAGCCCAGAGCGCACAGAGCCCAGAGCGCACAGAGCCCAGAGCGCACAGAGCCCAGAGCGCACAGAGCCCAGAGTGCACAGACAGAGCCCAGAGTGCACAGAGCCCAGAGTGCACAGACAGAGCCCAGAGTGCACAGACAGAGCCCAGAGTGCACAGACAGAGCCCAGAGTGCACAGACGAGCCCAGAGTGCACAGAGCCCAGAGTCCACAGAGCCCAGAGTGCACAGAGCCCAGAGTGCACAGACAGAGCCCAGAGTGCACAGACGAGCCCAGAGTGCACAGAGCCCAGAGTCCACAGAGCCCAGAGTGCACAGAGCCCAGAGTCCACAGAGCCCAGAGTGCACAGACGAGCCCAGAGTGCACAGAGCCCAGAGCGCACAGAGCCCAGAGTGCACAGAGCCCAGAGTGCACAGAGCCCAGAGAGAACAGAGCCCAGAGTCCACAGAGCCCAGAGCGCACAGAGCCCAGAGTCCACAGAGCCCAGAGCGCACAGAGCCCAGAGTGCACAGAGCCCAGAGTGCACAGACGAGCCCAGAGTGCACAGAGCCCAGAGTGCACAGAGCCCAGAGCGCACAGAGCCCAGAGTCCACAGAGCCCAGAGTGCACAGAGCCCAGAGTCCACAGAGCCCAGAGTGCACAGAGCCCAGAGTGCACAGAGCCCAGAGTCCACAGAGCCCAGAGTGCACAGACAGAGCCCAGAGTGCACAGACGAGCCCAGAGTGCACAGACAGAGCCCAGAGCGCACAGAGCCCAGAAAGCACAGAGCCCAGAGCGCACAAACGAGCCCAGAGTGCACAGAGCCCAGAGTGCACAGAGCCCAGAGCCCAGAGTGCACAGAGCCCAGAGCGCACAGAGCCCAGAGCGCACAGAGCCCAGAGTGCACAGACAGAGCCCAGAGCGCACAGAGCCAAGAGTGCACAGAGCCCAGAGAGCACAGAGCCCAGAGCGCACAGAGCCCAGAGTGCAAAGAGCCCAGAGCGCACAGAGCCCAGAGTCCACAGAGCCCAGAGCGCACAGAGCCCAGAGTCCACAGAGCCCAGAGCGCACAGAGCCCAGAGTGCACAGACAGAGCCCAGAGTCCACAGACAGAGCCCAGAGTCCACAGACAGAGCCCAGAGTCCACAGAGCCCAGAGTGCACAGACGAGCCCAGAGTGCACAGACAGAGCCCAGAGTGCACAGAGCCCAGAGTGCACAGAGCCCAGAGTGCACAGAGCCCAGAGTGCACAGACGAGCCAAGAGTGCACAGAGCCCAGAGTCCACAGAGCCCAGAGTGCACAGACGAGCCCAGAGTGCACAGAGCCCAGAGTCCACAGAGCCCAGAGTGCACAGAGCCCAGAGTGCACAGAGCCCAGAGTGCACAGAGCCCAGAGCGCACAGACAGAGCCCAGAGTGCACAGACAGAGCCCAGAGTCCACAGACAGAGCCCAGAGTGCACAGAGCCCAGAGTGCACAGACAGAGCCCAGAGTGCACAGACAGAGCCCAGAGTGCACAGAGCCCAGAGCGCACAGAGCCCAGAGCGCACAGAGCCCAGAGCGCACAGAGCCCAGAGTGCAAAGAGCCCAGAGCGCACAGAGCCCAGAGTCCACAGAGCCCAGAGCGCACAGAGCCCAGAGTGCACAGACAGAGCCCAGAGTCCACAGACAGAGCCCAGAGTCCACAGACAGAGCCCAGAGTCCACAGAGCCCAGAGTGCACAGACGAGCCCAGAGTGCACAGACAGAGCCCAGAGTGCACAGACAGAGCCCAGAGTCCACAGAGCCCAGAGTGCACAGACGAGCCCAGAGTGCACAGACAGAGCCCAGAGTGCACAGACAGAGCCCAGAGTGCACAGAGCCCAGAGTGCACAGAGCCCAGAGTGCACAGACAGAGCCCAGAGTGCACAGAGCCCAGAGTGCACAGAGCCCAGAGCGCACAGAGCCCAGCTTCGAGCACCGAGCCCAGAGTGCACAGAGCCCAGAGTGCACAGACAGAGCCCAGAGTGCACAGAGCCCAGAGTACACAGAGCCCAGAGTGCACAGACGAGCCCAGAGTGCACAGAGCCCAGAGTCCACAGAGCCCAGAGTGCACAGAGCCCAGAGTGCACAGAGCCCAGAGTGCACAGAGCCCAGAGCGCACAGACAGAGCCCAGAGTGCACAGACAGAGCCCAGAGTCCACAGACAGAGCCCAGAGTGCACAGAGCCCAGAGTGCACAGACAGAGCCCAGAGTGCACAGACAGAGCCCAGAGTGCACAGAGCCCAGAGCGCACAGAGCCCAGAGCGCACAGAGCCCAGAGCGCACAGAGCCCAGAGTGCAAAGAGCCCAGAGCGCACAGAGCCCAGAGTCCACAGAGCCCAGAGCGCACAGAGCCCAGAGTGCACAGACAGAGCCCAGAGTCCACAGACAAGAGCCCAGAGTCCACAGACAGAGCCCAGAGTCCACAGAGCCCAGAGTGCACAGACGAGCCCAGAGTGCACAGACAGAGCCCAGAGTGCACAGACAGAGCCCAGAGTCCACAGAGCCCAGAGTGCACAGACGAGCCCAGAGTGCACAGACAGAGCCCAGAGTGCACAGACAGAGCCCAGAGTGCACAGAGCCCAGAGTGCACAGAGCCCAGAGTGCACAGACAGAGCCCAGAGTGCACAGAGCCCAGAGTGCACAGAGCCCAGAGCGCACAGAGCCCAGCTTCGAGCACCGAGCCCAGAGTGCACAGAGCCCAGAGTGCACAGACAGAGCCCAGAGTGCACAGAGCCCAGAGTACACAGAGCCCAGAGTGCACAGACAGAGCCCAGAGTGCACAGAGCCCAGAGTGCACAGAGCCCAGAGCGCACAGAGCCCAGCTTCGAGCACCGAGCCCAGAGTCCACAGAGCCCAGAGTGCACAGACAGAGCCCAGAGTCCACAGAGCCCAGAGTGCACAGAGCCCAGAGTGCACAGAGCCCAGAGTGCACAGAGCCCAGAGTCCACAGAGCCCAGAGCGCACAGAGCCCAGAGTGCACAGAGCCCAGAGTACACAGAGCCCAGAGTACACAGAGCCCAGAGTCCACAGAGCCCAGAGTGCACAGACAGAGCCCAGAGTCCACAGAGCCCAGAGTGCACAGAGCCCAGAGTGCACAGAGCCCAGAGTGCACAGAGCCCAGAGTCCACAGAGCCCAGAGTCCACAGAGCCCAGAGTGCACAGAGCCCAGAGTGCACAGACAGAGCCCAGAGTGCACAGACAGAGCCCAGAGTCCACAGAGCCCAGAGTGCACAGAGCCCAGAGTGCACAGACAGAGCCCAGAGTGCACAGACAGAGCCCAGAGTGCACAGAGCCCAAAGTACACAGAGCCCAGAGTGCACAGACAGAGCTCAGAGTACACAGAGCCCAGAGTGCACAGAGCCCAGAGTGCACAGACAGAGCCCAGAGTCCACAGAGCCCAGAGTGCACAGAGCCCAGAGTGCACAGACAGAGCCCAGAGTGCACAGACAGAGCCCAGAGTGCACAGAGCCCAGAGCGCACAGAGCCCAGAGTGCACAGAGCCCAGAGCGCACAGAGCCCAGCTTCCAGCACCGAGCCCAGAGTGCACAGAGCCCAGAGTGCACAGAGCCCAGAGTCCACAAAGCCCAGAGTGCACAGAGCCCAGAGTGCACAGAGCCCAGAGTCCACAGAGCCCAGAGTGCACAGAGCCCAGAGTGCACAGACAGAGCCCAGAGTGCACAGACAGAGCCCAGAGTGCACAGACAGAGCCCAGAGTGCACAGACAGAGCCCAGAGTCCACAGAGCCCAGAGTGCACAGAGCCCAGAGTGCACAGACAGAGCCCAGAGTCCACAGAGCCCAGAGTGCACAGACAGAGCCCAGAGTGCACAGACAGAGCCCAGAGTGCACAGAGCCCAGAGTACACAGAGCCCAGAGTGCACAGACAGAGCCCAGAGTACACAGAGCACAGAGCCCAGAGTCCACAGAGCCCAGAGTCCACAGAGCCCAGAGTGCACAGACAGAGCCCAGAGTCCACAGACAGAGCCCAGAGTGCACAGAGCCCAGAGTGCACAGAGCCCAGAGTGCACAGACGAGCCCAGAGTGCACAGAGCCCAGAGTCCACAGAGCCCAGAGTGCACAGATGAGCCCAGAGTGCACAGAGCCCAGAGTCCACAGAGCCCAGAGTGCACAGAGCCCAGAGCGCACAGACAGAGCCCAGAGTGCACAGACAGAGCCCAGAGTCCACAGACAGAGCCCAGAGTGCACAGAGCCCAGAGTGCACAGACAGAGCCCAGAGTGCACAGACAGAGCCCAGAGCGCACAGAGCCCAGAGAGAACAGAGCCCAGAGTGCACAGAGCCCAGAGTGCACAGAGCCCAGAGCGCACAGAGCCCAGAATGCACAGAGCCCAGAGAGAACAGAGCCCAGAGAGAACAGAGCCCAGAACGCACAGACAGAGCCCAGAGCGCACAGAGCCCAGAGTGCACAGAGCCCAGAGTGCACAGAGCCCTGAGGCCATGTGGCCAATGTATGGATCATAACCAGATGTCACTACGTGTCCAGCCTGACCAGTCCACTTGGAGCTTTGCCAGAATACCATTTCTATGATATAAGTTGTACTGGGTGTAACAAGATTTAGTCATCAAATTGTATATATTCATGTCCAAAATGGTATATAAGGCGGGGGATTTAGGTGTTTTTTTTTTGCACAACTTAACATCTACAAGACTGCATCCTTCCATGCTGGACATCTGAGACTCGTCTACCCCACCTCAGGACTTCACCCAATGAGGTCCTATGTTCTTCAGGCCGCTACGACCTCCATTGGACTCCAAAGACTTGAAACCTCAGAGACATTCATGAGCCTTTTGTAAGACGTCTCCTGTATTATTATTATTATTATTATTATTATTATTATTATTATTATTACTGTCCTCCTCATATAACTTTTGTGAAGAATTAAATCCATCATATTTTGCCTCCAAGAGATTGGAATCTTCATTCTGAGCCACCACCTCGCGCTGACGCTTTCCTATTCTATGTGTTCAGATATGCAGGTGTCACGGCCGCGGCGGCGTCCCGTGCTCCGGGCCGCCGCCGCGACCTCCCTCCATCTCATGCAGCTGCCGGGGTCCCTGTGCAGGGACCCGGCGCTGCTACTCGTTCGGCCCCGGGGGGCGCCTCACCTCTCCACGCTCCTGTCTCTCGCTGTGCCGGCCGGCGCGCGCGTCCCCGCCTCCTAGGGCGCGCGCGCGCCGGCTGTCTCAGATTTAAAGGGGCAGTGCGCTCCTAATTGGTAGTTGCACCCAATCACTCCCCTATAAATCCCAGCATGCCCTGTCCCCTGTGTTGGAGCCTCTACATGCTTCCCATAGCGTTTGGCCCAGCTCCCTGTTGTTCCTGTGTCCTGTCCGTTACCTGGTCCCAAGTCCCTGTTCCTGAGTCCTGTCCGTTACCTGGTCCCAAGTACCCGTTCCTGGTTCCTGTTCCCCTGTCACTCCACCTGTTCCCGTGTCCAGCCTGTCACGTGCTCTCTCATCTGCAGACTATTGCCTGTGCCATCTCCTGCCACGCCTCGCCTGCCGACACCAGCAACCAAGCCAGGGGTAGCGACCTGGGGGTCGCCTGCCGCAGCAAGTCCATCCCGCCTTGCGGCGGGCTCTGGTGAAAACCAGCGGCCCCTTAGACTCCGCTCCCTGGTGAGGTTTGTGCCATCGCTGGTGCCGGTCCAGTGGATCCACTACTCCGGGCGTTACAGTAGGCTCCAACCATGGATCCCGGCGAGGTGCCTGATATCCGTGAGGTAGCCCGAGTGGTCGCCCTACAGGCTCAACAGATCCAGCAACAGTCACAGCTGATCCAACAACTGACTGCAGCCGTACAGCAGCATACCACAGCTCAGCAGTCATCACCCCCGGCAACCTCTTCAAAACTACGACTGGCTCTCCCAAGTAAATATGGAGGTGACCCCAAGTTGTGCAGAGGATTCCTGACCCAGTGCACTATGTATATCGAACTTTTAAGCAGTCAGTTTGCCACCGAGCGCTCTAAAGTGGCTTTCATTATCAGCCTATTGGAAGGTCGAGCTCTGGCCTGGGCCACACCACTATGGGACCGTAACGATCCGGTTGCTGCCAATTTCCGAATCTTCCTGGACGAGTTCCGCTCTGTCTTTGAGGAACCTGTCCGTGCGTCTTCAGCTGAGACTGCTCTTCTCAATCTATCCCAAGGTACTTCCTCCGTTGGTGACTACGCCATCCGGTTCCGCACCCTGGCTGCGGAGCTAGACTGGAATGAGGCCGCTCTGATTGCCACCTTTAAAAAGGGCCTGTCCAGTCAAGTGAAGGATGTGCTCGCTGCCCGGGACCTGCCTACCTCCCTGAACGAACTTATCCTACTAGCTACCAGAGTCTACACCAGGTTCGCCGAGAGAGAGGAGGAGGTCCGGCAAGGACGGCGTCTGAGTCTGCCCCGTCGCCATCCCCGGCTGGCACCGGTGTTCCAGAATCCCGTGGCTCCCATGTCTCAGTCGCCTCCAGAGGTTCCTATGCAGGTGGAACGTGCTCGCCTGACGACTGATGAGAGGAACCGTCGACTGGCCCAAAATCTCTGCCTCTATTGCGGTGGCGCGGATCACTATCGGCAGAGATGTCCCCAACGCCCTCAGCGTCCGGGAAACGCTCGCACCTAGGTCCGGTGGGAGAGGCCTCCCTAGGTGTGAATGCCACCTCTCCAAGGTTGACTATGCCCGTCTCTATCCAGACACCCTCAGGGCAAGTTTTTTCAGTCTACTGCCCTCATCGACTCTGGCTCTGCTGGCAGTTTCATCTCTGCTTCGTTGGTCCAAAGATGGCGGCTACCCGTTATCCAGCTTGCCCAACCCCGGTCTATCTCTTCGGTTACGGGGGAGATTCTTTCCGAAGCTGTGTACAGCCAGACGGCACCCCTAGTCCTCCAGGTGGGCGCCTTACATCAGGAGAAGATCTCCTTCTATGTCTTGCGCCACTCCTCTTCCAACCTCCTGCTGGGTCTTCCTTGGCTGCAATTCCATACCCTAAGCTGGACTGGAGAACTGGGGAGGTTCTCAGCTGGGGTCAGGACTGTCTTAACCGGTGTCTGAGATCTCCTCAACCCAAGTGCTCTACAAGGTCACCTGCTTGTGTCAAGCCTCTATCCGGGCTACCGGAGGACTACCAAGACTTTGTCGATGTTTTCTCGGCCAAGGAGGCAGACTCACTACCACCCCATCGGGCCTATGATTGCCCTATAGACCTCCTTCCAGGGGCTTCTCCTCCACGTGGTCGAGTATACCCTCTCTCTGTGCCCGAGACTGAAGCCATGTCCTCCTACATCCAGGAGAACTTACAAAAGGGCTTCATCCGTAAATCCACGTCTCCAGCTGGCGCCGGATTTTTCTTTGTTCAGAAGAAGGACGGTTCCCTCCGCCCATGCATAGACTATCGGGGCTTAAATAAGGTGACTGTTAAGAACCGCTATCCTCTTCCGCTTATTCCGGAATTATTCGACCGTCTTCGTGGAGCTAAGATCTTCTCCAAGCTGGATCTCAGGGGAGCGTATAACTTGGTCCGAATTCGTAAAGGAGACGAATGGAAGACCGCTTTCAACACCAGGGATGGGCACTACGAATATCTGGTCATGCCATTCGGCCTATGCAATGCCCCAGCGGTCTTCCAGGAATTCGTGAACGATATCTTCCGAGACCTCCTCTATGTCTGCGTCATTGTCTATTTGGATGACATTTTGGTCTTCTCCCCGGACCAGCAGACTCATGTGGCACAAGTGCGTCAGGTTCTACGAAGACTACGGGCCAATCATCTATACGCCAAGCTTGAGAAGTGTGTTTTCCATCAGCGCAGCCTTCCATTTCTTGGCTATATCATCTCCGATCAGGGCCTACAAATGGATCCAGCCAAGCTCGCAGCTGTCCTTCAATGGCCACGCCCTGTGGGACTTAGAGCTATCCAACGTTTCCTGGGCTTCGCCAACTATTACCGGCAATTCATCCCTCACTTCTCTACCCTGGTCGCACCCATTGTGGCTCTCACTAAAAAGAAGGCGGACTCCAGACGTTGGCCTCCAGAGGCCGAACAAGCCTTCAATAGCCTCAAGTCTGCCTTTGCCTCTGCTCCTGCTCTAGTCCGCCCGGATGTCTCCAGGCCGTTTTCTCTCGAGGTCGATGCTTCTTCTGTGGGCGCAGGAGCCATTCTCTCGCAAAGGGACACATCAGGCAAGACCAGAACCTGCGGGTTCTTTTCCAAGACTTTCTCCCCTGCCGAGAGGAACTATACCATTGGGGACCGCGAACTCCTGGCCATTAAGTTGGCACTGGAGGAGTGGCGTCATCTACTAGAGGGGGCTAAACACCCTGTTAACATTTACACGGACCACAAGAACCTCCTCTACCTCCAATCGGCTCAACGCCTCAATCCCAGGCAGGCTCGGTGGTCCCTCTTCTTTTCTCGGTTCAACTATACCATCCACTTCCGTCCAGCCGAGAAGAACCTAAAGGCCGATGCATTATCCCGAGCATCCGATGTCATGGGGCAAGAGGAATCTCCTCGTCACATAATACCTCCCGACCGCCTAGTACCAGTTGCCACTTCTGCTCTGCAGAGACTGCCTCCCGGGAAGACTTATGTGCGCCCCGCACTCCGTAAACGCATCTTGAGGTGGGGGCATTCCTCCTTGGTAGCCGGGCATCCAGGAACCCAAAAGACCGGGCAATTGATCTCCCGTCACTACTGGTGGCCCAATCTCCTCCAGGATGTCAAGGATTTTGTGGCTTCCTGTGCAGTTTGTGCCAGGAATAAGTCTCCCCGTCAAAGACCTGCCGGCCTACTTTGCCCTTGCCAGTCCCGGACCATCCCTGGCACCACATTGGGATGGATTTTATCACAGACCTACCTCCATCTGCGGGCAATACAGTCATTTGGGTGGTGACGGACCGCTTCTCCAAAATGGCTCACTTCGTGGCCCTTCCTGGTCTGCCCTCTGCTCCTCGTCTGGCTCAGTTGTTCTTCCGACACATCTTCCGCCTGCATGGACTTCCTCTTCACATTGTGTCCGACCGAGGCTCTCAATTTGTCTCTAAGTTTTGGCGTGCCCTCTGCTCGCAACTCCAAGTGAAGCTAGACTTCTCTTCGGCCTATCATCCTCAGACTAACGGGCAAGTGGAGAGAGTCAATCAGATTCTGGGTAACTACCTACGCCATTTTGTTTCCAGCCGCCAAGACAACTGGGCCGATCTACTCCCATGGGCAGAATTCTCATATAATCATCTGGACTCGACTTCCACAGGCAAGTCTCCTTTCTATGTGGTCTACGGGCATCATCCTCGTCCTCCTCTGCCTCTCTCTCCATCCTCCGAGGTCCCAGCCGTGGAGGAGTTGTTATCTGACCTGCAATCAATCTGGGAACAAACTCGACAGTCATTACTCAAAGCCTCTAAACGCATGAAGGATCAGGCTGATAAGAGGAGGAGACCTGCCACAAATTTTCTCCCAGGTGACAAAGTCTGGCTCTCGGCCAAATATGTCCGACTCAAGATTCCCAGCTACAAGTTGGGTCCTCGATTCCTCGGTCCTTTCTCGGTGCTAAGACGCATCAACCCTGTCACCTACAAGCTCCGCCTACCCCCCACTATGCGGATTCCGAACTCCTTCCATGTTTCCCTATTAAAACCAGTGGTTCTGAACCGGTTCTCAGATAAGTCTTCGTTCTCTGCTCCTCAAGCCGTCTCTGACGACGTCTACGCTGTTAAAGACATTCTGGCCATGAAGACTGTCAGAGGGAGAAGGTTCTTCCTGGTGGATTGGAAAGGATTTGGTCCTGAGGAGAGGTCCTGGGAACCCGAGGCTAACATCCTGGACCAAGATCTCATCAAGAGGTTCCTGCAGGTTAGAAAGAGGGGGAGGCCAAAGGGGGGGGGTACTGTCACGGCCGCGGCGGCGTCCCGTGCTCCGGGCCGCTGCCGCGACCTCCCTCCATCTCATGCAGCTGCCGGGGTCCCTGTGCAGGGACCCGGCGCTGCTACTCGTTCGGCCCCGGGGGGCGCCTCACCTCTCCACGCTCCTGTCTCTCGCTGTGCCGGCCGGCGCGCGCGTCCCCGCCTCCTAGGGCGCGCGCAGCGCCGGCTGTCTCAGATTTAAAGGGGCAGTGCGCTCCTAATTGGTAGTTGCACCCAATCACTCCCCTATAAATCCCAGCATGCCCTGTCCCCTGTGTTGGAGCCTCTACATGCTTCCCATAGCGTTTGGCCCAGCTCCCTGTTGTTCCTGTGTCCTGTCCGTTACCTGGTCCCAAGTCCCTGTTCCTGAGTCCTGTCCGTTACCTGGTCCCAAGTACCCGTTCCTGGTTCCTGTTCCCCTGTCACTCCACCTGTTCCCGTGTCCAGCCTGTCACGTGCTCTCTCATCTGCAGACTATTGCCTGTGCCATCTCCTGCCACGCCTCGCCTGCCGACACCAGCAACCAAGCCAGGGGTAGCGACCTGGGGGTCGCCTGCCGCAGCAAGTCCATCCCGCCTTGCGGCGGGGCTCTGGTGAAAACCAGCGGCCCCTTAGACTCCGCTCCCTGGTGAGGTTTGTGCCATCGCTGGTGCCGGTCCAGTGGATCCACTACTCCGGGCGTTACAGCAGGGAAATAAACAGAAGCGGATTCTACTAGATGTATCGTCCCCGGAGGAGAATGATGGTAACTTCAGCGCTCACCCCGAGGAAGACTGATTCATTACTAGAAATATGGTGGAATTCAGTGGGGGAAACGTGCAGTACATCAACCCAAGAATACAGAATGAAAGACGTGAAGCTTATAATGACCTTGTCCTGTTAATAAAGAAAGGTACGCCGGATTAATTCTCCCAGCAACTTTTTGCAGTTCACCTTCACTTGTTTCTACATTAGATGGAATAGCAGCGGCAATTTGGCATAAATGTCTGCCTTTAATTTTGGATATTTCAAAGAAGGGAGAACAAGAACACAAGGTGGTCACATCAGCAAGATACCTAATATCACCTAATAACATCTAATATCACCTAATAATATCTAATATCACCCAATAAAACCTAATATCACCCAATAACATCTAATATCACCCAATAACACCTAATATCACCTAATAACATCTAATATCACCTAATAATATCTAATATCACCCAATAACACCTAATATCACCCAATAACATCTAATAACATCTAATATCACCTAATAATATCTAATATCACCCAATAACACCTAATATCACCTAATAATATCTAATATCACCCAATAACACCTAATATCACCCAATTACATCTAATATCACCCAAAAACACTTAATAACATCTAATATCACCTAATAATATCTAATATCACCCAATAACACCTAATATCACCCAATTACATCTAATATCACCCAATAACACCTAATAACATCTAATATCACCTAATATCACCCAATAATATCTAATATCACCCAATAACACCTAATAACATCTAATATCACCTAATATCACCCAATAACACCTAATATCACCCAATAACACCTAATATCACCCAATTACATCTAATATCACCCAATAACACCTAATAACATCTAATATCACCTAATATCACCCAATAATATCTAATATCACCCAATAACACCTAATATCACCCAATTACATCTAATATCACCCAATAACACCTAATAACATCTAATATCACCTAATATCACCCAATAATATCTAATATCACCCAATAACATCTAATAACATCTAATATCACCTAATATCACCTAATAACACCTAATATCACCTAATATCACCCAATAATATCTAATATCACCCAATAACATCTAATAACATCTAATATCACCAAATAACATCTAATAACATCTAATATCACCAAATAACATCTAATAACATCTAATATCACCAAATAACACCTAATATCACCTAATATCACCCAATAATATCTAATATCACCCATAACATCTAATAACATCTAATATCACCAAATAACATCTAATAACATCTAATATCACCTAATAACATCTAATATCACCTAATAACATCTAATAACACCTAATAACACCCAATAACACCTAATATCACCCAATAACACCTAATATCACCCAATAACATCTAATATCACCTAATAACATCTAATAACACCTAATAACACCTAATATCACCTAATAACATCTAATATCACCCAATAACACCTAATATCACCCAATAACACCAAATAACACCTAATAACATCTAATATCACCTAATAACATCTAATATCACGGCACTCATGGCCTTATAGCAAAAATATATATAAAGTAGGTAACTGGTATGATAGATGGGGCCATTGCAGGGAGGCTGTTTATAGAACCTGTCATTTCCATTATTTCCTATAGAAGTGGATGAGGGGACGTTGGTGTATATATATATATAACTGCAGCACGGCCGTCATTCCACATGGAGGATAAAACATTGTAACTTCTCATAGACACAAATATGGAATTGTAGAAAGGGCGATGAGTTTGTGTGAGAACGGACCCGGAGCCAAGAAATGTGCTGGAGGGAAACACTGAGACCTTCTATGGACTGGATGTCCGCCTGTGATTAATGGCCGTGACACCTCGGCTCGGCCAGAACAGGAATTTGTCTCGCTTTCTGCTTATATAAATCTCATTGCTGGATCATATGTGGATCCAGGGAATAAATGTACAATATGGCCGAATGTCACAAATCAGAGTCATTACTGGCGGCCTTATTACTCATTATTCTGCCTGTAAAAACCTGCCAGGTTCTGTAGTCATATATCCCCTGCCCCTGCCCATATCCTCTGCCCATACCCTCTGCCCATATCCCCTGCCCCTGCCCATATCCTCTGCCCATATCCCCTGCCCTTGCTTATATCCCCTGCCCATATCCTCTGCCCATATCCTCTGCCCATATCCCCTGCCCTTGCCTATATCCCCTGCCCATATCCTCTGCCCATATCCTCTGCACATATCCTCTGTCTACGTCCTATTCCCATATCCTCTGCCCATACCCTCTGCCCATATCCCCTGCCCTTGCCTATATCCCCTGCCCATATCCTCTGCCTATATCCCCTGCCCATATCCCCTGCCCATATAATCTGACTATATCCTCTGACTATATCCCCTGCCCATATCCCCTGCCCATATCCTCTGTCTATGTCCTATTCCATATCCTCTGCCCATATCCTCTGTCTATGTCCTATTCCCATATCCTCTGCCCATATCCTCTGCCTCTGCCCGTATAATCTGCCCATATCCTCTGCCTATATCATCTGCCCATATCCACTGACTATATCCCCTACCCATATCCTCTGCCTATATCCTCTGCCCATATCACCCCGCTAGCTTCCTTACCCACATATCACACCATGTGTGCCAACAATCTTGGAGGGATCTGCTCAGTGCAGATTTGTTCCGGACCAGTATTGAATGTTTTTCACACCTTCCTGTTCCCATCAATCTAGAATCTGCCTGAGAGGAAACAAAGAATAAAAAATAAGCCTGTACATGGTTCTGCAGGAATTTACATGAGATCATCAATTATTGTCAGTTATTCTAACAGCTCAATATCTGTCATTAAAGGGGTAGTTCACCATTTTTTTACTTTTAAATCAGCTGGTGCAAAGAAAAGTTGTCAGGGATTTGTAATTTACCTCTATTCAAAAATCTCCAGTCTTCCAGTACTTATCAGCTGCTGTATGTCCTGCAGGAAGTGGTGTATTTTCTCCAGTCTGACACAGTGCTCTCTGCTGCCACCTCTGTCCATGTCAGGTACTGTCCAGAGCAGCAGCAATTCCCCATAGAAAACCTCTCCTGCTCTGGACAGTTCCTGACATGGACAGAGGTGGCAGCAGCTGAATGGTATATATATATCTATCCAAAGATGATAAGGAAGGAAACACTACGGAGGCAGATGAAATGGAACGGGGGCTTTTCTTCTTTGTTTCTGTATCAGCACAATGTGTCGGTTCCTGAATGTTGGTGACAGCTGGGAGCCCGGTGTCTTATTGTTGACCCTTAATATAAAATCATAGAAACATTAAAAATTATATATTTGTGTTAATAAAGTTATTTTACAAAGTAATATAACTTATTAAAGCAATTTATATATTTGCGGCAGCAAATCCCCATAGAAAACCTCTCCTGCTCTGGACAGTTCCTGACATGGACAGAGGTGGCAGCAGAGAGCACTGTGTCAGACTGGGGAGAATACACCACTTCCTGCAGGACATACAGCAACTAATAAGTACTGGAATACTTGAGATTTTTAAATAGAAGTAAATTACAAATCTATATAAATTTCTGAAACCAGTTGATTTGAAAGAATAAGATTTTCTCCGGAGTGCCCCTTTAACCATTCATATACTGTCATTCAAATGACCTTTCTACCTTCAAATAGAAGAAAAAAAGTCAAAGTCCGAGCTCACAGGCTGCAATTTGCCAGACGACTATTTTCTGCTTCTACAATTGGAGATCCCTGCTGGAGTGAGTCGCTGAAGATGTCCCTCGTCCTTTGTGATAAGACGATCAGATTTTACTTCAATGAGCCAAGTCCCGGTCCATCTCTGGGACACTGATAACTCCGACCACTTTACCACCCGTCCTGGAGACAGATGACTTTGCTCTTTCTTGAGATTAGAGAAAGTTCTTTACTTTTATTGTGCTGAATGATCGGAAAAAGATTGCGCCTCAGAATGTTATATTGTGGGTTTTGGCATCGAATATTGTATTGTAAGAAAACAAATGAGAACACTGACCAACGGAATATGATGCCGGCCGACTATTGTGGATGAACAAAGCCGGTAACAGATCGATAAAAAAAACACTGAGGCCAAGACACAAGAGCCACTTCTTAGTCAGAAGATTTCAGAATAACATATTATCCCACACTGAGAAGTATCTGATGTTACATGATCCACAAAGAACAAAAGTATGGGAGCAGACAAAGCCAAAAATACCCCAACAAGGGGGCACACACCCAAAAATAAACCAACAAGGGGGCACACAAAGCCAAAAATACACCAACAAGGGGCACACGACCCAAAAATACACCAAAAAGGGGGCACACACTCAAAAAGTACCCCAACAAGGGGGCACACACAGCCGAAAATACACCAACAAGGGGGCACACACACAAAAATACCCCAACAAGGGAGCACACCGCCGAAAATACCCCAACAAGGGGACATACAAAGCCAAAAATACCCCAACAAGGGGGCACACACCCAAAAATACCCCAACAAGGGGACACACAGACACCCAAAAATACCCCAACAAGGGAGCACACACCCAAAAATACACCAACAATGGGACACACACAGCCAAAAATACCCCAACAAGGGGGCACACACCCAAAAATACCCCAACAAGGGGACACACACAGCCGAAAATACACCAACAAGGGGGCACACAAAGCCAAAAATACACCAACAAGGGAGCACACACCCAAAAATACACCAACAAGGGGGCACACAAAGCCAAAAATACACCAACAAGGGGGCACACAAAGCCAAAAGTACTCCAACAAGGGGGCACACACAGCCGAAAATACACCAACAAGGGGGCACACAAAGCCAAAAATACCCCAACAAGGGGGCACACACCCAAAAATACCCCAACAAGGGAGCACACCGCCGAAAATACCCCAACAAGGGGACATACAAAGCCAAAAATACCCCAACAAGGGGGCACACACCCAAAAATACCCCAAGAAGGGGACACACACCCAAAAATACCCCAACAAGGGAGCACACCCCCCAAAAAATACACCAACAAGGGCACACACACAGCCAAAAATACCCCAACAAGGGGGCACACACCCAAAAATACCCCAACAAGGGGACACACACAGCCGAAAATACACAACAAGGGGGCACACACAGCCAAAAATACCCCAACAAGGGGGCACACACCCAAAAATACCCCAACAAGGGGACACACACAGCCGAAAATACACCAACAAGGGGGCACACAAAGCCAAAAAATACACCAACAAGAGGGCACACAAAGCCAAAAATACACCAACAAGGGAGCACACACCCAAAAATACACCAACAAGGGAGCATACACAGCCAAAATACCCCAACAAGGGGCACACACCCAAAAATACCCCAACAAGGGGACACACACAGCCGAAAATACACCAACAAGGGGCACACAAAGCCAAAAATACACCAAGGGAGCACACACAGCCAAAATACCCCAACAAGGGGGCACACACCCAAAAATACCCCAACAAGGGGACACACACACCCAAAAATACACCAACAAGGGAGCACACACCCAAAAATACACCAACAAGGGAGCACACACCCAAAAATACACCAACAAGGGGGCACACACCCAAAAATACACCAACAAGGGGGCACACACCCAAAAATACACCAACAAGGGAGCACACAAAGCCAAAAATACACCAAGGGAGCACACACCCAAAAATACCCCAACAAGGGGACACACACAGCCGAAAATACACCAACAAGGGGGCACACAAAGCCAAAAATACACCAACAAGAGGGCACACAAAGCCAAAAATACACCAACAAGGGAGCACACACCCAAAAATACACCAACAAGGGAGCATACACAGCCAAAATACCCCACAAGGGGGCACACACCCAAAAAATACCCCAACAAGGGGACACACACAGCCGAAAATACACCAACAAGGGGGCACACAAAGCCAAAAATACACCAGGGAGCACACACAGCCAAAAATACCCCAACAAGGGGGCACACAACCCAAAAATACCCCAACAAGGGGACACACACACACCCAAAAATACACCAACAAGGGAGCACACACCCAAAAATACACCAACAAGGGAGCACACACCCAAAAATACACCAACAAGGGGGCACACACCCAAAAATACACCAACAAGGGGGCACACACCCAAAAATACACCAACAAGGGAGTACACACCCAAAAATACACCAAACAAGGGAGTACACACCCAAAAATACACCAACAGGGGAGCACACACCAAAAAATACACCAACAAGGGAGCACACACCCAAAAATACACCAACAAGGGAGCACACCACCCAAAAATACACCAACAGGGAGGCACACAACACCAAAAATAATTACACCAACAAGGGGGCACACAAAGCCAAAAATACACCAACAAGGGGCACACAAAGCCAAAAATACACCAACATAGGGGCACAACAAGCCAAAAATACACCAACAAGGGAGCACACACACCCAAAAATACACCAACAGGGAGCACACACACCAAAAAATACACCAACAAGGGAGCACACACCCAAAAAATACACCAACAAGGGGGCACACAAAGCCAAAAATACACCCAACAAGGGGGCACACAAAGCCAAAAATACACCAACAAGGGGGCACACACCAAAATACACAACAGGGAGCACACACACCAAAAATACACCAACAAGGGAGTACACACCCAAAAATACACCAACAAGGGAGTACACACCCAAAAATACACACAA